>JARQOC010000004.1:406804434-407116934 GCA_033576535.1 Allobates femoralis | reverse complement strand
GAGTGCATGTGGCCCTATAGGGTGTGTGTGTGTGTGTCACTGTGGGGAGGATTGTCTGTGTGGTGTGTGTCTCTGTGTTGTGTTTGTCTTTGTGCTGTGTGTGTTTGTGTTCGGGTGTGTGGTGAGTATCCAATGTTGGGGCTCCACCTTAGCTGTTACTCTTTGTGTGCATATGGTGTGTATACATGTCCCCGTGCGTGGTGAATATTCCATGTCAGGGCCCCAACTTAGTGACTATATGCTGGTATATGTTGTTAGTTTTTGGTGCTGTCAGTAAGCCCCTCTCATTTACAACTGTCAACTGGTAACTGTCACTTTCTCTTCATTATGTAGATAAGGCCAAAATTGTTTGGTGAATTGGAACGCGCGGGGTTAAAATTTCGCCTCACAACATAGCCTATGACGCTCTCGGGGTCCAGATGTGTGACTGTGCAAAATGTTGTGGCTGTAGTTGCGACGGTGTAGATGCCAATCCCGGACATACACACTCACATACACACATTCAGCTTTATATATTAGATATGGTACATTTCTTTCTCTTGTAGTTTTGCTGCTTATTAATCAGATTTATATTTTTGAAGGATAATACCAGACTTGTGTGTGTTTTAGGGCGATTATGTGGCGGGTTAGTGTATGTGTGGTGAAATGTGTGCTGAGGGTGGTATATGTGATCAAGCACGTGGTAGTGTGTGGCGCATTTTGTGTGTGTATTCATATCCCCGTGTGTGGTGAGTATCGTATGTTGGGGCCCCCCTTAGCAACTGTACGGTATATACTGTTTGGCGCCATCGCTCTCATTCTTTAAGTCCCCCTTGTTCACATCCGACAGCTGTCAATTTTTCTCCAACACTTTTCCTTTCACTTTTCCCCATTATGTAGATAGGGGCAAAATTGTTTGGTGAATTGGAACGCGCAGGGTTAAAATTTCACCTCACAACATAGCCTATGATGCAGTTGGGGTCCAAACGTGACCGTGCAAAATTTTGTGGCTGTAGTTGCGACGGTGTAGATGCCCATACCGGACACACACACACACACTCAGCTTTATATATTAGATTGCAAAGAGGTACATTTTAAATGCATGATCTTATATTTATCTACATTATAACATAAATCCATACATAAAATTACATTATCCTCCTGAATTATGATTAGCTTGTAGAGTTGAGAATCATATGCAAACATTAAAATTCTACTTTATATGCCTCTACAAGTTTATTATTAAATGTGCTCAAAAGGAGAAGACCCAATGGTGACTCCGATAATACACTCCTGTTGATTACACAATCAGAGTATGTTCTGTTATTTATCACTCGTTCAGACAACCAAAGAAAGAAATTCTCTTTGCAGGTGCAATTTACAGTGGCTAATCAAAAGGGGATTCCAAATGGCGACATCCATATCATGTAATAAGACCTATTAAAAATGTGGGTCTAACCTTTTTAAGCTCTGGTAGTATGGTTGTCAATTATTTTAATGTATAGTTGTAAAAGAGTAGCATCATTCTCTAATATGCACATTCGAATAATGTATTCTCCATTTATTCCAATTCCTGAGGGGTGTCTACTTTGCCTCCTTTTTCCTACGTATAAACGCTCCTGTTCCTTTACACTATTTAATGTGTATGGCAGTTCACAACACTTTGTGTAGGTAAAATATGACAAGTTTATTATTCCAGATTATAGTTGTATAATATCATGCATAATAATAATACCTTCATCACCCGATAAGAAACCCTTTAACCCCCCCATGTCCCAATACAAACAGAGACATATACAGACACTTCACCCTACTTCTACAATGTGACAATCTCGGACAATCTCTATCACTAGAGAGGAATATAAGGGTGTGTGCTCACAATCAGAAATTGCAGTGTTTTGGGCATATTGTATTGTAAAAAGTACCAGCATAGTGAGGCAGTACCTCCGGATTGTGTGCACACAGTCTAGAGATAAATGCAGGAGGCAAAGGTGAATACAAAGGATATACATTTTGGGGTTTTGGATAGAAGAGGAAAAAGAGTGAGCAAGGGGCAAGTGGATACAAAGCCTTGGGTTTTAAGCCCAGCAGAAATGGGGGTATGTGCAGTGCCATGTGTGGGGGGAATGACCTTTATTTATCCCCACTAAGATTCACCCCTTGTTTCCCTGGCCGAGGGCTATGATGTACCTTTGTAACCTCAACTGATAAGACAGACTGGAACTACTAGTTTATTGCCAGCTGTCCCATTCCTGGTTACTGACTCTACCACAACAAAGGTTAGTGTTCATCTCCAGCTGAATGGGTCAAGGACCCTGCCAATTTAGAGCTTTGATACCTTTCTTAACTCAGCTGATGAGACAATTCTATTTACCATGACCTGATGGGCAAAGAAGGGGATACGATAGGGCATGTATGTATATAAATATAGGTATATACAAATACATATAAGCATGCTAAAAACACTTCCTTTTATAATAGTCTATAAAAATTAAAGCTAAAATTGTGTGTAATCATATAATTGTAGTTTAACAGAGTGCGACTTACTACATCATTAGCTCAGATTACCAGAATTTTTAATTTTTATTTCTCCATGAATAAAGAAATATGTTTAACAGTTAAAATGAATAAGGAGAGATTATCCACTAGTGTTGTGGCCTCCGTCCTGGGGGTCAATCAAAAAGCAGGATTCCGGCAGCATTAAAGCAGCTTTACCATAGTGTAGCGCTGCCTTAATGCTACCTATAGAATCTTATGTGTGACGGACTCCTGAGCACATGCAAGTGCCAGAGTTTGAAATTTCACGCTATTTTCTAGCGTACAGGAAGATGCAGAAAGTCTAATTTTCCTGTGCACTACGAAATAGCTCGAGATTTTAAACTCTAGCACTTATGTGCTGAGTTTGCATGCGCTCGGGAGGCTGTCACCCATTGGATTCTATTGGTAGTATTAAGGCAGCATTACACTACAGTAAGGCTGCGTTAATGCTGCCGGAATCTAACTTTTTGACGGACACCCAGGAGGCCACAACACTAGTGTGGCCCTAGCCTAAGTCAACTTGTTATCTACATGTGGCAGTTTTATTTTTCTCCAGCCTGCGCACCAACATCCATTTTTTAACCCTCATATGGTCAAAAACTTTCTCTAACTTACTTGCAACCTCAGGTTAGTCTCTCCTACTCAGCATTAATTACACAAATCAAGAGAGAACTATGTAGCCGCTTAGTTATCTCAGTGTTTTAATTAAGACCTTTAGAATATTACAATAGTATATAGCTCTTGTTTCCTACTGAAAACTATTTCACACTTTAGTTTTGAATTTTAGATGTGTGTATTCAAAGTTGAGGGAGAGTTATTCAACTGTTCATGACAAAATTGACAGGTTTGACCAACATAATTCTGATGTATATAGCCAGGTCAGCAATGGAGAGAGTGTTCTAGATTGCATGCATTGTCAACTGATTTATAACTTGCTTATGGATTTTCAATGTAAAAACAGACAACCATTGATATACACGGTTTATTTAATTACAAATAAAAGGAGTTCTTTTAGAAAGTAAAAAATGAATAGTTACAGTAAATTTTATCATAAGGTCCTGGAAAAATTCATTTGATTGCCTAAATTATGATTTAAATGAAAAGAAATTATTTTCAGAGAATTCTGCATCAAATCTGACGTGTGTAAAATAGTATTTTGAAAATGCTGCAAAGTAAGAATGCTTTCAAAAACAAGTGCAAATAGATTTTTTTTTCTTAACAAAATGCAAAATGAATAATCAAATGAGAAATGTAAATGAAACACATCTTTGTTGACCACCTTTTGTTTTTAAAACAGCTTAAATTCTTCTGGTTACATTTGCATGAAGTCAGGGATTTTATAGGACTGTAGTCTCCTGTATGAGTAACCAATTAAACCAACAGGTAGCAATGATCATCAATTTCATACATAGGTGGAAACACGGTCACTAACTGAAGCAGAAACAGTAGTGTAGTTGCCCTAACACTGGATTTGTATTTCCAAGACAAATATTTCCAAGCAAACTAGGATTTCAAGATGTGATCTTCAAGCTCTTATGTTAGAAACACTATGAAATCAGCAACATTGAGGATCATAGGCATAGTGGGCAGCCAAGGAAGAGCTCATGCTCAAATGAGAAGATATCCATCATTGACATCAGCTCAGAACTGACATCAATCAATTTGATCCAGCTACACTTAATTAATGTTCATATTAATCTAGCCAGTAGAAGACTTTAAAGATGACCTGTCACCCCCTGCTGCATTGCAAACTAAATGCAGCACTGAATGCTGCATGTCTGCTGCATTTTGGGAAGGGGCCCCCATGTTTCTAGCCCCCCTGTAAGTTTTAAAAAAGACATTAGAAAACTTAGTTAAGTAATCTAAAGGGTGGGATCTTATTAAGAGGTCTTCACTGCTGGCACAGTCCTCCAGCCTCCCTCTTGTGTATTATACCCCCTTCTATGTCTCTGCGCTGCCTCCTGTTCTGCTGGCTCTGCCCTCCTCCTCTCCTGCTGTCTGTCACTCAACCTGCCGCACAGAGCTTGGTCAGAGCGGCTGCAAAGCATTTGGCCTGACGTCAGCGCCAGATTCCCATCCAGTTTATGCTTTATTCATATTCTGCAGCACTTTACACATCAGAGATTCATATACAAACAGTCATAAGAAACAGTTGTGGAAAATACAATAATTAAAGCAAAAAATAATGACGACCTTACTCGTAAGAGTCTACAGTCTACAATGAGGTGGGGGTGATATAAAGGTGATTATTTGCAATGATGGTCCTGCGATCTTGAGGAAATGAGTAGATAAGACTGGTCTAAGTGGCCACTAGCCAATCTGTGTAGAGCTTTTGGGTCTGGTGGAGTTTGACAGTTATGTTCATGGAAGTAGTGGATAAACTATGTCTAAATTTCTTTGATTAGGGAGAATGATAGGTTGCCCCAAAAAATTTATTTTTAGGGAGCAGATAAAACTATGTAAGTTGTTGATAGTCCTAATATTTTGGGGGTAGAGCATTTCAGGGAATTGGCAGTTAGACAGTCATTGGCATTCTGTAATATGGCGAGAGTAAGGTCAGGGGAAGAAGTGTATACCGTATATACTCGCGTATAAGCCGAGTTTTTCAGCCCAAAATTTGGGCTGAAAAGTCCCCCCTCGGCTTATATGCGAGTATATAAAAAAAAATAAAAAAATACAGCCGCAGCCCCGGAGGTATACAGGCCCCCCCATCAAGTTCCAGGGCCCCCCCACCTTGCGCGCAGCCTGTAAAGGAAAATCATACTTGCCAGAGTCCAGTCGCGCGTCCGCAGCTGCCGACATGACGATCCCGGGCTCCATTCAGCGTCTTCCGCATTTCCTGTAGTCGCGGGCAATGACGTCATTGCCCGCGCGCACAGGAAGCCGGAAGACGCTGAATGGAGCCCGGGATCGTCATGTCGGCAGCTGCGGACGGCGCGACTGGACTCTGGCAAGTATGATTTTCCTTTACAGGCTGCGCGCAAGGTGGGGGGGCCCTGGAACTTGATGGGGGGGGCCTGTATACCTCCGGGGCTGCGGCTGTATACAGCCCTGGGGCTGCGGCTGTATACAGCCCTGGGGCTGCGGCTGCTGTATACAGCCCTGGGGCTGCGGCTGCTGTATACAGCCCTGGGGCTGCGGCTGCTGTATACAGCCCTGGGGCTGCGGCTGCTGTATACAGCCCTGGGGCTGTGGCTGCTGTATACAGCCCTGGGGCTGCGGCTGCTGTATACAGCCCTGGGGCTGCGGCTGCTGTATACAGCCCTGGGGCTGCGGCTGCTGTATACAGCCCTGGGGCTGCGACTGCTGAATACAGCCCTGGGGCTGCGGCTGCTGTATATACCTCTGGGGCTGCATCTGGGGCTGCATATACCTCTGGGGCTGTATATACCTCTGGGGCTGCATATACCTCTGGGGCTGTATATACCTCTGGGGCTGCATATGGGGCTGCATATACCTCTGGGGCTGCATATACCTCTGGGGCTGCTGTATACTACCACTGGGGCTGCTGATGTATATACCACTGGGGCTGCTGCTGCTGTATATACCTCTGGGGCTGCATATACCTCTGGGGCTGCATATACCTCTGGGGCTGCTGTATACTACCACTGGGGCTGCTGTATACTACCACTGGGGCTGCTGTATACTACCACTGGGGCTGCTGTATACTATCACTGGGGCTGCTGATGTATATACCACTGGGGCTGCTGCTGCTGTATATACCTCTGGGGCTGCATATACCTCTGGGGCTGCATATGGGGCTGCATATACCTCTGGGGCTGCATATGGGGCTGCATATACCTCTGGGGCTGCATATACCTCTGGGGCTGCATATACCTCTGGGGCTGCATATACCTCTGGGGCTGCTGTATACTACCACTGGGGCTGCTGCTGTATACTACCACTGGGGAGGCTGCTGTATACCTCACTGCTGGGGGTTGTATACCTGTGCTGGAGTCCACCCTCGGCTTATACGCGAGTCAATAAGTTTTCCCAGTTTTTGGGGGCAAAAGTAGGGGGGTCGGCTTATACACGGGTCGGCTTATACACGAGTATATACGGTAGTTGTGTGTAATCAGCATAAAGATGGTGCCGGAAGCCAAATATGCTGATGGTCTGTCCAATAGGGGCCATGTAGAGAGAGAAGAGAAGAGGGCCAAGGATCAAACCATGAGGGACCCCAATAGTAAGAGGAAGGGGAGAAGAAGTGGAGCCAGCAAATGATAAATTAAAAGAGTGGTTGGAAAGATAAGACAAGAGCCAGGAAAGAGCCATGTCCATTATGCCAATGGAGTGCAGTATAGCGAGTAGGAAATGGTGGTCAACAGTGCCAAAGGCTACAGAAAGGTCAAGAAGAATTACTAGAGAGTGGTCCCCATTATGTTTTGCCGTCAATAGGTCATTGGTGCATGTTGTGTTTAAATAGTCCCTCCCAAGATGGGATAGGGCCAACAAAACGAGGAAGTGGAAACATCTGAACAAAAATAAAAAGGAAAGTAAGACAAAGTAAAGGAAAGGCAAGAGAACTGTCAGCAACAAGGAAATCGACCACACAACCATATTTTACCGCATTATGCCCCGATGTGGAGTAAATACCATCTTATTTAGAATGGGGACTCAGCTAAGTAATTAAATTATTTTTAGAGTACATCACTTGGGATATAAATTGACAAAGAAGAATTTCATTAAAAATTTTGACTTGAATTCTCTTTGAAGTATGGAATGAATCTGTGACCATATCTTCATGAGTGACTTGTAGTTGAGCTGTAAATTTCATCTAATGCATTGCAAAGGGATTTCACACTGATTATGCATCATATTGTTGAAATTTGGTAAATTCTTAATCACTTTGCTATTACTCTAATATGCTGCAATTTTTTTTTTTTTACCCAGGAAAATTCAGCTGGAATATTTGCAGCATGTAAGAAATTATAAGCAACAGGAAATGAAAAAATTTGAATAATAGCTTTTATAAACATCGCTTTCAATTCTGAATATCAAAAGAAAGTTTTATCTGTATGTTAGCAATATACTTCATTATTTGGGTTTCATATGTAGATAGCTGAAAACAAAATTTTCTTTTGGTACATGCATGAATTGCATAATATTAATTTTATAGAATGAGAAATCTAATATAGACAGGCCTTCTTTTACAATTATGACATTTGTACAAATTCCTTTGTAATCTGTTATGCAGTTATGTAGAGCATAAACATCTGCAAAATCTTTGACTAATTAATGGTAATTAAAGTATTTACCAATATAAATCTTTATTATTACGAAGTTCTTGTAAAGTGGAACACAGCTGCTTTACAATGTTTTTGCAAAGTAGTGCTGCTCTTGGCATGGGCACGGCCGCTCTTATAAATAGTACCGTACTTGATTGTACTCACTGTCCAATATCCTTTATGTATTTAATGCGCACATTCAACAGGTTTTAAATGTCATAGTACATAATAATACTGCTATTAAAGAAAACTCATTGACCTTTTGTTTGGACATAGTTTATTTTAATTTTTTATGCAATCATATATATTCGTGATTAAAAACATATATTGCTCCGCAATATCCAATATCAGCTTCCGAGTTTCGAGAATTGCTGATCTATTGGGGCAAAAGTGAAACACAGCTAGCCTGTTATGCGCTGTTCTGCTCTGTGCTCACTTAGTGTCTTAGCATCTTCTGATGCTCTTCACACTGTGGAGTCTGATATGTACCTTGTGCTTCTTTGCTGCTCAGCCAGAGTTAAGGCATCAGCTGTTTTGTATTCACAGGCCATCAGTCTTGCAGGATTTAATGGCTGGTAATTTGTTGCTGGAGTTTTTAGTTGCTTCTGTCATATCACGGCCATCTTCAACCTTTAAGTATTGTGGAGCCCAGTCTTCTATGCCAATTATAGCTTCAGATTTGGTACAGCGATACCAGTCCTGTGCTTGGTGTTTCAGTTATTTGGTAACAGTTGCTACTAGTTGGGTATTTGGTTGAAACTTCCTTGTCATATTTTTATCTCCTCCTTGTACTTGTTTTCTTCCTTATCACATATTATATAGTCGTCTTGTGTGTGAGTGCTGTGAGCTTGACTTTTGCTTCTCCCCTATGTCTGACTCTATCTGTGGGATTCTTAACTTTACAGCTCTGGGGTAGAGGGAGTGGGAATCAGTACAGGGCTGTACAGGAGCTGGGCCAGGGTGGAGACTCAGGCCTATTCATCATCAGGAGTACCCCTGTGTTAGGGATAGTTCAGGGCTCCTTACTTTGAGGGGCAGATCAAGTGCCCCAGTTTCCCTCTTCCCTATAGCATTCGTCACATAGCTCTTAATTTATGCCAATGCTCCATCCTAAAATAACATGTGTGTATATGTGTGTATATATATATATACTAGCTGTAGTACCTGGCTACACCTGGGTTAATAAATAACTGCTGTTAGCTATAATAAAATAGAATTTGAATATGTCATATTAATGACCTGTAAGAAAATAGAAGCTGAGCTGTGATTGATTGCTATAGGCAGCCTAATAAATCTCCAGCCAATACTAAACCCTCCCCCTGGCCGGGCAGTATATGTTACCTAACACATACACATAATAGACAGCTCATGTCATGTGACTGACATCTGCCTTAATTCCCTATATGGCACATGTGTTGCACATTGGCTGTTTTTAATCAGATGTTTATGTTTGGAAATTAAAGATAGCACACGTATGAGGCGAGTTGTGTAAGGTGATTTGTGCACATCTGTATCTGTCTGTGTGGTGTGTGTGTCCCTAGGGTGTGTGTGTCTCTGTGGGGTGAGTGCATGAGTCCCTATAGGGTGTTTATGTGTGTGTGCCCCTGTGGGGGGGGGTCTGGGTGGTGTGTCTCTGTTGTGTGTGTCTCTTTGTGGTGTGTGTGTGTGTCCCTGTGGGGTGAGTGCATGTGTCCCTATAGGGTGTGTATGTGTGTGTGTCCCTGTGGGGGGGTCTGTGTGGTGTGTGCGATCTGTGTTGTGTGTGTCTCTTTGTGGTGTGTGTGTGTCCCTATAGGGTGTGTATGTGTGTGTGTGTGTCCCTGTGGGGGGGTGTCTGTGTGGGGTGTGTGTGTCTCTGTGTTGTGTGTGTCTCTTTGTGGTGTGTGTCCCTATAGGGTGTGTATGTGTGTGTGTGTCCCTGTGGGGGGTGTCTGTGTGGGGTGTGTGTGTCTCTGTGTTGTTGTGTGTCTCTTTGTGGTGTGTGTGTGTGTCCCTGTGTGGTGAGTGCATGTGTCCCTTTAATGTGTGCATGTGTGTGTGTCCCTGTGGGGGGGGGGTCTGTGTGGTGTGTGTTTGTCTCTTTGTGGTGTGTGTGTGTCCCTGTGGGGTGAGTGAATGTGTCCCTATAGGGTGGCTATGTGTGTGTGTCCTTGTGGGGGGGTCTTTGTGGTGTGTGTGTCTGTGTTGTGTGTGTCTCTTTGTGGTGTGTGTGTGTCCCTGTGGGGTGAGTGCATGTGTCGCTATAGGGTGTGTGTGTGTCTCTGTGTTGTGTGTGTCTTTGTGGTGCGTGTGTGTTTGTTCATGTGCGTGGTGAGTATCCAATGTTGGGGCTGCACCTTTGCGACTATACACTTGCTGTTACTCTGTGTGTGTGTGGTGTGTATACATGTCCCCATGCGTGGTGAATATCTCATGTTGGGGCCCCACCTTAGTGACTATATGCTGGTAAGTGCTTTTAGTCTTTGGCGCTATCATTAAGCCCCTCTCATTCACAACTTCAACTGGTAACTGTCACTTTTTCCCCATTATGTAGATAGGGGCAAAATTGTTTGGTTAATTGGAATGCGCGGGGTTAAAATTTCGCCTCACAACATAGCCTATGATGCTGCAAGGGTCCAGACGTGTGACTGTGCAAAATTTTGTGGCTGTAGTTGCGACGGTGTAGATGCCAATCCCGGATATACACACACACATACATTCAGCTTTATATATACAGTATATATATACTAGCTGTAGTACCCGGCTACGCCCGGGTTAATAAATAACTGCTGTTAGCTATAACAAAATAGAATTTGAATATGTTATATTAATGACCTGTAGGAAAATAGAAGCTGAGCTGTGATTGGTTGCTATAGGCAGCCTAATAAATCTCCAGCCAACAGTAAACCCTCCCCCTGGCCGGGCAATATATGTTACTTCACATATACACATAATAGACGGCTCATGTGACTGACATCTGCCTTAATTCCCTATATGGCACATGTGTTGCACATTGGCTGTTTTTAATCAGATGTTTATGTTTGGAAATTAAAGATAGCACACGTATGAGGCGAGTTGTGTGAGGTGATTTGTGCACATCTGTGTCTGTCTGTGTGGTGTGTGTCCCTGGGGTGTGTATGTGTGTGTCCCTGTGGGGGGGTCTGTGTGGTGTGTGTCTCTCTTGTGTGTGTCTCTTTGTGGTGTGTGTGTGTGTCCCTGTGGGGTGAGTACATGTGCCCCTATAGGGTGTGTATGTGTGTGTCCCTGTGGGGGGGGGGGGGTTGTGTGGTGTGTGTCTCTGTTGTGTGTGTCTCTTTGTGGTGTGTGTGTGTGTGTGTCCCTGTGGGGTGAGTGCATGTGTCCCTATAGGGTGTGTATGTGTGTGTGTCCCTGTGGGGGGGTCTGTGTGGTGTGTGTGTATCTGTGTTGTGTGTGTCTCTTTGTGGTGTGTGTCCCTGTGGGGTGAGTGCATGTGTCCCTATAGGGTGTGTATCTGTGTGTATCGCTGTGGGGGGCTGTTTGTGTGGGGTGTGTGTGTCTCTGTGTTGTGTGTGTGTCCCTGAGGGGTGAGTGCATATGTCTCTATAGGGTGTGTATGTGTGTGTGTCCCTGTGGGGGGGTCTGTGTGGTGTGTGTGTGTCTCTTTGTGGTGTGTGTGTCCCTGTGGGGGGGTCTGTGTGGTATGTATCTGTGTTATGTGTGTCTCTTTGTGGTGTGTGTCCCTGTGGGGTGAGTGCATGTGTCGCTATAGAGTGTGTGTGTGTCCCCTTGGGTGTGTTTGTGTGTCTTTGTGTTGTGTGTGTCTCTTTGTGGTGTGTATGTGTGTTTGTTCGGGTGTGTGGTGAGTATCCAATGTTGGGGCTGCACTTTAGTGACTATACACTTGCTGTTACTCTTTGTGTGCGTGTGGTGTGTATATATGTCCCCGTGTGTGGTGAATATCTCATGTTGGGGCCCCACCTTAGTGACTATATGCTGGTATGTGCTGTTAGTCTTTGGTGCTATCATTAAGCCCCTCTCATTCACAACTGTCAACTGGTAACTGTCACTTTTTCCCCATTATGTAGATAGGGCCAAAATTGTTTGGTGAACTGGAACGCGCAGGGCTAAAATTTCGCCTCACAACATAGCCTATGACGCTCTCAGGGTCCAGACGTGTGACTGTGCAAATTTTTGTTGCTGTAGCTGGCAGCTGTCTATTTTCCTCCCACACGTTTCCTCTCCCTTTTTCCCCATTATGTAGATAGGGGCAAAATTGTTTGGTGAACTGGAACGCGCAGGGCTAAAATTTCGCCTCACAACATAGCCTATGACGCTCTCAGGGTCCAGATGTGTGACTGTACAAAATTTTGTGGCTGTAGTTGCGACGGTGTAGATGCCAATCCCAGATATACACACACAATCTTCATATATATATATATATATATATATATATATATATATATATATATATATATATATATATATATATATATATATATGTACATATATTCCCAGTTCTTCCTTCTTTGCTTTAATCTTTTAGCTTTTTAGCTAGATCTTCTTGCCAATATTTTTGTCACAGACAGCTGAATGACTACATGAGCTCATTTGGCCATTCCGCCACATGCCCATTACATTTGACATGAATGATAGTGCATGCTTGTCTTAGAAACTTAGGTTGGCCATTTATAGTAGATAAATGTCAGACAAAAGATATGTTTAGCAGAGAGCTATTAACCCAAATATAGCCCCAAACACATGCACATACAGTTGAGGAATAATTTAAAAGTCTACACATTAGATAATTAGCTGGTCCAACTGAAATTAGTGGGTTTAGACATGTTGCAGATTTGACTTCACCAGAAGTAACAGCAATCAGACATTTGTGGGAAAAACAAGGGATTGCTTGAGAGATACACAGAAACTGTACAAATCATCAATGGAAAAAAACAACTCATCTCAAGATGGCTGGTGTACCAGAGAGAAGATCTTTTTACTCTTAGGCCTGAGACTGGGACAAGGGGGCATCCTCTACGTCTGGAGGAAAAAAGGTTTAATCATAATCACAGACGCGGATTCTTTACTGTAAGAGCAGTGAGACTATGGAACTCTCTGCCACATGCTGTTGTAATGAGTGAGTCACTACTAACATTTAAGAAGGGCCTGGATGCCTTTCTTGAAAAATATAATATTACCGGTTATATATACTAGATTCTTTGATAGGGCGTTGATCCAGGGATCTAGTCTGATTGCCGTATGTGGAGTCCGGAAGGAATTTTTTTCCCCCAATGTGGAGCTTAGTGTTGCCACATGGTTTTTTTTTTGCCTTCCTCTGGATCGACATGTTAGGCTATGGGTTGAGCTAGATGGACTTGGGGTCTTCCTTCAACCTTAAATACTATGTTACTATGTAACAGTACTAAATAGGAAACCGTTGAGATACACTACATATTTTTAAGCATCAACTGATAGAACAGCACCATCTACTGACACTGCAATGTGTGACAAATCTCTATGGCCTCCTCAAATGTTAGAGCTTCAGGAATAGTCCTTCTGATATAGATAGCTATGCACACCAAGCATGTCGACTAAATAAATAATAAATGTTTATACAAGCTTATTGGCACCCTATGGGTTGTACATAATCCATAAAAGACTGGTCTTGTTTACAGGCAGTCAGGTCAGGAATCCCCAAACATGCATTTTTGCAAGTAAATTTTCAAGCACTGATCTTTTGCCAGATTTCAGTCTACCATTTTCTTTATACTTTCTGGATGCCTATGGCGTAAACACATAAGCCACTTGTATACAGTCATTGTGTCCATGTGCATATAGTTTCAGCTGTTCCTCCACTTTATTCAGATAATACAAATGTTCAGTAACTTGGTTATTACCTTGTTTCTATGCAGGATAATACTCTAATCATCTTTGAATGTTATAGTGAGTCCTTTAGCTGTCATGGATTTTACGGATAGCTATCCTTCTATATCGGGAGCATTATTATTATTATTATTATTGCGCCATTTATTCCATGGCGCTTTACATGTGAAAAGGGGCATACATAGGTAAGTACAATAAATATGAGCAATACAAGGCACACACAAGTACAGAAGGAGAGAAGACCCGGCCCGCAAGGGCTCACAGTCTTCAAGGGATGGGTGAGGATACACTAGGAGAGGGTTGAGCTGGTCCTTCGGCGGTTCGGTAGAATGAGTATCATTGCAGGTTGTGGACTTGTCAGAAGAGGTGGGTCTTCAGGTTTCTTTTGAAGGTTTCCACGGTGGGTGAGGGTCTGATGTGTTGCGGCACAGAGTTCCAGCGTATGGGGGAAGCACGGGAGAAATCATGTATACTGTTGTGGGGAGAAGAGAAGGAGATCTTGAGAGGATTGGAAGTTGTGTGTAGGTAAGTACTGGGAGACCATGTCACAGATGTATGAAGGAAACAGGTTATAGATGGCTTTGTATGTCATAGTTAGGGTTTTGAACTGGAGCCTCTGGACAATAGGAAGCCAGTGAAGGGCTTGGCAGAGAGGAGAGGTTGGGAATAACTGGGATACAAGGCAGGAGAGTTTAGGATAGATTGGTGCAAGAGTGCTAGAGGGGATGTAAGAGAGTAGGAGGTTGCAATAGTCAAGGTGTGAGATGATGAGGGCATGCACAAGGGTTTTTGCTGTTTCTTGGTCAAGGAATGCACAAATCCTAGAGATATTTCTGAGTTGGAGTCGACAGGAGATGGCAAGGGCTTGGATATATGGCTTGAATGAAAGGGCAGAGTTGAGGACCACCGCGAGGCACCTTGCATGAGGGACTGGGGCAAGTGAGCAGCCATTGACTTTGATGGATAGGTCTTGTGGAGGAGTAGAGTGAGTTGGGGGAAGAATGATGGATTCTTTTTTGTTCATGTTCAGTTTTAGAAATCAAGTAGAAAAAAAAGATGAAATAGCGGACAGACATTGTGGTATTTTGGTTAGTAAGGAGGTGATCTCAGGTCCAGATAGGTAGATCTGCATGTCATCAGCGTAGGGATGATGCTGCAAATTGTAGGATTCTATGAGCTGACCCAGGCCAAAGGTGTAGAGGGAGAAGAGTAGGGGTCCTAGAACGGAACCTTGGAGATCACCGACGGAAAGAAGGCAGGTTGAGGAGGTGGTGTGGGAGAGGAAGACACTGAATGTCTGGTCTGTTAGATACAACAAGATCCGGGACAGGGCCAAGTCTTTGATGCCAAGAGATGAGACTCTGTAACAGGAGGGAATGGTCTACAGTGTCTAAGGCGGAAGACAGGTCTAGGAGGAGAAGGAGGACAGAGTAGTGTCACTTTCTCTTGGCGGTTAGTAGGTCATTGGTAACTTTAGCTAGGGCAGTTTCAGTAGAGTGATGGGGTCGGAGGTTGGGGATTAGGTGGGACTGGAATGGGTCAAGCGTTCAAGTGGTGAGATGTGATCTTGACAGAAGGGACAAGAGCTGATCTTCTGTCATGGTGGAGAAGCTGGTTTTGGAAGAATAGGGTTGAGCAGTTATGAGGAGGGGCATAGGGAGCTGCCGTTCAACACTTTCTCTGATGTTATCAATGTTCTGTTTAAAGAAAGAGGCAAATCTTCAGCAGAAATGAGAGGAGAGGGAGGAGGTGCTTGGGGATGGAGGAAGTGAAAATTTTGAATAGTTGTTTAGGATTGTGAGACCGGGAGGATATGATAGATGAGAAGTAAGTTTATTTTGCTGCAGCAAGTGTAGATTTTAAGTTGGCAAAGGACTGCTTGTATGCGACAAAGTGCTCAGCAGAACGGGATACAAAACATTCTTTACTGGCATGGCTAAGTTTTGCCCTTTTTTTCAGGATAGACTAAAATTCCATGTCCAATTCCTTCTTCATTTATTTTTCCATTGCCTTCAAGGTAAATTTCTATATATAAAGAAAAAGACATGGCATAAAGAATGGGAGCACACAGGTATATGATAAAGAATATACATATATAATTTTATTCACACATATCCAGACAAATATATTAAAAACAGTTTAAAAACCAAAGTCAAGGGTTCCCGTGCTAGATAGAGTAAACCAAATAAGCATCAAAATAGAGGACCCACAGTATACAAAGTTCAAAGATACCATGAAGCTAAATAGCATATAGTATAGTGCAATTATCCTGGGCGGTATAAATTTAACAAGTCAATAAAGACTGACACTAATGTGTGTCAACAAGTCTGTATATATCATACACTGTTCAATACAGGTTTTGTACAGCAAGAATTGACCATCATACAATAATTAGATTAAATGTATACCCCTCTTAGGCACCCATATGGACAATTGAACTGAGAAACGATATACATGTGGGTAATAAATACATATTCAGTACATTATCCCAAAAATGGGAATAAACAAATACAGACCTCCCTATGCTAATGTGAGGTAAATAGAATGATATACACAGTGGCACTACGTTTGCAAGTATCAAATTAAAGTGAGAAACACTAGGTGGTCTCATGTATTAGATGTTATAAGTGATTAGGCATATGCTAATACTTAACAGGTTTTAAGTGATATGCATACAAAGCACCTAGGTGCATGTAAGCATAATCCATACAGACAGGAGAGTGCAATAGTCACCCCAGGCAATTTAGGCTAGGTAATCCAGTTAGAGTGTGATATAGAAAATTAACTTATAATAAACACCAAGCTGCCAGCCCTTAAGGTAACACCGCACATAACCATAATCAGTGTAGGAGAGGTGTAATCTCTCTCCAATGAGACGAGCTATGATCACTGGCAGTGATCATAAGGAGACCTAGACAATTGCCCTCAAGTTAGAGATAGAGGCAATGTCCAGACCAGGCGCCACTAGTTACCAGACAAGTATAGGGAGCAATGTGCACAAGTGCGGGAACCCGAGACAGCCCTTCCCAACGCGTGTCGCCGCAAGGGGATGCGGCTTCGTCAGGGGATGTCTGGGCAGCGTGAATGTGAAGCTTAAATACCTATGTATGAGGTTGTTGCTTCCCGGTCCAGCCGGAGCCCGAGAGCCGGTGATGAATCAATCACATACAGCTGGTTGCGTTGCTAGGCGACAAAGCAAGCAAACGCAAACCGGAAATGACGGCGCACGTCACGTAGTGGTGGTCAGGGAGACCAGTAAACAAATTAGCAATGCAGCATGTTGTGCCGCGACCAGATGTGACGAATCGCGTCACATGATGGTAGTCAGGGAGAAAAGCAATAAACCACCGAGGCAGCATAAGTAGCGTGCAGGCTTACTGCAATCAGATGCTGAGATATTTGACAGCACATGGCCATATAATAGATGAAAGAGGGTATATGTACATGGCATATAGATAAGAATTGATCTTTTGCACACATATTGTGAGTGTGGATGCAGGCATAATATAGCAATCACAATGATAAAAGGCACCAGTGGTACACATGCTCCTATAATAAGGGCATAGTGTTATATTATCCATATTGATCCCCAAGATAATACCTAATAAACCAGAAAGGCATTATCTAGGTAGCCAGGTATAAGATTGGTAAAAATAGCCATATAGATAAATAATATGAGTCCTATATAAGGACAACCATGTATGGGAGGCTTCAACTACATATGTCCCTAGGCACCAAGCTCTGTAGACAAAATAACTATGAAGCATGTGCCAATAGTATCTAGATAGCAAAGACCCATGACAAAAAGGTGGTTGAGCACCAAATAATTTTATTCAACCAAAGGTGATAGTACATATAATCCCAAACATCACATGTAGGCACAATGAGACCACCTAGTGCGAATCATGAGTTATTCTAAGAGAATATCCTATAACAGAACACCCCGGATCGCATATCACTTATTCATCTATTGCCTACATAGTCGGATCGAATATGCAAACCCATTGTATGGCCAATACACTGAAATTGTAATGAGGTATACTGTTGCATAAGTCAGAGCAGGAATGCACAGCCCAAAAAGAGAGACCACGGCCGAAGCAAGGGTACCTTATAGTATTATAACTAACCAAAAAG
The DNA here is from genome assembly GCA_033576535.1 of Allobates femoralis. Taxonomy (NCBI): domain Eukaryota; kingdom Metazoa; phylum Chordata; class Amphibia; order Anura; family Aromobatidae; genus Allobates; species Allobates femoralis. Next base: position 407,099,214 of record JARQOC010000004.1, on the reverse strand, counting down.
AGTACAGCATTTTAAGGATCGATCACAAAACATCAAGGGAGAAGGTTACGTTGTTAACCCGAGAGCTGGGGCATTTTGAAGCATCAATCACAAAACAATAAAGAAGGAGTATCATTGTTAGCGTATGCACAGGGACCCCCCATCGCACCACATAGGGATTGAAGAATCCGAATAGTCATCTAACAGGCATATAAGTCCATGTCCTCATTAAGATGGTTTCATGTTGAAGGTTGTCCCATTTCCATAATGGGCATCCACAGGAGCCGATGAAGAAAGTCCCAATCAAGTTCATCAGATGGATCAATCGACCAAAGACTCTTTATCCGAGAAACCCAGAGAATGTAAACTCCTCGTTCAAACCTGTTGGGGACATACAATTCAACACATAAATCCATTTCGTCTCCAATTGTAGTAACATTTTCTTAGCATTTCCGCCACGAATCCCAAGTCTGACTCGATCAATTCCAGTGATTCGTATACCTCTTGGGTTGCTATTGTGGCATGCAAGGAAATGTGCCGCCACGGGGGTAAGAGTAAGCCCACCTGCCTGATGTTCGGCGGCCAGATTTATGGTAGAGATGTGCTTCTGTGCCCTTTTCCTAAGCTCCTGAGTGGTTTCACCCACATACACCTTATTGCAAGAGCACGTTAAGGCGTAAATGACATTGCGGGTTTTGCAATTTATATATTGCCTAAGGGTATACTCCCTTGAATCATGTGGGTTACTAAAATAATTGTATGTTGGTATCATATACTGGCAGATATTGCAGGAACCACAAGGAAAAGAGCCGTGAAGTTTAGTACCCCCTGTGGTGGACGTAGTGGGCCTGGTAAAATGACTAGCGGTTAGTCGATCCCTCAGGTTTGGAGCTCTTCTGGCAGTAAGCAATTTTCTATCTTCGATGAGTGGTCTGATCTTAGGGTCACACATAAGTAGACCCCAATGTTTTTTAATGATAGTACCCACCTCTGCCCATTGGTTGTGGTATTGGGTGATTATTCTAATCCTCTTGTCGTTCGGGCGGTCCTTGGCTGACAATAGCGACTCCTGGTTCTGCTTGCGTGCCCTTTGGAAAGCTTCGGAAATAACCTTCTTTGGGTAACCACGATTGGTAAATCTTTCCGTTAGGGCTTTAGCTTGATGCCGAAAATCCTCATTTGTAGTGCAGTTACGCCGAGTACACAAGAACTGTCCAGTGGGTATTGCCTTCCTTAGGTGATAAGGGTGAAAGCTAGAGAAAGCAAGAAGACCGTAAGTAGCTGTGGGTTTTCGGTAAAGGTTAGTTAGAAATTTCTCATCCTTTAAGGTGATTTCGAGGTCTAAAAAGATTGCTTTATCAAGAGAGATGGTATGTGTCAGAAAAATGTTGAATTCATTGCAATTGAGAGTGGTCAAAAAGTCAACACATTCTGTTTCCGTACCATGCCATAGGAAAAGAATGTCGTCTATGTATCTGTGCCAACTGCTGATTTTGTTGTTATAATCTTCAGATACAAAGACCACAGTTGACTCCCACCAACCCAAAAAGAGGTTGGCGAAAGCAGGCGCACATTTAGCGCCCATGGCTACACCAGATACTTGTCGATAGAAATTACAGTCAAAAACAAAGAAATTATGCGTTAGTACAAAGTCTAATAGATCCACCAAAAAGGAATCATGCATCCTATCCGATCCTGGCTGTCCATCCAAAAAGTGAAGTACCGCTCTCATACCGTCAGAATGTGATATATTCGTGTAGAGCAGGGGTCTCAAACACGCGGCCCGCGGGCCGCATGCGGCCCGCCTGGCTGATTCATGCGGCCCGGGGACACACTGGGCAGAACATACTTGCCCTGTATTAGCGGTCGCACTTTTACCGTGCTCCCGCCGGCGGCCGCATTTATTAATTGCCGCCCGCCGGCAGCCACACTTTAATACTGCCCCCCGCCGGCAGCCACACTTTAACACTGTCCCACCGCCGGCGGCCGCACTTTAATACTGCCCCCCGCCGGCAGCCACACTTTAATACTGCCCCCCGCCGGCAGCCACACTTTAATACTGCCCCCCGCCGGCAGCCACACTTTAATACTGCCCCCCGCCGGCAGCCACACTTTACCACTGCCCCCCCCGCCGGCGGCCGCACCATCACTTTGCCCCCGCCGCCTCCAGGCATTTGCCTGCCGCACTTCCGCCTTGCAGACGCCGCCAGGGAGAAACAATCAAAGGCGGCGTCCAATCAGCGGTCAGGGCAAAGCAATCGACGTCCGCGTTCAGCACAGCAGCGGTGACGTCAGCTGCATTGCGGGTGCAGCCGAGGGCACAAGAAGGATCATAGGCCAGGTCAGAACGTGTGTCTGTGTGTGTATGTATGTGTGTGTGTGTGTGTGTGTGTGATGGCTGTGCATGTGTGTGTGTGACTGATGATGTTCATGGCTGTGTATGTGTGTGACATGATGATGGCTGTGTGTGTATGACTGATGAACATGGCTGTGTATGTGTGTGTATGACTGATGAACATGGCTGTGTATGTGTGTGTATGACTGATGATGATCATGGCTGTGTATGTGTGTGACATGATGATGATGGCTGTGTGTGTATGACTGATGAACATGGCTGTGTATGTGTGTGTATGACTGATGAACATGGCTGTGTATGTGTGTGTGACTGACGATGATCATGGCTGTGTATGTGTGTGTATGACTGATGATGATCATGGCTGTGTATGTGTGTGTGTGTGACTGATGATGATCATGGCTGTGTATGTATGTGTGTGTGACTGACGATGATCATGGCTGTGTATGTGTGTGTATGACTGATGATGATCATGGCTGTGTATGTGTGTGACATGATGATGATGGCTGTGTGTGTATGACTGATGAACATGGCTGTGTATGTGTGTGTATGACTGATGAACATGGCTGTGTATGTGTGTGTGACTGACGATGATCATGGCTGTGTATGTGTGTGTATGACTGATGATGATCATGGCTGTGTATGTGTGTGTGTGTGACTGATGATGATCATGGCTGTGTATGTATGTGTGTGTGACTGATGAGGTTCATGGCTGTGTATGTGTGTGACATGATGATGATGGCTGTGTGTGTATGACTGATGAACATGGCTGTGTATGTGTGTGTATGACTGATGAACATGGCTGTGTATGTGTGTGTATGACTGATGATGATCATGGCTGTGTATGTGTGTGACATGATGATGATGGCTGTGTGTGTATGACTGATGAACATGGCTGTGTATGTGTGTGTATGACTGATGAACATGGCTGTGTATGTGTGTGTGACTGACGATCATGGCTGTGTATGTGTGTGTATGACTGATGATGATCATGGCTGTGTATGTGTGTGTGTGTGACTGATGATGATCATGGCTGTGTATGTATGTGTGTGTGACTGACGATGATCATGGCTGTGTATGTGTGTGTATGACTGATGATGATCATGGCTGTGTATGTGTGTGACATGATGATGATGGCTGTGTGTGTATGACTGATGAACATGGCTGTGTATGTGTGTGTGACTGATGATGATCATGGCTGTGTATGTGTGTGTATGACTGATGATGATCATGGCTGTGTGTATGACTGATGATCATGGCTGTGTATGTGTGTGTGTGACTGATGATGATCATGGCTGTGTATGTGTGTGTGACTGATGATGATCATGGCTGTGTATGTGTGTGTGACTGATGCTGATCATGGCTGTGTATGTATGTGTGTGACATGATGATGATGGTGGTGGTGGTGGTTGACTGATGCTGATGATGGCGGCCGTGGTGGCTGTGGTAATGATGATGGCAGCCGTGGTGGCTGTGGTAATGATGATGGAGGCCGTGGTGGCTGTGGTAATGATGATGGCAGCCGTTGTGGCTGTGGTAATGATGATGGAGGCCGTGGTGGCTGTGGTAATGATGATGGCGGCCGTGGTGGCCGTGGTAATGATGATGGCGGCCGTGGTAATGATGGCGGCCGTGGTAATGATGATGGCGGTCGTGGTAATGATGATGGCCGTGGTGATGATGATGGCGGCCGTGGTGATGATGATGGCGGCCGTGGTAATGATGATGGCGGCCGTGGTAATGATGATGGCGGCCGTGGTGATGATGATGGCGGTCGTGGTAATGATGATGGCGGCCGTGGTAATGATGATGGTGGCCGTGGTGGCTGTGGTAATGATGATGGCGGCCGTGGTAATGATGATGGCGGTCGTGGTAATGATGATGGCGGCCGTGGTGATGATGATGACGGCCGTGGTGATGATGATGACGGCCGTGGTAATGATGATGGCGGCCGTGGTAATGATGATGGCGGCCGTGGTAATGATGATGGCGGCCGTGGTGATGATGATGGCGGTCGTGGTAATGATGATGGCGGCCGTGGTAATGATGATGGTGGCCGTGGTGGCTGTGGTAATGATGATGGCGGCCGTGGTAATGATGATGGCGGCCGTGGTAATGATGATGGCGGCCGTGGTGATGATGATGGCGGTCGTGGTAATGATGATGGCGGCCGTGGTAATGATGATGGTGGCCGTGGTGGCTGTGGTAATGATGATGGCGGCCGTGGTAATGATGATGGCGGTCGTGGTAATGATGATGGCGGCCGTGGTGATGATGATGACGGCCGTGGTGATGATGATGACGGCCGTGGTAATGATGATGGCGGCCGTGGTAATGATGATGGCGGCTGTGGTGGCTGTGGTAATGATGATGGCGGCCGTGGTGGCTGTGGTAATGATGATGGCGGCCGTGGTGGCTGTGGTAATGATGATGGCGGCGGTGGTTGTGTGTGACTGATGATGATCGTGGTGGTGTCTGTGTGTGACTGATGATGATCGTGGTGGTGTCTGTGTGTGACTGATGACGACGGCGGTGGTAACTGTGTGTGTATGATGACGGTGGTGGCTGTGTGAGTGTGTGTGTAAGATGATGATGGTGGCTGTATGTTTGTATGATGATGTTGGTTGCTGTGTGTGTTTGTATGATGATGATGGTGGCTGTATGTGTTTGTATGATGATGGTGGCTGGGTGTGTATGATGATGATGATGGTGACTGGAAGACTGTCGGTCTCAGCCTTCTTGTCGGTCTGGACAGACGCTTGTCTGTTCAGAGCGATGAAGCTGAGCTGAAATTGGACTGCGTCGCAGAGCTGACATTGACATTCGACTACGTAGGAGAGAAGCGCTTTTTTTCTAATAAAGATGGAGTCCCTAAATGTGTTTTTTGTTTAATTTCTAATAAAAAAATTTTTTTCTCTGTGTTGCTTTTTTTTACTGTTTACTAGAAATTCATGATGGCCATGTCTAATTTGGCGTGACGCCATGAATTTCGGGCTTACTACCAGCTGAAAATACAAAGCTGGTATTAACCCCTTTATTACCCAGTGTGCCACCGCCACCAGGGCCGCTGGAAGAGCCGGGTAAAGCACCTGGAAGTGGCGCTGTGATGAATGCGCCATTTCCAGGGTCAGTTGCAGGCTGCGGTTTTCAGCGTGGGGGGCCCAAAACGCTTGGGCCTTACCACGCTGTGAATCCCAGCCCTCAGCTGTCTGGTTTTACCTGGCTGGCGATCAAAATATGGCGGGAGCCCACGCATTTTTTTTTAAATTATTTATTTAATTTCTAAAAATTAGGCTTCCCTGTATTTTGATTGCCAGCTAAGGTAAAGCCAGGCAGCTGGGGGTGGCAGCCCGTGGCTGTCCGCTTTATCTGCGCTGAGAATCAAAAATACTGCGGAGCGCTATGTCATTTTTTTAATGTATTTATTTTTACACTATGTGTGACGAACTCAACAGCCAATCACAGACGCTCTGACAGAGAATGAGTGTCTGCGATTGGCTGTTGGAATAACCTGGAATCTGTTTATACTACTTGATGCTAGAATGTATGAGTTGGTTTCAGGTTACTCCAGCAGCCAATCACAGATGCCCACTCTATAACAAATAAATTTTTAAAAATGACGTTTCGCTTCACGGTATTTTTGATTCTCAGCACAGATAAAGCGTACAGCTACAAGCTGCCACCCCCAGCTGGCTGGCTTTACCTTGGCTGGCAATCAAAATACATGGAAGCCCAATATATATTTTTTATTGAAATAAATAAATAATATAAAAAAAAGAGGGCTCTCACCATATTTTGATCACCAGCCAGGTAAAATCAGACAGCTGGGATTCTCAGTGTGGTAAGGTCAAAGTGTTCTGGGCCCCCCACGCTGAAAACCAAAGCCCGCAACTGCCCTTGAAAATGACACATTCATCAAAGCACCATTTCCAGGCGCTTTACCCAGCTCTTCAGCAGTCCTGGTGGGGGTAGCACATTGGGTAATAATGGTGTTAATAACAGCTTTGTATTCTCAGCTGGTACTAAGCCTGAAATTCATGGCGTCAAGACAAATTAGACCTGGGCACTATGACTTTCTAGTAAACATTAAAAAAACACAACAGAGATTTTTTTTTTATTACAAATTAAACAAAAAGCACATTTAAGGACTCCATCTTTATTACAAAAATAAACCCACAGTCCGAGGTAGTCCACAGGCAGAGCAATGTCAGCTCTGCGACACTCAGCAAGCGTCTGTCCAGACTCCAGAGCGACAAGCAGGCTCAGACTGACAGTGAAAGTCAGAAGTCAACCGAGTTCATTGCTGAGCCATCAGCCCGTGGCTAGGGGAAGCTGGGAGCCCTCATTGGGAGATTGAAAGAAATGCTGCAGTATATTGCTGCTAATTAAATGCTTGGATGCCACAGCCTAACGGCCAAGATCAGCTGTAAACTGCTTCAGCAGTGGGCAGAACAAAGCGACATATGAGCAAAACAGCACCCTCATGTATTAGTGGTCACATACATGTACTATGTTTTTTTTCCATTGAAGTGTATGTGCTGCTGTTATTTGCAGCCACTACTAACACATGTACTAGGCTGCTGTGTTCTGCCCATACAGTACATAGTTCTGACAGCTGCTGGAGCACTGAAGCTGGGGCACCAGACTATATACAATTTTTCTATATGGGCTGTACACTTGGCATTTCTAATGGGGCCATCACACGCGTCAATATTGCTTGCTATCGCAGCTGCACACGACGTTGCAGTGATATTGACGTGTGTGATAGGGTGCATCAAGCAGCGATAAATCACTGGCTGATGGTCGCCAGGTTTTAGAACCTGCTCTAAAACCTGGAGATGGTTAACCCGGTGGACATGCAGCATCGCTGCATGTGACACCGGGAGACAAGCGAGAAGCCAGCTCCCAGCCAGCTCCCAGCGCCTTTCAGCAAGCGCTGGGAGCTGGTATCTATGGTAAACTGCGGGTAACTAAGCGCCGCATGGTGCTTAGTTACCCGCTTGTTTACATGGTTAACAGCGTTCTCGCTGGTACTAATCGCTGGTGAGTGCCTGTGTGACAGCTCACCAGCAATCAGCCTTGACGCGTGTGACGGCCCCATAAGGGGGCACGACTGAGATGCTAACAGACATTTTGCAATTCACAGAGAACCCTTTCAAATCATTAATGGCATCTGCAATGTCATCATCAAAAAAGCGCAAGATTGCTGAGGAAAAACGAATATTTCAGGAAAAATGGGAACAGTTATTATTTTGTCACAGAGGTTGGAGAGAAAGCCCAGTGCTTGATTTGTTTTCAATTTATCGCAGTGCTTAAGGACTACAATGTGCGACGACATTACATGACACACCATGGAGAACAGTATGATGCACTGTCTGGCAAACTGCGAGATGAAAAGGTTCAGCAGCTGAAAGCATCACTTAAAAAACAGCGAAACCTTTTCTCAAGTATTAACAAGGCAAGCGAATCTTCGGTGAAAGCAAGTTTTGTCCTCAGTAACATGATAGCAAAATATTCACGACCATTTACTGAGGGTCAGTTCATTAAAGACTGTTTTGTAAAGGCAAGTGAAATTTTGTGTCCAGACAAAACAAAACTATTCGAAGGCATAAGCTTGTCCGCGAATACTGTTGCTAGTAGAATCACTGAATCTGCTAGTAACATTCATGAGCAACTCATTACAGCTGCACAAAGGTTTGAAGCATTTTCCATAGCACTTGACGAGAGTACTGGTGTAACAGATACAGCATACTGTGCTGTTTTCATTCGTGGCGTTGATGAAAAATTAAACATAACTGAGGAATTTTTAGATTTATTACCTATGAAAGGCACAACGACCGGCCGTGACATTTTTAAAGAACTTGAGGATTGTATTAATGCAGCAGGACTGCCATGGGATAAACTTGTGTCTGTGGTAACCGACGGTGCACCAGCAATGTGTTCTGAAAACATCGGTGTTGTGGGATTATTGAAAGCAAAACGAAACCAACTTTCTTTGTCGGGCCCTTTCAGTGCAATACACTGCATTCTGCATCAGGAAGCGCTGTGTGGAAAAAGTGTGAAACTGAAAGAAGTGATGGACTTTGTGGTTAAGACAGTGAATTTTATACGGGCAAGAGGTCTTAATCATAGGCAGTTCACTTCATTCTTGTCTGATATGGACACCGAATATGGAGACTTGCTGTATCATACCGAAGTCAGATGGCTGAGCCGCGGAAAAGTGTTGAAAAGATTTTTTGCTTTAAGAGAGGAGATAGCGCTTTTTATGGCACTGAAAGATAATGATGTTTTACAACTTTCTGACCCAGCTTTTCTATCTGATTTAGCATTTCTAACTGATGTCACAGAACATCTCAACGAACTCAACTTGAAGCTCCAAGGGCGAAAGCAAATAATTACAATAATGTTTGACAGTGTCAAAGCATTCAAATGTAAGTTGGATTTGTGGGCCAAACAGTTGCAGTCTGGCAATTTGGCTCATTTCTCAGCAATGCAGTCAATGGTACAAGTTACACCGGATCGTTTGAAAATGTATTCAGATATAATTGTACAACTACTGCAAGAGTTCAATCGACGTTTTCATGAGTTCCAGGATCTTGAAACTGAATTTGCACTCTTTGCCACGCCGTTTGCAGTGGATGTTTCTTGTGTATCAGAAGACCTACAGATGGAGATTGTTGACTTGCAGTGTGACACTGTTCTTAAACAGAAGTATATGGACATTGGTGTTCCAGATTTCTATAAATTTGTTGCACAAGAAAAGTTTCCAAAACTTGTTAAAGCCGCTGCCAGGATCATGGCCATGTTTGGCAGTACATATGTATGTGAACAGTTTTTCTCTTCAATGAAACTTAACAAATCAGCGTTACGGTCAAGACTTACAGATGAGCATCTTCGTGCAACATTGCGATTGGCTACTGCGCATGATTTCAAACCCCATGTTGACATGCTTGTATCTGCCAAACGCTGCCAACTGAGCGGCCAGACTACAGTTTGTGACACTTGAAGTGTAAAACTGTATTGTTAAAATAAATAAGCAGGTGGAAAACACCTGAAAATTTCCATTACGTTCAAGCTTATCAGTGTTGTTATACTAAAGTAGCATTGTTATAATAGTTGAAATAATTGAATACCAATTATATTGTGTTGTATTAAATTAAAAAGGAATGCGGCCCTCTGCCTTAAATTTTCTTTTATGTGCGGCCCACTTACTCTGGCGAGTTTGAGACCCCTGGTGTAGAGTGACTCGACGTCACATGTTACCAATAGGCAATTTGATCGTACTGTCATATTCTGTAGATGTTGTATAAGATGTGTACTATCACGAGTGTAAGATGGTAAAGCTTGAACTAACGGTTGTAGATAAAAATCTACGTATTCACATGCCTTTTCACATAAACTGCCAATACTCGAGACGATGGGTCTGCCGGGGGGTGTTGCCATGTTTTTATGAATCTTCGGTAGGAAGTACAGTGTCGGTATTATAGGTGTCTCAACCCACAGAAATTCCTTCTCCTTTGTAGTAATCGTGCCGTATCTCCCTGCGGCTTCCAGCAGCGTGTAGAATTTCTTCTGAAAAAAAGGAGTAGGGTCAGACGATAGCTTCACATAGTATTTTTTATTTGCAAGTTGCTTATGAGCTTCCTCCAAGTACATAGTGATTGGCCATACAACCACATTGCCTCCTTTATCGGCCTCTTTAATGGTAAATTCGGGATTAGATCTTAATTGTCGAATAGCCGTAATTTCCTTGCCTGTTAGGTTTTTGTATTTTACCGTATTTGTTGACAATTTGTCAATGTCGTCCTTGATAGCCTCAAAGAACAACTTTACGGTAGGCAGAGTAGAGAGTGGCGGGGCCCTGGAGGATTTATTCCTATGTGGAATCCTAGGGGTCCTAGAACGGAACCTTGGGGATCACCGACGGAAAGAAGGCAGGTTGAGGAGGTGGTGTGGGAGAGGAAGACACTGAATGTCTGGTCTGTTAGATACAACAAGATCCGGGACAGGGCCAAGTCTTTGATGCCAAGAGATGAGACTCTGTAACAGGAGGGAATGGTCTACAGTGTCTAAGGCGGAAGACAGGTCTAGGAGGAGAAGGAGGACAGAGTAGTGTCACTTTCTCTTGGCGGTTAGTAGGTCATTGGTAACTTTAGCTAGGGCAGTTTCAGTAGAGTGATGGGGTCGGAGGTTGGGGATTAGGTGGGACTGGAATGGGTCAAGCGTTCAAGTGGTGAGATGTGATCTTGACAGAAGGGACAAGAGCTGATCTTCTGTCATGGTGGAGAAGCTGGTTTTGGAAGAATAGGGTTGAGCAGTTATGAGGAGGGGCATAGGGAGCTGCCGTTCAACACTTTCTCTGATGTTATCAATGTTCTGTTTAAAGAAAGAGGCAAATCTTCATCAGAAATGAGAGGCGAGGGAGGAGGTGCTTGGGGATGGAGGAAGTGAAAATTTTGAATAGTTGTTTAGGATTGTGAGACCGGGAGGATATGATAGATGAGAAGTAATTTTATTTTGCTGCAGCCAATGTAGATTTGAAGTTGGCAAAGGGCTGCTTGTATGCGACAAAGTGCTCAGCAGAACGGGATACAAAACATTCTTTACTGGCATGGCTAAGTTTTGCCCTTTTTTTCAGGATAGACTAAAATTCCATGTCCAATTCCTTCTTCATTTATTTTTCCATTGCCTTCAAGGTAAATTTCTTCCTTGTTGCAGAAATCAAGTTCTGTGAAAAACTTTTATTGCTAGTCATGTTTACTTGTAGCTCCTGAGTCAAGGCACCAGTCCTGCAATGAGTGAATATTTGTCACTTTAGCCATACCATTCCAATGATCTGCACATGGGTCGGAGATTGTGCTTTTCACCTTTTGCTCAGTCCTTTTCAGAGCTAACTTCTGTTGTTCCCCTTTCCATAATGTACAGTTTTTAAGTGTCCTTGTTTCTTCCACCTGAAACATTTTCTTGTCTCTGTTCTATGAGATGTTTTATTTATAACTTTAAGAGTTTTTCTCTGTCATTCTCTGAAGAGTTCAGCAGAAGTTCCTTTCTTCTCTGATATTCATCTATTAGTCTGTTTTTTTACAAACTTTAGTGTCAGGTCTACCTCTAGTGTTTGCTCCATTGCATTTAATAGGGCAGTATACCTATCTGGTAAACTACGCAACATTAAGGCTGATAATACATGGTGGTCTTTAATATTTTTATAGACTGACCTAAGTTTGTAATTATTTCCAGCATTGCATTTATATGCTCTTGGATGTCCATATCTTTACTAAAACTTATTTTATACAGTTTCTTAAGCAGAAAAAGCTCTCTGTTTAAGCTGGATCTTTCATGCAGGGTTTACAGCTCCTTCCACATTCCTTTCTCTGTGCTTTCTAGTCTTATGTGAATTGGTTGGTCATCCTCCACTAGTAAGCTGATGGTAGCCCTTGCATGTCTGTTTTTCATTTCCCATTACTAACCATTACCCTGTGGTCAGTAGAAATTACCTTTCACAAGTCATCTTATACAGTAACGTCTCCACTTTAAACTTGCATAGCTGATAGTTAGCGTTATTCAGTTTGCCCACTGTAAACTTCAACTCTGAACTGCTGGCCACTCTCGCTTTTGTACCTTACTTGTTTGGAAGAGATGAACAGTTCTGAAAGAGTTGGAGGACTTGGGGAGGGAGTAGTTACATTCAGGGAGCTTTACATTCAGAGAACTGGTAGATCTGATAGTAGCAAATCAAACAGTTTTCTATCAAAACTGCAGCACCTAGTAAAGTAAATGATAATTTGCTTGAATCATTGTCTCTGCCCCTACAACATTGTTTATACTCTTAGAATCGATAACAAACACCCTCTTTTGGATTTTAAATGTAAAAAAGGATAACTCTAGGGACTAATCATTGAAAACCACTGTGTATTAAATCAAACATTGAAAGAGTTTTCTGGACTAAGAAAAAATTACATATTGAAAAGAAATGCTTTTATAAATAAATGTATAATTACATTACCATCAAGAAGTAATTCCTACTCATCTTGTATAGGGAGATAAACACTATAGTGTAGAATTACAATGGTCTGTCTTGTTATACTGACAAAAACTAGTCCTAGAATTCTTTCTACAATGAGCAAGTACAATAGGAAACCACAATGTTATGACCTGCAGATAAACTGACAATATCTCATATACAGTATGTTATTCGCACCTCACAGCAGCCATCCAGTATTCATTCAAATATGGTTGACAGCATTGAGAACAACCTATTTTTACCATATTAGATCAGAAAGACTGGGTGGACAGTCGCATGAGCGAGTACCTCTGGTATATATAGCATTAGTCTTCTTATCTCAACATCCCGGTATTTTTGCTATTAGGTCAGAATAATAGGATGGATCACAGTGTGATAAGCTTCTTTTTACCTGAGTACCTCTGGTGTCACTAATATTTGATTAGATTTACATGATGTGCAACAGTGTCAGCAGCCCCTTCTTACCTCAGCAATCCCTTTATCTGCAGTATTAGAAAAAAAAGAGAAGGTGGAAATCACCATTTCTTCTTACCTCGGGACCATTGGTATCTTTAGTATAAGATCAGAGAGACTAACTCATAATATGATAGTATTTATTAGATATTCTTTAAAAAGAAACAACTTAATAAGGATCCAAATACACAAAATGGAATAAAGAATACCAGAAGAAGTTTAACCATGTAAGTATCATAAACATATATATAATAGGCTCATTATTTTGAGAGATCATAATGTTAGCAAAATGAGGAGGAACCTGCTAACAAAATCAAGTTTCACTAAACAGATATGCAAAAGTTATCATTCCCCCAGTTGGAATGTGCCAGTGTAAGAGTGTGTAAAGATTTACTTCCTGAATAAAAAGGTGGGGGCTGTCAGCTGAGGAGGTTGTCACGGAGACAGGAAGGACTTTATGACAGTTTGGGCTGAGGTAAACTGGTCTCCAGAGGTGCTGTGAGGAGAGTGGCTATGGAGAAGTCTGAGCCAGATAAAGCTGAGACCGGACACTGATCCACTGGACAGCAGAGCCCCTGGAGGGGACCAAAGACTTATTCCCTGCTAAGAAGCGAGTATACTACTGCCAGGAGAGGAGTGCTTTAGAGGAGACGGGTCGGCCATACTGTGAGAGGAAAAGACTGAATCTCTGCTGTGAGACTGCAGGCCTTGGTGTGGTGTCTCTAGGTGAACACACTTGGCCTCCCAAAAAGGTACAGAGACTAAGACCCCCCTTCAGACAAGAGAACACAATATCCCTATTTACTACAGTTGTGTTTTATTTATTTTTCATTTTTGGCGCTGAAGACCATTGGAAGTGACTGCGTTAACAGTACTTCCCCAGGCCTGTACAGACTGTAACTGGACTAAACTTTACTATTAGATAAGGTACCCGGGTATCCAACAGATCAGATATATAAATATATATGTACATATATGTACACTGGGTTTATATGTATTGTATGTATAGAGTTGATAAGATTGTAAATCGGTGTGTTATTTCAGTGATCCTCACTAAACTGCATCCATCTGATTTACACCTGTCCTGCTGCTGTGTGTAGTAAATCGCTTATTTTTCTGTATAGATTTTAGGTAAATTTATTTTTGGCATTGTCTCCTCACACTGAGGAGGAACATTAAGGTAACACACCGACCCCTAGCTTGATGCTGGGTGTATGTAAATAATTTATCTATTTCTGGGGAAATAACATATCTGTGCATCTTACTCTAAACTTTCCATCTGTTTCCCCAAGTAAAAGCAAGTATTTTATGTTGCTTCTGCCTCCGTCTCTGTTTCTGTGACTCACTGGATCTAGTACGGACCCCTGGTCATTACATTTTGGCGTAGTCGGCAGGATCCAGCTTTTGTCATGGACAGAGACGAGGGAAGAAGTGGCCCATCCACACTAGCGGTTCTTCCGCTGATTGCGGGTCCCCCGGCAGCTGCGACGACTTTGCAAGGGTACGTGCCGGTAGGAGCCTTACTCCAGCACATACCCAAATACGACGGGCGTAGCATGACGTGGCAAGACTGGGTTGAGAGGGTACAATGTATTTTGCGAATGTGTAATTTAACCCCCGAGTTACGGGCAGGGCTGGCATTGAATGCATTAGAGGGAGACGCCAGGAGGACAGTGATGGTGCGACCAGAATCAGAGAGGGATACACTAGAGAAGGTTCTTGAGTTGCTGAAAGTGAGTTATGGAAGCCGTGTTAGAGTGACGCAGTTTCGGGCCCTCTTCTTTAATCGCCCTCAAGGGAAGCAGGAGTCCCTAATGCAGTACTCCATTGCCCTGCAGGAGACATTAAATGAGATGCACCGCCTAGACCCTAAGGCCATGGGAACGTTCCAGGAGGTGGACCGGCTTCTCCGGGATCAGTTTATTACCGGGCTGGCCAATAGGTTTCTTCGTGATAAGTTGCAGGAGAAGGCTTGGATCACTCCTGATCTGACCTTCTGGCAAATATATCTGGCTGCCCTTGAAAGGGAAGAGGAGTCTGTACCTGTGGTAGAGAAAACTGTAAACAGCATTCAAATGGTGAGAAACCGAGAGACTGGGACTGATCCTGTGGTTTTGACAGAAGTGATTCAAGCCCTAAGATCAGAGCTAAGGGAGCTGCAGGTAGAAGTGGCCAAAGTACGGAAGGAGTTGTCCCCTCTCCCGGCAGAGAGACCACCTGCCAAACCTGTCAACTCCAGTATAGTCCGTATGCAAGAGAGGCATGGAGTATCTACACTGGGTGCCTGCAGCCAAGCTGGACGTGTGCCCCGGAGGCATCGCCAGAGGAGCCATACCGCCTGCTTCCGTCAGACCAATATCATTCCAGAGAATCCACTGCCAGTGGCAAAGCCGTTGGCCGCTGCTGTAGAAAGGCGACCGGTCACTGCTGTAGAAAGGCGACCAGCCACTGCCTATTCCCCACTGGGCCCTCGACGAGAGGAACATGACTTGTACGCAAGTAGCCCAGTGATGGAAGCAGAGTTTGAGGGGCAGAAGATGAGGTGTTTAGTCGATACAGGATCAGAGTGTACCATCATGCCTCTGGAGGTGTATGAGAGACACTTCAGTCAATTGATGGTCCCTGAGGATGGCCGAGTATTACGTCTTACCGCTGCCAATAATGGCCAGCTGATGGTGAAGGGGATCGTGTGGATGCAGCTGAAACTGTTCGGCCAGAAGCTAGGTCAGAAGGGAGTCGTGTTGGTTGACCATCCCCCCAGAAGAGGGATGGAGGTAACACTCGGGATGAACGTACTGAGAGACTTGAATCATCAGATGTATGCTAGTGAAGGACCCCGATACTGGAGCCGTGCTACCCGTCACCGACCCACGCAGAGAATGTTACACCGTCTGGTGCTGAGCTGTGATCTTTTGAAGAGTTCGGTCCCGGAGGGCCGGGTGGGTCTTGTCAGAGTGCCGTCGTGGTCCACGGTCTCACTGGCACCACGGCAGGAACAACTCCTGATGCTGCCGGTGGGAGCGGGCCAGAGATTAAATGGTCTGGAAGTGCTACTTGAACCCGCTCCGGAGAGTTCATCATTTGCTAAGACACACGTGGCCCGTGCCTTGGTGGTTGTGAAGAATGGACGGGTACCAGTCAGATGCATTAACGTGCTGGATGAGGCTGTCACGATTCCCGCTGGAACCATTCTTGCTAAGCTATCCATACCGGCAGAAAAGATGCCTGAGGGAATAGGATTTGAACTGGCGCCCGACCAACAGTCGGCATGGACTTATGCGGTTGAGTTGGTCAAGACAGAGCACCCTACTGAAGACTGGAATGGGCGCGTGATCATGAACCAGATGGATGTGGATCGGGAGAAGCTAACCTCTGCTCAGTTGGAGCAGCTGGAAAAAGTCCTGTGGGAGTACCAGGAGACCTTTTCTCGGCATGGAGAAGACTTTGGCTGTTCCCAGACAATTGAGCATGAGATTCCTACAGGGGACACCCCTCCCATCAGGGAATGATACCGCCAAATTCCTCCCAAACTTTATCAAGAGGTAAAAGGCATGGTAGCCAGTATGCTTGATAATCAAGTGATACGAGAGAGCCAAAGTCCTGGGCTGCCCCCGTGGTCCTGGTGCGAAAGAAGGATGGGACCCTCCGATTTTGTGTGGATTATCGGAAATTAAATGCGCACACGGTGCGAGACGCATACCCGTTGCCTCGGATTGAGGAGTCCCTGTCTGCATTAGGACGGGCCAAATACTTCTCAACGTTGGACTTGGCGAGCGGATATTGGCAGGTACCAATGGCTGAGAAAGATCGGGCAAAGACAGCATTTATTCTGCCAATGGGGCTCTACGAATTCAATCGGATGCCGTTCGGACTCAGTAATGCCCCGGGGACCTTTCAACGCCTTATGGAACACTGCTTAGGCGACATGAATTTCGAATCGGTACTGATATATCTAGATGACATCGTGGTGTTCGGGACATCATTTGAAGATCATCTTGAGAAGTTACGCCAAGTGCTCCAACGGCTCAGCCGCCATGGATTGAAAATAAAACCGAAGAAATGTCAACTGTTCAAGAGTCGCATAGAGTATCTAGGCCATGTGGTGACTCCCGATGGGGTGTTACCCTCAGCCAGTAAGATCTTAGCGGTACAGGAGTGGCCACCTCCCCAGACCCTGCGGGAGGTTCGGGCTTTCTTGGGATTGGCGGGGTACTATCGACGATTTGTGCCCAGGTTTTCAGAAGTAGTGGGTCCTCTGAATGAACTTTTAAGAGGGACAGCGCTGGGTCCTCGCAACCGCCCTATTCAATGGGGGCCTCAGCAGCAAAAGGCATTTGACGAGGTGAAAACTGCCCTAACGAGTGCCCCGTTGTTGGCATATGCCCGGTTTGATACCCCTTTCCTGTTGTACACTGACGGTAGTCTTCACGGGTTGGGGGCGGTACTGGCCCAAATTCAGGATGGCCGGGAGCGGGTCATCGCCTATGGCAGCAGGTCTTTAAGGGACACTGAGCGCAATCCGGCTAACTATAGTTCGTTTCGCCTGGAGCTACTAGCATTGGTATGGGCTATGACAGAGCGTTTTGCCGAATACCTCACTGGTGCTGAAGTGTTGGTAATGACAGATAACAATCCCCTGTCCCACTTAGATAATGCAAAACTGGGGGCACTAGAACAGCGATGGGTTGCCCGCCTTGCTAAGTTCAACTATCGTATTAAATTTCGGTCTGGACGAGAGAATGGAAATGCCGATGCGCTGTCACGGGTGCCTTTGGGACCCTCAGGAGGGAGTGTTGACGATGAACTCGAGGACATCGAGACTCCCAATTTTGGTCAATTACCTATCTTCCAGAGTGTGGTACATTCAAGTGGGGTGGCATCAGGGATGCCTTATGTCCTTGGTAAAACTCCTGCTGACTGGTTAGAGGACCAAAATGGCTGTCCAGACATTAAACTGGTACGCTCTTGGGTACAGAATAGAGTATGGCCACGACCAGAAGAGAAGGCCCAATTGTCCACAGAAGGCGAGAAGCTGTTGCGTCAGTGGGACAAGTTGTGCGTTGAACATGACCTATTATATCGCAAGGTTTATTTGCAATCTGAGTTGCAGCACCGGCACCAGCTGGTGATCCCCATGTCGCTGGGGCCGGTGGTTGCCCGTGAAGCGCATGAGAAAGGAGCTCACTTTGGTAGTGAAAAGACACTCCAGTGGCTACAGCGAGTCCTTTATTGCCCTGACCTGGGAGGCATGGTAGCGGAGGCGTGTCGGCAATGTCGGGTCTGTGGGCTCAGTAAGAGTCCTGAGCAGCGGGCCCCTAAGGCAAACAATTAAAACGTCTGCCCCCTTGGAATTGCTCATGATTGATTATGTCTTGATAGGGTACTCGACGTCGGGGTGCTCCTATTGCTTGGTGATGACAGACCACTTCACTAAATATGCTGTGGCGGTGCCAACGAGAGATCAGACAGCAGAGTCGGCAGCTAAGGCCGTGTGTTGTCATTTTCTCCAAGTGTTTGGGTGTCCGCAAAGAATACACTCAGATCAGGGGGCATGTTTTCAGAGTACTCTAATGAAGGAACTGTACCAGTTGTATGGTATCCAGCAGTCAAAGACAACACCCTACCATCCACAAGGTAATGGAGCTTGCGAGCGTTTCAATCGGACTCTTTTGCAAATGTTGAGGACATTAGAGAATGAGCAGCGGGCTCACTGGCCTGAATTTATCCCTGAATTGATGTGGGCCTATAATAACAGGATGCATAGCACTACAGGTTACACCCCACACATGCTAATGTTCGGTCGACCTGGCCGAGATATTGAAGAATTGAGTATGCCAGATCTCTCCTCCACTCACCCCCGGACCGCGTCTGAATGGGCCTGTGAACACCGGCATAGGTTAAGGGTGGTTCATCGGGTGGTGGGTGACCGACTCAGTCAGGTGACTCACCGGGACAGACACCCAGTACAAAATGAGCCTTTCTCTCTGGGGGACAGGGTGTTGGTGAGGACTAAGGGGCAATCGGGCAAGTTGAGTGATCGATGGGAGGCAACGCCATATGTGGTCAAAAGAAGGGTGAGTCCTGAAATTCCAGTCTATGAGGTAGAGCCGGTGGGAACTGGAGGACCGACCCGCAATCTTCATCGTAACATGTTGCAGCGATGTCGGTTCGAAAACTCAGGCCCCATTTCCAGGGAGCCAGAACCTGTTTCTCGGGGGGTGATTCATCCTAGTAATACCGAATGTTGTGATGAGCCTTTCCCTGTGTCTACCCACCTTTTCCCTGTGGTAAATGCGCCGCCATATAGTGAGAATATTGTGCATCCTATGTCTTCTCCTAGGGATGCTGAACAAGGACAGGTGCCTGATCCGGACAATGTGCTATGGAATGCAGCACCTCAGGAGGGAGCATCTTCATCAACTTCTCCTGGTGAAAGCACTGATACCTCTGGGACTGGAAATCCAGTGTCTGGTCCCAGGAGGTCAACTCGGGCTACAGCGGGAATACCACCACAGCGCTATGCGCAAGAGGACTTTGAGTGGGGAGGTGTGTCGAGGACGCCAACCTTTAGTGGGGTGGCATGTAAGAGTGTGTAAAGATTTACTTCCTGAATAAAAAGGTGGGGGCTGTCAGCTGAGGAGGTTGTCACGGAGACAGGAAGGACTTTATGACAGTTTGGGCTGAGGTAAACTGGTCTCCAGAGGTGCTGTGAGGAGAGTGGCTATGGAGAAGTCTGAGCCAGATAAAGCTGAGACCGGACACTGATCCACTGGACAGCAGAGCCCCTGGAGGGGACCAAAGACTTATTCCCTGCTAAGAAGCGAGTATACTACTGCCAGGAGAGGAGTGCTTTAGAGGAGACGGGTCGGCCATACTGTGAGAGGAAAAGACTGAATCTCTGCTGTGAGACTGCAGGCCTTGGTGTGGTGTCTCTAGGTGAACACACTTGGCCTCCCAAAAAGGTACAGAGACTAAGACCCCCCTTCAGACAAGAGAACACAATATCCCTATTTACTACAGTTGTGTTTTATTTATTTTTCATTTTTGGCGCTGAAGACCATTGGAAGTGACTGCGTTAACAGTACTTCCCCAGGCCTGTACAGACTGTAACTGGACTAAACTTTACTATTAGATAAGGTACCCGGGTATCCAACAGATCAGATATATAAATATATATGTACATATATGTACACTGGGTTTATATGTATTGTATGTATAGAGTTGATAAGATTGTAAATCGGTGTGTTATTTCAGTGATCCTCACTAAACTGCATCCATCTGATTTACACCTGTCCTGCTGCTGTGTGTAGTAAATCGCTTATTTTTCTGTATAGATTTTAGGTAAATTTATTTTTGGCATTGTCTCCTCACACTGAGGAGGAACATTAAGGTAACACACCGACCCCTAGCTTGATGCTGGGTGTATGTAAATAATTTATCTATTTCTGGGGAAATAACATATCTGTGCATCTTACTCTAAACTTTCCATCTGTTTCCCCAAGTAAAAGCAAGTATTTTATGTTGCTTCTGCCTCCGTCTCTGTTTCTGTGACTCACTGGATCTAGTACGGACCCCTGGTCATTACACCAGTACGCACTTGACAAAACTCTCACATTGTCCCACAAAGAGACTTAAACAATCTATATTTATGTTGTAAATACACAAGGTATACCATATATCATGAAATTAGTCCATTAGAAGAGTATCAGATCTATAATTTTATAATAGTAAACATATAAAACCAAAATATGCCGTCAAAAAACTAGTTAATAGCATATAAAGTGAATGTATGCACTAGTATAGGGGAATCAATTTCAAGTTGACTTACTAAAAAGAAAAGCATAATTAAAATAAAGGTGCATCAACAGAGGAGGGACACAACTGTAGGACATAATAGCACCGTAAATATAGTAGTAGGAAGAATACAGGATAAATGTATATGAGCACACCAACAGATATAATCACAACGCAGAAATAAATGCAATAATATATTTAAAGTCAGTGCCAATGTATGACAATGCTATGCAATGTTATCAAAGCAATATGCTATATGGTGGAAAAAATGCTTACTAGCAAAAATAGAATGTGCCATAAAGTGGCTTCAAAATAGTCCTGATCGGCCATTTGGTGATATGTCCAGTGTCCCTCCACCCTGACGCATGTTTCGTATGACTTTCTCAGAGGGTGTGTCGGGATGTGGGTAACATAATCTCTACGGAACAATCAGTGCAACCTCATAAAGTGTGCGGATGTACCATAACCAGAAATCTGGTAAATTTGGCGCATACCATTATGCATTGCCCACTAGAAATAAAATGATTTATTCCACACTATTACTTAAGACATCAGTTCCCACAACCATGCATCAAGTGTAAGGATACAGGACCTATCACCACATGGCTGATAAGGACTATTTCGCAGGTACTTTATGGCATACTCTATTTAAGGTACTATTATTATTATTATTATTATTTATTTATATAGCGCCATTGGTTCCATGGCGCTTTACATAAGGAGTGGGGGTAACAAGGACAGGTACAGTACATATGAGCAGTCAATGCTTGCTGATACACGACGGGAGAGGATCCTGCCCACGAGGTCTCACAGTCTACAGGGGTGGGGGGACATGATAGGGGGGGAAGCGCCAAGCGGTTGGTGGAGCGGCGCTGGGTCTCATCATAGGTTGTAGGCTTGTTGGAATAGATGAGTTTTCAGGTTCTTTTTTAAGCTCTTGAGGGTAGGCGAGTGTCTGACGTGATGGGGGAGGGAGTTCCAGAATCTAGGGGAGATGTCTTGAATGCGGTTGTGGGAGGATGAGATGAGGGGGGAGGAGAGGAGGAGTTGTTGTGAGGAGCGTAGGTTGCGTGCAGGTTGGTATTGGGAGACCATGTCGGAGATGTAAGGGGGGGACAGGTTGTGGATGGCTTTGTAAGTCAGGGTTAGGATTTTAAATTTAGATCTTTGGGGGGTGGGGAGCCAGTGAAGTGCCATGCGGAGAGGGGAGATAGGGGAGTAGCGAGGTCGCAGGTGGATTAGACGGGCAGCTGAGTTCAGGATAGAGCGGAGAGGTGCAAGGGAGGAGGCAGGGAGACCGGTGAGCAGTAGGTTGCAGTAGTCAAGGCGGGAGATGATGAGGGCGTGGACGAGAGTTTTGGCGGTGCATGAATATCCACCTCATAACATACCACTTTGGTAATGCTGCTTATTGTTTTCATATTTTGGCACTGACTTTAAATATATAATAGTCATTGAAACTCGAAAATCTATTTTTGCAAGAGATAAGCAAACTTTCCCCAAACATGTGCAATTTTAAATTCAACACGAACATTGCAGATTCTCTTCACAGCCAGAAACCTGAGCAATATACCAAAAAAAAAAATCGCTGAATGCAGGAAAAAAAGTTTGAAATTTAAAATTGCTCTAAAACATTCCTTGATTGATTGGGGCCAAAACGCTCGCTGCAAGGCTCTGTGGCTGAGAACCACACCTAACCACATGTATAGAAGTGTTCCCAGCCATCTGGTCAACTTTTTTTGTCAACCTGTAATATTTTTCGGAGCTTTAAAATTATTTTTTTAAGCTTCTTGAAGATTGCAGGTGTTTTTGACACCTGTAGGATGTGAATTTTAGAAGTAGTGCCAGATGTGGAAGTAGCTGTGACTTAAAGCTTTCAATGTACTCAAAACATCTGCTTAAGACAGTTGAATATTTAATTTTTTATGTTTTTGGATTTTTTTTTACATTATTATTATTGTTAGTTAACCTTTATTATTGCAGAGGGTCAGTAGCATACCAGGCCACCCCTTCTACACTTACGTAATAGAAATACATATAAAAATAGCATGTGACCATTATATACTTTACATACATAGTCTTATAGGTCTGTTCACACTCATGAAACACCATATTATGGATATTGCTTTTTGAAAATGTGCAATCACTTTATTTCATTTCATTCAATTAGAATGCAGATTTTTGGCATGTGCACAAGTGTGTTATATGTATCAACAATATTGAACTTGTACTTGCATTGTTGCCCAGTAGCCTTATTCAGCATTCGGATGAATTGATGATGGGCTGAATAAACTTATTTGTTTTCATTATTTCGCCTCCAAATATGCCAGGCTTCAATAAACACTCCAGTCAACCACAAACTCAGGTTTTACCTGTTGCATGGGGAATGGGATTTGTAAGTCAGGTGCCTTCTGCAGCCCATACCATGGAAGACTTAATGAAAATGCAACAAGATTGTGCTAACATTAATATCCTGTAAGTGATTTTGTGTTCTGGCACTTTAAGAGGCGGGACCCCAGCCAAAGCAAAGAGGTTAATACAGCTACACTCTGTTAAACATAGTTTGCTTACTTGTGCTGGCAGAATGCAGTTTAGCTATAATGGATTCACCGCAAGATATGCTAGCTTTGGAGGATGTCATCTTCCTCACCACACCAGGGGCAGAGGGTACTTCAGCACGAGAATTGGAGCAGACTGCACATGACAGATATGTGAACTGTAGTTCCTTTGCGCTACCCACACTGGGCCTAATATGCAGCGAGGTTAAGATTCAATGCTGGACTTGCATGCCAGAGGAGGACTAGAGGAACTCACATTCAGGATTTGAGCCATTCCCCACTTCAGCAGAAAGCACGAGATGCTTTATTACACCTGCAGCCAGTGCCTCAGCTACTGGTTTTGCAAATCCAGGAGTATGACAAGGAGGATAGTAGAGGCAGAAAACCCTGTATCCCAGCAATGCATGGCAACCCAGCCAGAGGCTATTGAATGGAACAATTCCATGTGGTGACCCCTACCTCCTCTAAGTAACTATCCGATATGGCATGAACCACTCCGTCTTGTCTCCTTTCTTGAGGAGATTTGGCTCGCATATGCCATTGCCCAAGAATGGTTTCATGGGCCTAAGGCCAATGACGACCAATGGACCCGAGGGAAGGTGGTGGCATTCATCCAGGATATGGGGTTTGGCTTCATAGCCAAACAAAGTACTTTTAATCGGTGATATGTGAACTGGTCCACGCTGCTGCATGACTGTCTTCACAAAAGACTGCACACAATCTATCTAGGGGATGAGGTAATCTTCACGAAGGCTACGGACAGCAAGGGGCTGTTCACAGTTAGCATAAGCAGGGTTGCGACCGACGACTGCTTTGAAAAGAGTCAACAGGAGGTCGAGAGAAAGTGGAATCAGGTGGAAACTAGTCTTCTGTTGGTTAGCCAGCCAGCTGCTCTCAAGAAGGCCATCAATCTTGAAGGGCCTGTTGGTGTTGTCCAAGTTGGTCCCGTCTCTCCCAGAGGGAGTGGGCATCACCCAATTCCTATATCCTCTTCTCTAATGGTGGCCATGATGAGGTTTGCCAAGGTGCAGGTGGTGGCAGAGAATGCCCCTGGAGGAGTAGCCCCTGTGACCCCCCCCCCTGAGACCATGCGGCAGCAGAGTTCCATATAGTGTAGAACGGTGACCTTTATCCTGAGCTAGTCAAGTCTTTTTACTATGAATAGAGAGAGGACTGGCCTAAGAAAGCATGTTATTGTGTTGCTGATGTGTCCCTTTGTTGACATTTTGTACGAAGAATGACGTTTTTCAGTTGTTTTTCATTTCTTTGAACAGTGAGGCCTGTTTTTTGTTTATTTTATTTGTTCCTTTCCCAAGATTACTGCTGGTTGTGCTTCTCCCTGCTGGATAAGCCGGACTTCAGGCTTTGGGCTACACCTCAAAGCCCTTAATGGACTTTGCACCATTGTAATAGAGTCTGCTGATCCCTGTGGGACTTTCCTTATCTATACTGTGTATATTCATGTATGTGTGGTTGAGACTTATTATAGTCTGTACTACAGTAAAGTTTTTTTACTTCCCTCCTTTTATGCTGGACTGTTTCTGCAAGAGGTGCTTTAATACTGCCATGCAAAGACTGGTGAACAAGTCGTAGGCCTCTGGCCTGACAGTTTGAAGTCTGGAAATACCAGACACTACACACAGTCATGTAGAACAGGACTGGTCAAGTGCAGTCCTCGAGGGCTAATTTCAGGATTTCTTTAGCACTGCACAAGGTGCTGGAATAATTACCTCTGCAGGTGATGTAATTCGCACGTGTGCAATGCTAACGAGATTCAGAAAATTTGCACTGTTTTCAGACCTTGAAGACTTGTCTCTCCCTGACAGAAGTTATGTCGCTTATCCATGTTATGTAAATAAAAGCTTATAACCTGATGTTAAATTCATCCATTGGTTGTATAAATTACTCTTTTGAAAGCTGAAACCCTCCGAAGTTTGGTTTAGGTTAAGAAATAAATTGGCATCAATGCTGAAATATTGATCATTTAATGAACACAGAATGGTCAGATTTTAGCAAGACAAAAGTTTTGTCGCCCACAGACAGTAATGTGATTTTCAAACAAAAAATGTACTTAAAATACAAATATGTGTTGCATAACATTTGGGAATGAAGTTGTGGTGCTATTAGTCATATTTTTAATATTTTGGGTGACTTCCATGAGCTTGAAGGTGAAGAGTGTGACAAGTGGTTCCATCACCAACAATACTACAGTTCAGACTTGAGGGGCGACACAGGGCTATTCTGCAAGTTTGAACTGTGCTGTACTACCTGTCATCACTGCTTCTCACACACTGTCTCATGATACTGGTGAGATATATCCGCTATGTCTCACGTGATATTGGGTCACTCACGAGACAGCTAGTGTTACAAGTGCTGAAGTCATTGAGGTTATCTCAGGCCACACAGCAGGATTTCCTGCTGCATGATGCCTACTGTGTAACCTGAGACAACCTCGGGAAGTCATAAGGAGGTCTAAGGTTCATAAACAGGCTTGCAAGTATGGGGAGTGAGACAGCAGAGCTGAAGCTTGCTAAGTAATAGTGTAGGAAGATAATGGCTATGCCAAAACAGCAGGGTTCCACTGTATGTCAGTTTGAGCTGTGTTTGGAAGCTTTTAAGCTCCTTTTGAAGGTGTTTTCTAGGCTGTTGATTTTGCCTTCTATTGATTTGAATGGCAAACTGTTCACCAATCTAGTCGGCGAACGTATGCATGTTTAATGAACTGAACCAAACTTGAAAGGTTTGCTCATCTCTAGTTTTTGACAAAAAATGTAGCTTTAGCCATAATTTTTTTAACTTTTACAAGGGCAAAGGAGTAAATACTCCATACAAATTTTTTATGCAATTGTTTATGCAATTTCCCTCAGTCCGCCGATACCCAACATGTCTGGTAAACTACAGTTTGGGTGCATGGTAGGGCTCAGTAAATAAAGGGCACCATTTGACTTTTACAGCACAAAATTGCCAGCAGAAACTTTTATCATGTTTGTAGAGCTGTGATTTGCCTATCTACATTTCATAAGGTATTCATTTAGGGGTGTAGTGAGCATTTTTAACCCACAGGCAATTCACAGAAGTGTATAACTTTGGAATGAGTAAATTAAAAATTCAATTTTTTTCCAAAAAAAACGAATGGTACAATTTTTATGCAGTCTCTCCTGAGTATGCCAATGCCCCAACTACTTTTAAAGCACAGTTCAAGTTTAGAAGGGAAGTATTAGAGTGTAAATTTTGCTAGCATGTTTTGAGGCTGGAATATTGTAAGTGTTTCTGAGTTGCTAGAAAAGCAATCCCCGCCCCCCATAAGGGACTCCCCAATACAAGCTATACCCCTCATTGAATTTATCTTGGGGTACAGTGAGAATGTTGACACCACATGTGCTTCACAAAATTTTATACCATTGAGAGGTGAAGAAAGAATAATTATATTTTTGTAATTAGCTCTCCTAACTGCACTAATGCTAAACATGTGCATGCTAAATATGGTTTAGGCACATAGGGGCTCAGAAGTTGTGGGAATTTGGATTTAGGAGCGCATAATTCACTGTATTTTATTTGAGTGGAGTCATAGAGCTTTTCCAGAGTTTTTGTGTTATGGGTGACCTCTTATTATATTGTACCCTTTAGCATGCAGTCTTCATTAGAGCAGTGATCGGGATCTACAACAGCTGAGATAAGTGATTTTCTCTCTCTTGGGTCCCTACTATGCTTTATATTGTACTAATATAGGGTTATTAATGAGGTAAGGGATAGTCGACGCAGTGGGGGTGATAATAATCTAGGGTGTTTACTCCTTTGTCAGGCAGGGTAAACTGGGTAGGATTCTTATCAGCTAAGGGATAACATTCGATTTCTTTATAATTTACTTTCTATAGGTTTCATTAATCATATACTGTATATTTCTGTGCAACACTTATTCATATACTCGTGCTATTGTATATGTATTTGTTTTTGTATGCCTTTACTGATATATTTTTTATATAATTATGAATTTTGGAACATTTGGAGTGTTATTCGTTTTAACTTTTGAAATAAATTATTTAACCTTTCATATATTAGAGATTCACTTTTGTCGAATTACTTAACTATTACCTTGCTGAATAATAGTAAATGTTTGAATATTTCTGCAATTCCAGCGATAACAGATTTATATATTTTTTAATATTTGGCTACTATGGCCATGTCCACACACCTGCGCTCTAAGTATTTAGCGGATCTGCGCTAAATACTTAGGTTTTGTGAGAGAAGCGCAGGTGCGTGTGTGCCGGCGCTTCCTTGAAATGCAGCCCCTGGTTACCCGATGTGTATCGTGGTAACTAGTTCACACTGCAGGCTGCATAGTGTCCGCTTATGCCGAGAGCACAGGGAAACGCTGCAAGCAATGCGCTCGGCATAAGCGGTCACTAGGCAGCCTGCTAAATACTTAGGCCATGTCCACACACCAGCGCTCTATCACACAATAAAAACGCGTCTTTCTTTGTTACAAAACAAGTTTGTGCATCACCATAGCTTGATAACTATAATTTTGTTGTGAGCTGATGTTTTTATTGATTTTTGGAAAGCAGAATTAACATAAAACAGCAGTTCCCAAATAGTTTAATTGATTTGTGTTTATATTTTTACACTGTTCACCGTGTGGTAAAAGTTATAAGAGGTTTATTTTTAAGGTCAGTATAATTCCAGCAATATCACATTTACATAACTTTTAAAAAATGTTTTGCTGCTTTTACACAGTAAAAGCAACTTGATAAAAAAAAAGAATTGTTTTTGCATCACCCTCTTCTGAAAGTTGTTGCTTTTTTACTCTTCTGTTAGAGATGTGTGGCAGCTTTTTTTTGCAGGATAAGATGATGATTTCGGTGATACAATTTTTATTTACATGCAACTTTTTGATTGCATTAAATTCTTCATTTATTTCAGCAGTATCATGAAAAAGCATTTTTTGCCACATATCTTTTTTACTTCAGTTCACGGTGTTCACTCAAGGGGTTAAATATTTTGATAGCTTCATAGATCAGGTTGTTATAGATGCAGCAATACCTAATATATGTACTTCTTTTTTTATTTTTGCTTTGCATAAACATACATGTTTATTAGTATAATATTTTTTTTCATATCTTGGGGGTTATTTTGGGATTTTTAAAAAACACTTCTCCTAACCTTCTTTAAAATTTTTGTTATGGAACCGTTGCATATTTGTTAGTGAGTCCTGCTGATTTCACGAGGTCACTTCTTATTTTGCAGATCTTCTAATACCCTATAACAAGACATTTATTTATATATACAGTACAGACCAAAAGTTTGGACACACCTTCTCATTCAAAGAGTTTTCTGCATTTTCATGATTATGAAAATAGTAGATTCACACTGAAGGCAACAAAACTATGAATTAACACATGTGGAATTATATACTTACAAAAAAAGTGTGAAACAACTTAGAATATGTCTTCTATTCTAGGTTCTTCAAAGTAGCCACCTTTTGCATTGATTACTGCTTTGCACACTCGTGGCATTCACTTGATGAGTTTCAAGAGGTAGTCCCTGGAAATGGTTATCATTTCACAGGTGTGCCCTGTCAGGTTTAATAAGTGAGATTTCTTGCCTTATAAATGGGGTTGGGACCATCAGTTGTGTTGTGCAGAAGTCTGGTGGATGCACAGCTGATAGTCCTACTGAATAGACTGTTAGAATTTGTATTATGGCAAGAAAAAAGCAGCTAAGTAAAGAAAAACGAGTGGCCATCATTACTTTAAGAAATGGAGGTCAGTCAGTCCGAAAAATTTGGAAAACTTTGAAAGTGTCCCCAAGTGCAGTTGCAAAAACCATCAAGCTCTACAAAGAAACTGGCTCACATGAGGACCACCCCAGGAAAGGAAGACTAAGAGTCACCTCTGCTGCAGAGGATAAGTTCATCTGAGTCACCAGCCTCAGAAATCGCAGGTTAACAGCAGCTCAGATTAGAGACCAGGTCAATGCCACACAGAGTTCTAGCAACAGACACATCTCTACAGCATCTGTTAAGAGGAGAATTTGTGCGGCAGGCCTCCATGTTAAAATATCTGCTAGGAAACCACTGCTAAGGACAGGCAACAAGCATAAAAGACTTGTTTGGGTTAAAGAACACAAGGAATGGACATTAGACCAGTGGAAATCTGTGCTTTGGTCTGATGAGTCCAAATTTGAGATTTTTGGTTCCAACTACCGTGTCTTTGTGCGATGCAGAAAAGGTGAACGGATGGACTCTACATGCCTGGTTCCCACCTTGAAGCATGAAGGAGGAGGTGTGATGGTATGGGGGTGCTTTGCTGGTGACACTGTTGGGGATTTATTCAAAATTGAAGGCATACTGAACCAGCATGGCTATCACAGCATTTTGCAGTGGCATGCTATTCCATCCGTTTTCCATTTAGTTGGACAATCATTTATTTTTCAACAGGACAATGACCCCAAACACACCTCCAGGTTGTGTAAGGGCTATTGACCAAGAAGGAGAGTGATGGGGGTGCTACGCCAAATGACCTGGCCTCCACAGTCACCAGACCAGTACCCAATCGAGATGGTTTGGGGTGAGCTGGACTGCAGAGTGAAGGCAAAAGGGCCAACAAGTGCTAAGCATCTCTGGAAACTCCTTCAAGACTGTAGGAAGACCAATTCCGGTGTCTACCTCTTGAAGCTCATCAAGAGAATGCCAAAAGTATGCAAAGCAGTAATCAAAGCAAAAGGTGGCTACTTTGAAGAACCTAGAATATAAAACATATTTTCAGTTGTTTCACACTTTTTAAGTAAATATTTCCACATGTGTTAATTCATAGTTATTATGCCTTCAGTGTGAATCTATAATTTTCATAGTTATGAAAATAAAGAAAACTCTTTGAATGATAATGTGTGTTCAAACCTTTGGTCTGTACTGTGTATATATATATATATATATATATATATATATATATATATATGTATATATATATATATATATATATATATATATATATTATACAATGTGTGTAAATGTAATAAATATCTGGATTGCTGTGGTTACAATGGTGCCCATCATACCTTTCTGATCAAATACTGAATAGATCAAGGGTGATGATTTAAGCAGAGGCTGCTCACACTACTGTTTCTAATGTCTTTCTGACAATGTAATGGAGATACAATGGGCATAGAAGTAAGAAGAAGCTACTCACATTGCTATCCACCATGTTTTTTTGATCTAAGGCTAGGGTCACACTTGCCCAATTCTATGTTCCCTGCATGGTTTTCAGAGAACTTAGAATTTTTTTCTCCCTCCGCAGTCTTCACGCAGGCTGCAGAGCGGAGAACGCGGCCCCTAGAAATCCGTTGTGTTCCCTGGATACCAACTACACAGCGGGCTGCGGGGAGTGCGATTTTCACCACGCACAGGGAAACGCATCATGCTGTGTTCCCCTGTGCGTGGTGACAATTGCACTCCCCGAAGTGTAGCTGGTATCCAGGGAACACAGTGGGTTGCTAGGGGCCGCGTTCTCCGCTTTGCAGCCTGCGTGAAGACTGCAGAGGGAGAAAAAATTCTAAGTTCTTTGAAAACCACGCAGGGAACTTAGAATTTGGCAAGTGTGACACTAGCCTAGTACTGGATATTGCATGGGTGTGGAGGTAAGAAGAGGCTGCATACACTGCTGTTCATCCTGTCTTGATGGCTTAATGTTATACATATTAAGAGTACTGATGATAAAGGGCCGCTCACACTGCTGTGCATCCTGTCGTTCTGATTTAACACTGGAAGACTTTTTCATGGCAACCAATTTTTTTTCATAGACTGTAGGTATACTGAAGTGAGCCGATATAGCAACATTCGTTCCTGCATTTAGATTGTATTTTCTGAAACTCTACACAATGTTTTTGAGCTGGAAACTTTATCAATGTATCAGTAACCAGTAAACAATAATAAAAAGCATGAGAAACAAACAATTCGACTATGTTTCAGCGGGCAGGATAACATCTAATAATATAGTTGTAGAACCTATGAGAAAGACAACCGAGCTTATTATGAAGATATTTTACTGCTGATGTTTACTGCTTAGAACGGCTCATTTTGCAAAGTACGGCACCAGTGCCAATGTCAACTAATTTATTGTAACTTCCAATTGAAAAGTAGCTTTTTGCTGAGCTGTGTTTTTGTTAGGAAATCTTTGGCAATTATGAATCATCACTAGTATGTATTTACAAGCGAAATTTGCAACTTTTGGGGGGTTTGCTCATTGAAGCAGGAGATGTGGAAGATGTGAAAAATGCCAGCACTTATCAGAAATGCTAATGTGGCATTTGTTCAGCTTAATCTGAATACTCGTTGCATCAGGCAAATAGAGAAGTGCCAATTAGTATTCAACAGCGGCACAACAGCTCATCCTGTCTGTCATGTATGACAGATACATTTTAAAGTAATAGTATATACTTCCAGTATGAGACACTCCCACTAACATTTGGATAATATAAAGAAATCTGCTGGCGAACATCTCAGATATGGAGATATTGCTTATTTTTAAATAGTTCCTTGTGTTATGTAGAAACCTAAGTGGGAATTCTCTAACGTATCGCACACAGGTACAATAACACAATAATTGCATATCATTTCTTTCCCTATAATCGGCTCTTGCTCTATTTTAGGAGAAAATTGCAGACTTGAATATAAATAAATGAGACTTGAACATACTGTTAGTTGTAATCAGGTGCCTTTAGAAGTGAACTAAATTGAAGCAATCAGTGATGAAGAGGAAAGATTACATTTCTTTGCTATGTCAGATATCAGTGAACTTTTCCAGGTCATGTTCATCTAGGTGGGTCATGTAGTCAAACCCATGAAAACAATAAAAAGATTAATAGATTCCACGTTTCTTTGTCTCTGAATGATTTCAAATATCTTCAAAATATATTGCGTATATTGTATTTTTAACTACTTCTAGGTTTTAAAATGTGCAGTAGGTAAAAAAAGTATTTTGCAAGTTCTCCCACTGAAAAAGATGAGAGAGGCCTGTAATTGACATCATAGGTAGACCTCAACTATGAGAGACAAAATGAGAAAACAAATCCTGAAAATTACATTGTCTGATTTGGAAAGAAATTATTTCAAATTTTAGTGGAAAATAAGTATTTGGTCACCTTCAAAAAAGCAAGATTTCTGCCTCCCACAGACCTGTAAATTCTTCTTTAAGAGGCTCCTCTGTCCTCCACTCATTACCTTTAGTACTGGCATCTGTTTGAACTTGTTATCAGCATAAAAGACACCTGTCCACAACCTCAGTCACACTCCAAACTCCACTATGGTGAAGACCCAAGAGCTGTCGAAGGACACCAGAAACAAAATTGTAGCCCTGCACCAGGCTGGGAAGACTGAATCTGCAATAGGCAAGCAGCTTGGTGTGAAGAAATCAACTGTGGGAGCAATAATTAGAAAATAGAAGACATACAAGACCACTGATAATCTCCCTTGATCTGGGGCCCCATGCAAGATCTCACCCTGTGGGGTCAAAATGATCTCAAGAACAGTGAGCAAAAATCCAGAACCACAATAGGGGACCTAGTAAACGACCTGCAGAGAGGTGGGACCAAGATAGCACTGGTTACCATCAGTAACATACTATGCCGCCAGGGACTCAGATACTGCAGTGCTGGCCATGTCCCCCTGCTTAAGCCATTACATGTCCAGGCCCGTTTCAAGTTTGCTAGAGAGCATTTGGATCCAGAAGAGCATTGGGAGAATGTCATATGGTCAGATGAATCCGAAGTAGATCTGTTTGGTAGAAACACGACTCGTCATGTTTGGAGAAGAAAAAATGCTGAGTTGCATCCAAAGAACATCATATCTACTGTGAAGCATGAGGGTGGCAACATCATGCTTTGGGACTGTTTTTCTGCCAAGGAACCAGGACGACTGATCCGTGTACATGAAAGAATGAATGGGGCCATGTTTTGTGAGATTTTGAGTGCAAACCTCCTTCCATCAGCAGGGGCATTGAAGATAAAATGTGGCTGGGTCTTTGAGCTTGACAATGATCCCAAGCACAGCACCAGGGCAACACAAGAGTGGCTTTGTAAGAAGCATTACAAGGTCCTGGAGTGGCCTAGCTAGTCCCCAGATCTCAATCCTATAGAAAACCTTTGGAGGCAGTTGAAAGTCCATGTTGCCCAGTGACAGTCCCAAGATATCACTGTTCTAGAGGAGATCTGCACGGAGGAAAGGGCCACATACCAGCAACAGTGTGTGTGCCAACCTTATGAAGACTTACAGAAAAGATCTGACCTCTATCATTGACAACAAAGGATGTATAACAAAGCATTGAGATGAACTTTTGTTATTGACCAAATACTTATTTTCCACAAAAATGTGAAAAAAATTTCTTTCCTAATCAGATAGTGTGGGAAAACTTGCATAATTGATGGCTGACTGAATACATTTTCCCCACTATATATTAATAAAAAAAAAAAAATCATATATATATATTATATATATATAAATATATATATATATATATATATATATATATATATATATATATGGTACTCACAGTCATAGTTGTGGATATAAAAGAGGAAATTTGCAGAGGGTACCAGATGTAACAAATGTATTGTTTTGTTCTATTGCAGCACACAAACATGGTCACAGCATATAATACCCATAGGATATTCGAGCTTATAAAAATTCAGGAATTTGTGTAGACGGAAAAGGGGTAAATGGAAGACGCTTCTAAAAGAGTCCATAGTAATCGATAGTTATTAAAAACGTTTTGTGTTTATTTCTAAGCGTTTAAGAGTCAAAACCCCCTTCAAGAGGACAACCACAAGATACATAGGTACCGTATTTTTCGGATTATAAACCGCACTTTTGTCCCCCCAAATTTTGGGGAAGGGTGGGGTGTGTGTTTTATAATCCGAATCTACTGGTACTGGGGGGGCGGCTTTGGAATGGTGTCTGGGGGATGGAGAAGGCTGGCTGCGGGCTGCAGAGACAGCGGGAGGTCACGTGACCCCGCTCATTATACTTATTTTTATTATTATTATTATTATTATTTATTTATAGAACACCATTGATTCCATGGTGCTGTACATGAGAAAGGGATACATACAAACAAGTTAAAAATACAGTGAACAAACTAAGGGTACCTTTACATGCGGCTACATTTCTAGGGTGGCTACAGGTAACTTACTGGTTGCAGTGAAATCATGGAGAGATTATTCCATTTGTACACAGCAACAAGATAGAACCTTGTCTCCATGATTTCACTGCAACCAGTAAGTTACCTGTAGCCACCCTAGAAATGTAGCCGCGTGTAAAGGTACCCTAACAGTCACAAACCGATACAGAGGGGAGAGAGGACCCTGTCTTTGCAGGCTTACATTCTGGGGAGAGAGACAGCAGGTTTGGTGTGCTCTGGTGGTGGTGGAGTGCCAGGTCCAGTGGTGGTGGAGCACTGGGTCCAGTGGTGGTGGAGCACCGGGTCCAGTGGTGATGAGGTGGCACTGTGGTCATTGCAGGTTGTAGGCTGTTCTGAAGAGAGGGGTTTTCAGGTTCCGCTTGAAGGTTCCGAGTATAGGAAATTGTCAGACGTTTTGGGGTTCAGAATTCCAGAGAATGGGGGATGCTCGGGTGAAGTCTTGCAGGCAGTTAGATGAGAAACATACAAGTATCGAGGAAAGAATGAGGTCTTCGGAGGATCGAAGATTACGAGTTGGATGATATCGGTAGATTAGTTCAGAGATACATGGGGGGAACAGATTGTGGATGGCTTTGTAAGTCAATGTTAGGAGTTTGAATTGGATACGCTGTGGAATTGGTAGCCTAGTGGAGGGATTTGCAGAAGGGAGAAGTGGAGGAATAGCGAGGAGAGAAGTAGATTAGTCGGGTAGCAGAGTTAAGGACAGATTGGAGAGGTGCAAGAGTGTTAGCAGGGAGGCCACAGAGGAGGAGATTGCAGTAGTCGAGGCACTGCACTCACCCCTGTCCACCTCTCAGTGCTGAAGTTGCGCTCGGAGATGGACAGGAGTAGTGGTGCATATTAGGTGAGCCTACTCTCACCCCTTATCCTGCACTCACCCCCCACCTTAGATATGGGTCCCCATCCTGCCCTCACCCCATCTTGCACTCACCTTAGATATGGCCCCCGTTGTGAACTCACCCCCTACATGACCCTGTCACTCATTATGTCTCCATGTCGCAGTGCACCCGGTAAAATAACAAACAGCTATTTCCAGCTGATTACTTGCCCTCCGGTGCTCAGTGCTCATATCTGGCTGCTTTCATCCTTTGTGCCGCTTGGTATCCAATCATGTGACCGGGCCCACAGCGATGATGTCATCACCGTTCACATGATCAGGAGATTCTGGGCACAGAAGCAGGGAGAGAGTGGCAAGATGTGAGCACTGAGCGCCGGAGGGTAAGTAATCAGCTGTAATTATTTTATCGGGTTCACGCAAGCAGGGAGACATAATGAGTGACAAGGTCATGGAGGGGGTGA
Organism: Allobates femoralis; assembly: GCA_033576535.1. NCBI lineage: Eukaryota > Metazoa > Chordata > Amphibia > Anura > Aromobatidae > Allobates > Allobates femoralis. Next base: position 407,063,568 of record JARQOC010000004.1, on the reverse strand, counting down.
GTTCACAACAGGGGCCATATCTAAGGTGGGGGGAGGTGAGTTCAGAAAGGGGTTCCATATGCAAGTTGGGAAGTGAGTGCAGGAGAGTGGGTGAGTGCAGGATGGGGGGCCATATCAAAGGTGGGGTGGCCATGTACCATCACTGGGGGTCATAGCCAGGATGGGGTCTATGTACCACCACTGGGGCCATATTCAGGATGAGGGCTGCGTACCATCACTAGGGGCCATATGCAGGATAGGGGGCTATGTACCATCACTGGGGGCCATATGCAGGATTGGGTCTCTGTACCATCACTGGTGGGCCAAATCCGAGATGTGGAGCTATGTGTACAATCACTTGGGGCTATATGCAGGATGGGGACCATGTACCATCACAGGGAGCCATATGCAGGATGGGGGGCTATGTACCATCACTGGAGGTCATATGCAGGATAGGGGGCTATGTACTATCACAGGGATCCATATGCAGGATGGGGGCTATGTACAATTACTGGGGGACTTATGCAGGATAGGGAGCCATTTGTACCATCACTGGGGGGGCTATGTATCATCATTGGGGGCCATATGCAGGATAAGGGGCTATGTACCATCACTGGTGACCATTAGTGATGAGCGAGTATGCTCTGTGCGACTCGGTACTCGCACGAGTATCTCGGTACTCGGGGTGCTCGGCGAGCACCGAGTACTGCCGAGATGCTCGGACTGCTCGGTAATAAATAGCGATCTGAGACACATACACTGCTCCCTTCAGTGCACACAGTGAGCTGGCACCTCACAGAGAGCAGATTCATAGTTAGGATACCTCTGGGGGCCACAGCAAGGTGTTGTATGTTGCAGCGATTTCAAAAAGCCCACCCTCCTGCCCTTTCCCAGAAACACTCGTTTTTTAACCAGAAGTCTGTGGGCGGAGCCTGTCACTCATTGACTTACATTGGGCTCGGTGCTCGGCCGAGTACACGAGTATCTTGAGATGCTCGGCCAGAGCACCGAGCACCCGAGCATTTTAGTGCTCGCTCATCACTAGTGGCCATATCCAGCACAGGGGAAGCCTTGTACCAGTATGGAAGATGTATATCAGCAGGGCCGTCTCCAGGTTTCTGTGGGCCCCGGGCGAAAAGGTCTCAGTGGGCCCCTTTAAGTACATATCGCGGACTATATATATATATATGTATATATATATATTGCCGCACACTTACCGCAAGCCCCATAGACAATGCATGGGGCTTGCCGCAAACGTGCAGCAAGTGCAGCCGCTAGACGGAAAATGCGGCAGATGCAGGTTTTTTTTACCGCAACTGCCACATTTTAAAAAAAAACTCCTATGTGAAGGCAGCCTTACAGGAACAGTGACTGCCGAATCCAGCAAGAGCTGTTTCTGACAGTGAGTATATTACACATTGTTAGGAGCGGGCTAAAATGCGATTGCATTCCCTTGCGCCTTTTAAAAATACCCTTCAAATGCAAAATGTTGCATTTTTGTGCGTCTGAGGATTCTTGGTATATACACAAGCATCCTGAAGCACACAAATAATGCAAGCAGCTCAATGGAGCCGCACTGCCATATGGTGGCACCGCAGCCAAGCGGAGTGTCTGGCCGTCCAGATCTCTCTTTCTCCTCACCTTTCTTCTTGCCGCTCCGGTCTCCTCCGGTCGCTCTGCACATATCAGCACAGTGATGACAACATCGTGCCCCTCCATGCTGAGCTGCAGAATGCAGACAGCGGCAGAAGAGACTCTGGAGAAGAATGCTGCTGGCAAAGGTGGCTGAGACTATAGGAGCGGAATCCGCGGGGGGCTACCACTGGTACACATACCTCGTACACACTCGGCTCTGCTCCGTACACCTCGTACACACTCGGCTCTGCTCCGTACACCTCGTACACATGCGGCTCTGCTCCGTACACTTCGTACACACGCGGCTCTGCTACGCACACCTCATACACACGCGGCTCTGCTCCGTACACCTCGTACGCACGCGGCTCTGCTCCGTACACCTCGTACACACTCGGCTCTGCTCCGTACACCTCATACACACGCGGCTCTGCTCCGTACACCTCGTACGCACGCGGCTCTGCTCCGTACACCTCGTACACACAGGGCTCTGCTCCGTACACCTCGTACACACACGGCTCTGCTCCGTACACCTCGTGCACACACGGCTCTGCTCCGTACACCTCGTACACACACGGCTCTGCTCCGTACACCTCGTACACACACGGCTCTGCTCCGTACACCTCGTACACACACGGCTCTGCTCCGTACACCTCGTACACACACGGCTCTGCTCCGTACACCTCGTACACACACGGCTCTGCTCCGTACACCTCGTACACACACGGCTCTGCTCCGTACACCTCGTACACACTCGGCTCCGCTCCGTACACCTCGTACACACTCGGCTCTGCTCCGTACACCTCGTACACACTCGGCTCCGCTCCGTACACCTCGTACACACTCGGCTCCGCTCCGTACACCTCGTACACACTCGGCTCCGCTCCGTACACCTCGTACACACACGGCTCTGCTCCGTACACCTCGTACACACACGGCTCTGCTCCGTACACCTCGTACACACACGGCTCTGCTCCGTACACCTCGTACACACACGGCTCTGCTCCGTACACCTCGTGCACACACGGCTCTGCTCCGTACACCTCGTACACACACGGCTCTGCTCCGTACACCTCGTACACACAAGGCTCTGCTCCGTACACCTCGTACACACACGGCTCTGCTCCGTACACCTCGTACACACTCGGCTCCGCTCCGTACACCTCGTACACACTCGGCTCTGCTCCGTACACCTCGTACACACTCGGCTCCGCTCCGTACACCTCGTACACCCTCGGCTCCGCTCCGTACACCTCGCACACACTCGGCTCTGCTCCGTACACCTCGTACACACTCGGCTCCGCTCCGTACACCTCGTACACACTCGGCTCTGCTCCGTACACTTCGTACACGCTCGGCTCTGCTCCGTACACCTCGTACACACACGGCTCTGCTCCGTACACCTCGTACACACACGGCTCTGCTCCGTACACCTCGTACACACACGGCTCTGCTCCGTACACCTCGTACACACACTGCTCTGCTCCGTACACCTCGTACACACTCGCCTCTGCTACATTCACACTGTAAATCCCTCCTGACCCCACACATAACCTTCACCTAATTGCCATACACCTAGTACACACTCACCTCTGCTACATTCACACTGTAAATGCCTCCTGACCCACACAAACTTCACCTTATTTGAGCATCATTGATGGCCAGCAGAGTCCTGGATACACTGAGGAGCTGATCATGAGACCCCTGACTCCTCCCCTCCATGTGACATCATCGCAGGTCCTGTAAGCACAGAGTGTGTGCAGCTCTGTCGGCTCCCGTGGAGGGGGGAGGAGGGAGACCTCCGGTGCTGCAGCCTGCAGGAGCCTGAAAATGACCCCCCAGCTGCCCCCTGGATATGGCTCTGGCTGTGGGGGCAGTGCTCAGGGGCCCCTGAGGCTAGGGTCACACTTGCATTGTGACCCTAGCCTTATGCAAGTATACTATGTTGCAACGCTGCTATGCGCTGGAGGCAGCCCATAGAAACCCGACGTTTACCGTGACAACCATTTGGTTGTCAATGTAAACTGCGGGTTTCTATGGGCTCAATTGCTGGCAGCGCATAGCGTTAAACGCTCTGCGCTGCAGCAGACAATACTTGCGTCAGGCTAGGGTCACAACACAAGTGTGACCCTAGCCCTCAGGGGCCCGGTGGGCCCCCTCCAAGCCGTCGGGCCCCGGCACTTGCCCGGGTACGCCGGGTGCTGACGCCGGCCCTGTATATCAGGATGGGGAGCCATGTACCAGGATGGGGGACATATATACTGATTGTAAGACGGACACTGGCATTATCAGGTGGACCCCATATAAGATTAAAACTTGTTTCTCTCTATTCCTTCACCAAATTTGGGGGTGTATCTTAAAATCAGGTGTGCCTTATAAAGCAAAAAATATGGTACGTCTTGTAGTTGTCCTCATGAAGGGGATTCGACACCGCAATGCTCAGAAATAAACTACACAAAACGTTTATAATAACTTTATTGATTCCTTTGGACTCTTATTGAATGGTAATGCAGTCCATTAACCCATTTTCCTTTTACACAAATTCCTGAATTTGTATTATGTGGGAGACTGCTGCATACTGTGGATCGTAGATATCATTGATACCATACGTGATATGAATGGTTGTGACTTCTCACAACCCACTGGGGTGAGCCTGTTTCTTTATTCATATACAGTTTAATAATACAGATAAACACTATTGCTGCGCCTCTCTTCTATTCTAGCAATTTTCAGTTGATAAAAATTAACACTTATCCATGGTAAAGGTGATAACTTACAAACATTTTTGTGGGTCCGACTGGTACAAGCCATTAATTGGCAGAGTAGGGCACTTTTATCTCCAATTGGATGGACTGAAATGCCTGACCGCTGTTCAATTCATTCCCTGTGGAATTTCCAGTTAAAGGGATCCTGTCACCCCCAAAACACCTCTAAAGCTATTAAAAGCTGTCCCTACAGCATAGTAACACTTACCCAACACTCCTTTTAGCTCCTAAATGCACCAAGTGAAATTGAAGATAAATGTTATTACAGTACCTCATTAGGGATGATAATGAGTGACTATGCTATTCATAGTCACCCTGGCAGGCTCTCCCACTTCATGTTATCACGCCTCCATAGGCGTGATCTTCTAATCAGATTAAAATGCGTGCCTCCCCGCTGCTCTGTCCTGTGTCAGCCGGCCAGTAGTGGGGCTGGGTGACGCGAATCGCGTCATTTCCGGCGCCGGGTGACGTAGTGCGGGTTTTGAAGCTAACAAAGCGGCGCGGGTGTACTACGTCACACGGCGCCGGAAATGGCGCGATTCGCGTCACCCAGCCCCACTACAGGCCGGCCGACACAGGACAGAGCGGCGGGGAGGCGCGCATTTTAATCTGATTAGAAGATCACACCTATGGAGGCGTGATAACATGAAGTGGGAGAGCCTGCCAGGGTGACTATGAATAGCATAGTCACTCATTGTCATCCCTAATGAGGTACTGTAATTACATTTATCTTCAATTTCACTTGGTGCATTTAGGAGCTAAAAGGAGTGTAGGGTAAGTGTTACTATTCTCTAGGGACAGCTTTTAATAGCTTTAGAGGTGTTTTGGGGGTGACAGGATCCATTAAAGGCAAATACAGCAGTCCCATAAATAAGTATTGGAGCACTGTGATGGAAATCATACAGGGATAACAATTGATAAAAACAGACCTTTATTGGCCCCTTGTGCTGCCACTACGCCTTTCGACAGTAATTCAGCTGGCTTCATCAGGTGATGCCTGATAAAGGAGTTAAAGGATTTAGAATGTTACATGAGGCGCATACATTTCATCGGAAATGATGTGATTCGCGTCATTACAGCCCAGGCAGCACCGTGGAGAGCAGGGATGCGCTGAACACAATATGAATAGAAGATCACGCCTATTAGGGCATGATCTTATGATGAAGAGGGCCCGCCCTAGGGACTAAAGAATATGGCCCCTGCTAATTAACATCGCTAATGAGTAAGTTATAAAACGTTTTTCTCCACTTTCACAGGATGCTTTTCTGAGACAAAAGGAGTGTGAGATTAGTGATAGGATGCTGCAGGGACATGATTTTGAAGCTTAGGTGGCGTTTTGGAGGTGACAGGATCCCTTTAAAGTGTGATCTACTTAATAGAGTTATTCCTACGTTTCTTAGGGAATAAAAGTTAGATATGAGTTCCCTAACTCCTGTCCACTAACTCTCAATTTATAGTGGCTGGATCAAGGAGGACTTGAAATAAAGAATTCTGGAGAAAGGTGCAGATTTCAGAGGTAGGGCATGTCAAACATCATTTGAAAACAAAGTAAATTTTTAAGATAGGACTACTTCTTCCTTCAAAGTTTGTGAGAATAGGCTCCTAAAATTTGGTACAGATTGTATTCATTTAACTATACAGTGAAAACTTTTACCTTGATGAAAACTTTTCTCCAGCTATTCCTTAACAGCAGGAACACATTATACAGCTAACCGACAACTCAGAAAGTAGACAGCAGCTCTAGACCGAAATTCCATTCATATATGAACCCTTTGAAATATGTAGCACATAATCTTATTGGTTTTTAGCTTTCTCTTGACACATACTGATAATGTCATTAGAGGCTTCTGTATTGCAAACAATCCCATGAAGATATTTTGCTGTTAGCTTTCTAATATGACCGATATTCCTAATAATCTTTTTATAATATAAAAGCATTTACCATATGAAAGCAAAGCAGTTTAACCTTTTTATCCTATTATGGAAATTCATTTCTTTATCTCTCAATTCCATTCTTTTTATTTCTCAAATATATCTGACGGGCAGGGGCACCAGTAGTTGCAATATAAAGAGACTTTCTAAATGCTTTGATTATTAATTTTAATCTGCTGCACCATAGTTATGTTTGACTGCTTCTGATTTTTAATTGTAGAATTTTATATATGTGAGCTAAAATGAGAATATGTTAAAATGTTAAGACATTTCTATAGGAAATCAAGTTATGAACTACAATTTTATTTCTTTATATTGTACTATTAGAAATTATTTCACAGTTCATAGAAGTTTTGCTAAAAATTTTTTTTTAAATATTAGCTTTGTTTTTCCAAATATTTTGCACACCAGAACAGTGAAAACCAGAAAAGACAAGATAATTAGTGAGTAGCAGAGCAGCTGAGGAAGTAAATATTGGTTTAAAATAACTGTAAGGAATAAGGGATATATTCTGTTGAATTAATCAAGTCAAAATCCCAATATTTCTATAGCTGTTATTTTTTTTCAGAGATTGTCTCTTCAGATTGTCCCCCTCATCTCCTCTCACAAAAAATGCTCCCTCCTTTTGCCTGAGGGCCAATTGATCCCCTGGGCAAACGGGATCACCTCTGTTAATTAACTTCGGGACCAGAATATTCCCTTCCTAACCAAATGGTCTCACAACAGAAGGGGTCAGGAAAACCCTGCTGTGATGAGCCACACAATACAGGAAGGCCATTGTCCCAGCCTCTGGACTAGAGGAAGTGGGCGAGAAACCTAGAAACCTCTGACAGGTAAACCAGATGGAGAGGAGCCAGCTTATTTAAATAGAATATGAACATCCCATATATGTACCACTGTGCAGTGATATGCTGGATGTATGTACTATATGTCCAGCATATCACTGTACTTGTGAGGCCTTTCTGTATGCCCACATATTAGCCACTTCAATCTAGCACTGTGTGCTGAGGAGATATGCAAAACATTGACTAGGAGTTGGCTAGAGAAGCTATTTTTGGTCTTAAAGAATAGAGGAGAAGCCGCAGTATCCAATGGCACCAGAATTGCTCCTCCTATGTCCTATGGCCATCCATAGGTTTTAATAATATGTTAACACAAAAACATGGTAGGAGAATACAAGACCACACAGAGGTGGAACAGAGCAACTTGGGAGTTGCAGATTAGGGTATAACACTTCAGCCCGACCACTTCAGCTCTTTGTCATTTTCTAAGGGGAGCTAATCACATCTCGTGTTGGGGAATCACTCATTGCAGGACATATGGCTATACACTGCCTCGGTATGGTCACAAACATCAAGGGACCGGTAACTGGCTACATTTGTCTGTATATCTGTGTGTACTCCATTTATATTTTCTTGTAAACTGACTGTAACATGTGTATAACTGATCTGTATATAATACACTAGTGTGCCTTTAGGGCAATTTAATATATATTTTAATTTTGGGGTTGTTCTTTTGCCTTGGTCACGAAATTCCCAAGTCCGTGTGCTCATTTAAAAATTATACGCTACCTGGGTTGGTTTCTGACCCTGATATAAATCCACAGACCGGCTGGGCTTATATGTGAATGAGGAACTGGTGGCAGCATTTGGTGCTTGTGTTATTCATGACCTCTAACAGTGACAAGGTGGCGGTTATTATATGTACTTCTGGTGTGGGACTGGAAGGCATATACCACTCTCACTGACAGCACCTTAATAAAACAGCACTTACAGGGCAGCTGCGGTTCTTCATTTATCATCACTCAGTTCCCTGACTGTCCTGACAATAAGAGGGGTGCTAGAGAGTTGCCAGGTTTGGTGGTAAATTTGTCACAATAACTAATACTTGTCTGGTTGCCCTGCTGATGTGCCTAAGCCTGTGATCCCTGAACGAGACTGGAAGTCCTAGTTTATAGTAAAGAAGCCAGAGATACAATATGCACGGGTGGAAAAAAGAAGACTAGATGATAGGTGAAGAGCACCAAGGCAGCAGAGTAGTCAGCAATTAGGTGAGTATGTTTTTCAAAGTTATAACTTGCATACGTATCCAGTTACTAACTTACTTACAGTTCTGCTCAAAAGTTTACATATTTCAGCAGATTTTTTTGCTTTCTTAGGGCCCTTTCACATCAGTGTTTTTTGAAATTTGCGGCAGATGCGGTGAAAAAAACGCATCTGCCGCGACGATTACCGCATACCGGCTGCACTTGTGGCGCGGTTGCGGTAAACGCCATGCAAAGTATAGGCGTACTTGTGGCAGGTGCGGCAGGTGCGGCAAGTGCGGTTTTGCACTTGCGGCAGGTGCGGCAGCGAAAAAAACCGCGGTCAGCCTTTTTTCAGAGAATATGAATGACAACACAATAACTTTTTTTCCACTCATGGTCAGTGGTTGGGTGAATATATTATTGTCAAACTACTGTGTTTTATCTTTTTAAATCATAATGACAACCAAAAACATCCAAATGTTCTTTATCAAAAGTTTGCATACCCCAGTTCTTAACATCGAGTATTGTTCCCTCTAATTTCAATGACAGCTTGAAGTCTTTTGTGGTAGTTATTAGAGATGAGCAATGTTCGACTCGAATAGTTCGCCAATCTCAAATTCGAGTTGATTTTGGCGCTATTCGAGTCATTCGCCGAATTCGAACAATTTGGTTCCAATTCGGCGAATTTCGAACATGTTCGATTTTGGTTCGAAAATGCGGCAGATGCGGTCAGAAAACCGCATCTGCCGCATTTTGAGGCAAAATAAACATTACCTAAATGAAGGAAAGTGTTAAAAATAAAAAAATAATCTATGCTCACCTGTCCGCGGTCCACCGAAGCCTCCGGCAAGGTCCTGTGGCTTCTAGGACCTGTGGTGACGTCATGTTCTCGCGCGCGAACTCCGGTCACATGACCGGAGTTCCGTGAGAACATGACGTCACCACAGGTCCTGGAAGCACAGGACCTTGCCGGAAAGCTTAACATAGATATTTTTTATGATTCGGACCCTTTCTTTTACTTAAAGAAAGGGTCCGAATCATAAAAATATCTATTTTATGCTTTCCAGCAAGGTCCTATTGTTAATAGGACCTGTGGTGACGTCATGTTCTCGCGGGAACTCCGGTCACGTGACCGGAGTTCCCGCGAGAACATGACGTCACCACAGGTCCTATAAGCGCAGGACCTTGCCGGAAAGCTTAAAATAGATATTTTTATGTTTCGGACCCTTTCTTTAAGTAACTTTTACTTAAAGAAAGGGCCCGAATCATAAAAATATCTATTTTAAGCTTTCCGGCAAGGTCCTGTGCTTCCAGGACCTGTGGTGACGTCATGTTCTCGCGGAACTCCGGTCATTAGTGATGAGCGAGTATGCTCGGCGCGACTCGGTACTCGCACGAGTATCTCGGTACTCGGGGTGCTCGGCGAGCACCGAGTACTGCCGATATGCTCGGACTGCTCGGTATTAAATAGCGATCTGAGACACATACACTGCTCCCTTCAGTGCACACAGTGAGCTGGCACCATACAGGGAGCAGATTAATTGTTAGGATCCCTCTGGGGGCCACAGCAAGGTGTTCTATGCTGCAGCGATTTTAAAAAGCCCAACCTCCCGCCCTTTTCTGGAATTACTCGTTTTATAACCGGAAGTCTGTGGGCGGAGCCTGTCACTCATTGACTTACATTGGGCTCGGTGCTCGGAGTATCTTGAGATGCTTGGCCAGAGCACCGAGCACCCGAGCATTTTAGTGCTCGCTCATCACTACCGGTTATGTGACCGGAGTTCGCGTGAGAACATGACGTCACCACAGGTCCTAGAAGCCACAGGACCTTGCCGGAGGCTTCGGTGGACCGCGGACAGGTGAGCATTGATTATTTTTTTATTTTTAACACTTTCTTTCACTTTTTTTCACTTCCACAATGTATGTATATCTTCACTTTGTTCTGCTGTAGCCATTGACAGGTCAATTGGCCTTGTGTTTTGGATCGTTGTCATGTTACAACGTCCTGGGTACTGCTGGGGATATCATGGTGGTCTTGATTCGGACTGTGTCCCGGGTTCCGCAAGTAATAGGGGGATATTTGTGAACTGCCCTTGTGAGGGTGGGAATTATCTTGATTCAGGGCTAAGCTGTTTTTTGTTTTAATCAGGGTTACTGTTGGGGTCAGTCCACGTGCCCTGATTGTGAAGTCAAGAACCTGATTTATATCATACTTGCCCAGCTCCCAGCCCAAAGAGTAGTGAGAATAATCCAACTATATAATTGCTGTATAACTGTTTGTGATGCTTTGACTGCATAGTTATAATGACCACTGTCACTTTCTGAAATAATAAAAAGGGAAATGGAGCGCGCACAGAGTAATTTCCTTTTGTACCAATAACCTCAGTGCCCCCCTTTTGTGGAAGGACTCACCTGATTAGGTTGTGTAAGACACAACCAACTAACTTCGCTCTCTCCTATGGCTGCAGCAGTTGTCCAGCAAGATTAAGGATCCAAAAGGGTTAACAGAAAGTGCTGGGTTCCATAGATTCACCGCGCTGACCTCCAAGTGAAGACAAACAGAGTGATAGATAAGACTCTGTTTAATGAGTAGTTTGCCTACCGGTTTCGTGATCTCAGTTATCACTTCATCAGCCATTGAGATGTGAGGGTCATTCCTCCTTTTAAAGAATATTCATAAAGGTAGTTTTATCATTGTGTTTAATTTAAAACTGTTAATTTTGATAAACACTCATAACCCTCCTGGGTTGTTTATCTGTTATTACAGTTTTAAGTAACATTAGCAGTAGTACCTACCCCACGTGCACCTCCAACATCAACTCTACTCCCCTTTACAACAACCTTTTTCCCCTTCTCCTTTCCACCACAACCTCAGGATTTTGTGAATATCTTTTATGCACACAGATTTGAAAAGCACTGGTTTGAGGTCAAACTTAGCCTTTTTAGGGGAAACTGAAAGAATTCAGAATCACAGGCTACAGGCCAAACAGTGCTTTTTTTAAGGGAAACTGAAGGATTTGAGACTCACAAATTACAGGCAAAAACTACCTTTTTAGAGGAAACTAAAGAATTTGAAATTCGCAGGTTACAGGCCAAGCAGAATCTTTTTAGGGGAAACTGATGTATTTAAAGGGAACCTGTCACCTGGATCTAAGCCCCTACACTATCACTACCTGTCCCTGCACCTTCCTAGCTGCTCTCTATCTATCCCTCTCTGAGCTAAATCCGCCCTATAAAACTGCAGAAAAATAACTTGTAACTTACAGAAGTCCCTGAGGCTGGGGACTGAGAAGGCTCCATTCTGCCCCTCCTCCATGCAGCAGCACACGCCCCCCTGGGCGGCGTTATTCTTTCTTCATCGTCGCCTCCTCCATTTGGAATCTCTGCTTTACAACTATCCTGTTGTTATGATGCGACCTCGATGTGTCCCCTGATCGAGACACAGCATATGGGAGATTGTATCTTCTGCTCGGTAGCAGCGCACACAGGGTTAGCTGCTGCTGGAGCTGAGTGTTGATTGAATGCAATGACGCCCAGGTGTGCGGGTGAATAGATGATATGAGCTGCCCTGGGCTGTGGGGAGGGGGTGGAGTGTGTCAGGACAGCAGCAGGAGCTGCTGTGTAGAGGGCTTTGTGAAGATTTAACACAGCCTGTGAGCTCTCTCAGAGTGGACGTTCATGAGGCTAATGAGCGGACTGTGAGGCGAGACCTAACACAGCCTACCCGGGGGAAGGTACAGAGCTTCTATATCAGCTGTTGGGATTGTATGAGGTTGTACTAGGCTGCGTCCCGTTGTAACAGGCCAGACTAACCCCCCGACCAGAATATACCCGGGGTTAAAGTGGCCTAGCCCAGATTATACCCCGGGTATATTCTGGCTTAGCCCAAACTATACCCCGGGGTATAAACTGGGCTAGCCCAGAATATACCCCCCTGGGCCAGAATATACCCCGGGTATATTCTGGCCTAGCTCAAACTATACCCGGGGTATAAACCGGCCTAGGCCAGATTATACCCCTCCGCATACCACAGCAACTGTAGATCAGGGCCCCAAGCAACACATGAGGGCCCGAGGCAGCACAAAGTGGCCCCAGGCAGCAGAAAGTGGCCCTATGCAACATACAGGGGCCCCAGGCAGTGCTAGGGGCCCCAGGCAGTGCTAGGGGCCCTAGGCTACACTTAGGATCCAAGGCAGTGCTAGGGGCCCCAGGCTACACACAGGATCTCAGGCTACACACAGGGGCCCCATGCAGCATACAAGGGCCCCAGGCAGCACACGGGGGCCCTAGCCAGCACACAGGGGCCCCAGGCAGCACACAGGGGCCCCAGGCAGCATACAAGGGCCCCAGGCAGCACAAAGGAGCCCCAGGCAGCACAAAGGGGCCCCAGGTCAGCACAAAGTGGCCCCAGGTGGCCCACTGCCTGGGGCCCCTGTATGTTGCCTGGGGCCACTTTGTGCTGCCTGGGGCCCTGTGCACTGCCTTGGGCCCTTGCATGCTGCATGGGGCCCCTGTGTGTAACCTGGGATCCTGTGTATAGCCTGGGGCCCCTAGTACTGCCTGGGGCCCTTGTATGCTGGCTGGGGCCCTTGTGTGTAGCATGGGATCCTGTGTGTAGCCTGGGGCCTCTGTGTGCTGCCTGGTGCCCTTGTATGCTGCCTGGGGCTCCGTGCACTGCCTGGGGCCCTTGTATGCTGGTTGGGGCCCCTGTGTGTAGCCTGGGATCCTGTGTGTAGCCTGGGGCCCCTAGCACTGCCTGGGGCCCCTGTATGTTGCCTGGGGCCACTTTGTGCTGCCTGGAACCACTTTGTGCTGCCTGGGGCCCTTGTATGCTGGCTGGGACCCCTGTGCGTAGCCTGGGGCCCCTGTGTGCTGCCTGGGGCCCCTGTGTGCTGCCTCGGGCCCTCATGCGCTGCCTGGGGCCCCTAGCACTGCATGGGGCCCCTGTATGTTTCGTAGGGTCACTTTCTGCTGCCTGGGGCCATTTTGTGCTGCCTCGGGCCCTCATGCATTGCTTGGGGCCCAGTGCATGGCTTGGGGCCCTGATCTGCAGCTGCTGTGGTATACGGAGATACGGAGATATATTCTGGCCCAGGGGGGTATATTCTGGGCTAGCCTAGTTTATACCTTAGGGTATAAATTGGGCTAGGCCAGAATATACCCGGGGTATAATCTGGGCTAGGCCACTTTAACCCTGGGTATATTCTGGTTGGGGGGTTAGTCTGGCCTGTTACACCGGAACTTGGAGGTCTGTGAATACCTGAACGGTGCCATTAAACTGTGTGCTGTGTGAGTAAATACCTGAGTCACTGCCTTCTGTCGTGCCGATCCTAACAGCTACCTTACAGTGTAAAGTGGGTGGGAGATTCCAAATGGAGGAGGTGGAGATGAAGAAAGAATAAAGCCGCCCAGCAGGGCATGTGCTGCTGCATGGAGGAGGGGCAGAATGGAGCCTGGCGCCGCCTTCTCAGTCCCCAGCCTCAGGGACTTCTGTAAGTTATAAGATATTTTTCTGCAGTTTTATAGGGCGGATTTAGCTCAGAGAGGGATAGATAGGGAGCAGCTAGGAAGGTGCAGGGACAGGTAGTGATGGTGTAGGGGCTTAGATCCAGGTGACAGGTTCCTTTTAAGATTCACAGATTACAGGGAAAAAAAGTATTTTTAGGGGAACACGAAGGATTGGAGATTCTCTGGTTATAGGCCAAACTAAGTCTTTTTGGGGAAATTTGAAGGATTCTGCAATCTCTTGCTGTATACAAAAAATGCGGCTTTGGCAATGCACACAGCTTTAGGAATTACACTTGTTCACAGCACAAAATGGCTGTCTGTATGGACACTCTTGCTCACCTATTCTAGCTAAAACGTGATGAAATAGCTAGCTAACTAAATGTGTAACATGGACGGAGCAGCACTGGCAGCAGCACTGTCTCTAACCAGTAACTCTCTGAAGATGGCAATGACAGCACATGGCTGCTTATTAAGAATCCCCATGGACATCTGATTTTGGCAGCCAATGAAAGGAGCCAGCCAATGACATAAACCCTTGTGTCTTCAACTTGTGGATGTTTTATGTGCCATGATTGACTGCAGATCAGGAATATCCACACAGAAAATATCAGGGAAAAATGGAGTCTGACGCTACTCTGACCTCTCCCTACATCCTTCCTACATCAAACACGTCCCGACCACTATCCTACACTGTCAGAAGGTAGGAGAAAGGCATCACTTAAATGCAGTAATGCTTTTTTAATATGATCACTCAAGAAACAAATCTGCGTTCGCCGGCTTTTTGTGAAATTGCTCAGATCTACTGAACCGAGTCGGCCATGTTTGTGCTGAATTTTAAATTAATGAACATGTTCAAGCAAAATTCGCTCATCACTAGTTCTGGTATATGGAAAAAGGAAAACATTTTTGAATATCAGGGTTTCTCTTCTAAAATATCACTAATCCTTTAGTCTTAGTACTACTATGAGATCAAAACTACTGTTTTAGTCTTAGTACTACAATGAGATCAAAACTACTGTTTAGTAGAATTGGGAAATTACATTACACAATTCAAATTTAATTTAATAGTACATTCTTTACTTTCTATTAATGTAAACTTCAAAGGAGACAGTCCCAAGAAACCATTTCATATGGTCAATAAGAAACTCCAAGGACGCAAGTCACTATTGCATCTGCGCTTATTTTTGTGAAGTTTTTTCTTTTTTTTGACTACTTTTTGTTTGCACCAAATTCACCTTTCTATTTAGATTTCATTTGAAGTCTATTCTATGTGAGCTTGAAGTTTTCTAATGGTCTTTGGAGACCATTCCTATGGGTTGATCCACTAGTAACTTACTAATCAAATCACCTATTTAGACAATAATAACCACATCTTGTAGGTATAATTTAAATTATAGATTGATGCTAGGTCCTCAGAATACATGTTTTGGTGTTTTGATGCGGAGGGTTGAGCTAAACTCTAATATCCTAAAATTCGCAGTTTCACACAAAGTCCATCATTTTAAAATTCAATTTGCATTCTGCAAAAAAAAAATTGCCCAGCACCATTTCTTACACTGCTGAAAGCATCAGAAACCAGGGTAATGTCATTTTTGGTTTCTGTGCAGACCTCCTCACAATGCCCTGCAGCTATAGCTTCTAGAGCCAGGGGTAGGGAACCTCAGGCCCCAGGGCTGAATGCGGCCCTCAATTACTTTTTTGTGGCCCCCGGGCAAATTCCTGGGGACCACATTGCTCAGGCTGGCAGAAGTGTTTTGCTGACTGTCTGCCCTTTAAATCCAGCTCTCCAGTGATCTTCTTGCCCCAGCCTCGGCCTCACCAGTAATGTATACACTCCCAGCATCTCCTGTGAGGTCTATGGCTCTAGCAAACCTGGAAAAGCAGTTGAGAAGCAATATAACCAATATCACCCACGCCAAAGAGAAGCAGCCCCAGTCACCTCAGTAGGGGGGAGTTGATATTTTAACCAAATATAGCAGAGAAATTTTCAAGTTGATAATTTTTTAAGGCACTCAAGGGACGATAGAAATTTCAAAATGGCCCCTGGCAGAAAAATGTTCCCTGCCCTGTTTTAGAGAATTATGTTAACCCTGAGGTTTTTCATTTTTCATTTTCGTTTTTTGCTCCCCTGCTTCCAAGTGCCATAATGTTTTCCATCAATGTAGACATATGATGACTTGTTTTTTGCAGGACAAGTTGTAATTTCAGATGCAATCATTTATTTTACCATATAATGTACAGAGAAATAGAAAAAAACTCAAAGTGCAGTGAAACTGCAAAAAAAAGTGCAATTACACATTTGTTTTTGGGTGGTGTTAGTCACCATGTTCACTGTATGGTAAAACGGATGTGACAATCTGATGCCTCAAGTTCGTAGATACCAAACATGTATACATTTACTGGTATCTAAGTGGTAAAAAAAAATTCAGAAGTTTGAAAAACAAAATTGCACTTTTAGCGCCATGTTCTGCATTCTCATTTTTCAGAAGCTGGGGCCATGTGACGGATTATCTTTTGTTGTCTTTAGCTGACGTTTCTAATGACACCATTTTTGGATGGATGCGCTGTTTTGATTGCCCATTATTGCATTTTATAGCAATGTTGTAGCGACCAAAAACATAATTTTGGTGTTTGGACCTTTTTTTCCGTTACACAGTTTATGGCTCTCATTAATGGATTTTATATCTTGATAGATCAGACATTTCTGGTGGCAATACCAAATATGTGTATTTTTTTTTTTTTCTAATACTTTTATTTTGAATGGGGGAAAAGTGGGGTGATTTGAACTTTTATGGTTTTTTTTTCATGTTTGTAAAAACTTTATTTTTTAATTCATTCTTTATTTTACGCACCCCCATAGGGAGGCACACTGCTGCACGGTCCGATTGCTTGTGACAGGTCCCGATGAGCTGCAGCACATCGGGACCTGTAACAAATGCACACTGTGAATGGTTGGCAACATTTGCCAACCACTCACAGGAAGTGTTCCGTGATAGCATGGGGTCCTGGCGAGACCCCGGAAGCTATCACATGAGCACTGGAGATCTCGCGATATTATCACAAGATCTCCAGTGCAGAAGGGGAATAGTGCGATCCTCGATGTGGCGGGATTCAAAGGGTTAACAGCACCTATCGGATCCTGGATCACAATCGGTGCTGGAAGCCCGACATCTCAGCTGATGAGATCAGCTGAGATGTCAGGTGTTTGACGTGAGTGCCGTCATGGGACGGGAAGGAGTTAATTTGTTCCATGGTGGTCAGGGGTTATCTGAAATGCCAGGGATGCAGAGTGTATGCAGCAAAATTGTTTTCCATCTCAAGATCTCACTGGGTAAGTAATTTTCTTCTGTACAATTCAATAGATTTTTCCAGCGAGCAGTGAAGAAATTATGGAAGATGTATGCAAAAAAAATTATACATTTATTTAAAACAAGACCCCCACACCCCTCTAAATATGACATGTTTCAGTGGATGCCTTCTATAAGATGTTTGAACACCTTGAAGAAGACATCTGCTGAAATGTGTTGTTTTAAGGTGTGTGGGGGTCTTGTCTTTTTTCTATCCATGGAGTTTTTGGCTAAATTAAATTTATAACTTTTTTTGCATACATCTGTTACAATTTCTTTATTGTTCGCTGTAAAAATCGGATTCTACTGTGCATGGCCTAGGCTGGGCTTCCTCCGTGCTTGAGCTTCCTATATGGTCATCCAAGTGGTGAGCTGAAAATATCCTTTCTTTTTTGCTCTCTTTTTTGTGAAGTGTAAACTCTTGTGATCAGTGGAGTCCTTTCGTTCACTCCTGTTTAGTGTAAACTCTTAAGGCCACTTCACACACACAGATATCTGAGTCCAATATCTGAACAGATCTCTGGTTGCAGTGAAATCATGGATACATTGCTCCATGTTGTACACAGCCACAAAATGGAGCAATGTATCCATGATTTCACTGCAACCAGAGATCTGTTCAGATATTGGACTCAGATATCTGTGTGTGTAAAGTGGTCTTCACGGTCACCAGGGTAATAGCTCTCTTTTTGTCTCTGTGATCTTGGTGTGTGTGAATCCACTACGCCACTGACAGGGCTTACATTGGAGGGGCATAATTAAGCAGCTATCTAGCATTTACTTAGGCTTCTGGTGGTGAGAATAGGCTAGGCAACAGCTAGTTACCAGGTACCACTTGCAGGACAGTCCCTGGGGCTATATAAGCTAGCCAAAGGCAGACATGCAAGGTGCATAGGCACAGACCAATGTGTAGTTGATATAGCTGAAGTTGGGGCAGGGTGAGGTCATGAGTGGAGAGATCAGGATCAATGAGAGACAAGCTGGGTCAATAGCACAAGAATAACACGGGAGACAAGTTAAACAAGCATGCACAGAAACTAACAAAAACCTATAGGTGTTTTCTACAAGGTGTGGAAGGAGGAGCTTACTAATATGACACTAACAGACTGGGGATTGATCAAAGAAGCATAACTCTGCAGGACACAGTGAATACAAATCTCTGCAGAGTCGGGCCATACACTACTATATCAGGAGGAAACTAACCAGCCACATGTAGATGCTGCAGATTGGGGGGGAATAACATGAGGCCTCACAGAGAAAAGGTCAGACTCTGGAACGAGCTGCATGGCGACAGGGATAAGTAGTGCGACCCCCAAAAGCTGTGTGAGTACAGGTGTAAAACTCTCCTCTCCCTTACATGTATTTTCTGAAGAATAACACGCTGTGCATTACTGAGATTCATAAAAATGTAGTTACCACAAATCAGTTTTTAGGGAAAAATTCAGTAAATTTTAATTTAAGATTAGCTCATCTCTACTGTTTTCTAAATCTGTTCACATTCTTAAAAATGTGTGTGTGTGTATGATGTATTCTGGCAAGAAACAACATAATTAACATGGTGAATCCTTCACCTGCCTCTTACACTGTATGAATCCTTTGTGCATTCCTACTGGTTTGTCTAGGATAACAAAGACCTGTAAAATGGAAAGGATTAGTCATCAGTGAATGTATTCCCTTACAAATAAAATCCAACCACCTGCTTGTATGTTTATGAGCCAAATATATTTGATGATCCATCTTTAGTGTAATGAGAGAATACAGTCATGTATTGAAGATACCAGTAAATGGTGATGGATTATGTTGATCTGTGAACCAGACTTTTATTAAACAACCTGCAGAGATGTCAGACTCTTGAGACTCCTTGGGGTGGAAGAACACAATACAGCATTTTAATGGAAATGGTCTTCCTTTTATTATTTATAACCGAGGCTATTGATGCTAGGAATCTATAAGAGTGACTTCAACTCACTAAGGTATTCATGAAATCAGAAAGTGTTGACGTGCGCAAACTGGGAACATTCACATTCCTACCACACTGAGCACTTTGGCATGTTGTCTCATTACTAGAGCTGGCAAGCTCAATCACTATAGCTTATAAAATCTTAATTAATAGCTACGCATTGGTTTATAAAAGGAAAGAATCATTTAACTTTGCAAAGTCTACATAATACCAAAACGTCTTTAATTTATCATGGAATCAGAATTATCAATATGAGTTAGCTGAATAGTTATGAGAAAGTTTGTGCTATTTATTTGTCTAGATATATCATAGTTGCCATTGTTATAAATAATAATAATAATATATTTAATATTCTACATATCATAACCCTACATGTATACCGTATATACTCGAGTATAAGCCGAGTTTTTCGGCACAAAAATTGTGCTGAAAAGTGCCCCCCCCCCTTATACTTGAGTCAGTATACGGCTGAGTGTGGGGGGTCGGTGTCCGGGGGCTGGAGCAGGCAGGGGGAGGCTGTAATATGAGTCACGTGGGGCCGCTCATTAGTGCAATGCAATATGCACTGCATCCCCCTGTCCATCAGCGGCAGGGGGAGCTGTGCATATTATATTGTGTTCCCCCCCACTCCCCCAGTGGTATATACAGGCCCCCCGCTCCACCCCATGGTATATATAGGCCCCCTGCTCCTCCCCAGTGGAATATATAGGCCCCTTGCTCCCCCCTAGTGGTATATATAGGCCCCCACTCCCCCCAGTAGTATATATAGGCCCCCCCGCTCCCCCCCGTGGTATATATAGGCCCCTGCTCCCCCCCAGTGGTATATATAGGCCCCCACTCCCCCCCCAGTGGTATATACAGGCCCCCCGCTCCCCCACCAGTGGTATACAGGCCCCCGGTTGCTGCCGCACACCTGTAAAAGAATAGCTTTCATACTTACCCTCCTCGCTGTCACCGTGGTCCTCCTCGTCTTCTTCCTGCTTGTACCTTGCAGCCGCAATGACGGCATTGCTTCTGCGCGATCACATGACGCCAGGTAGAAGCAGGAAGAAGAGGACGCGCGGTGATAGCGAGGAGGATAAGTATGAAAGCTATTCTTTTACACGTGTGCGGCAGCAACCGGGGCCTGTGTATACCACTGGGGGGGGCCTGTGTATACCACTGGGGGGGGCCTGTGTATACCACTGGGGGGGGCATGTGTATACCACTGGGGGGGCCTGTGTATACCACTGGGGAGGGCCTGTATATACCACTGGGGGGGGGGCATGTATAGATCACTGATGGGGGGCCTGTATATATCACTGATGGGGCCTGTATATATCACTGGGGGGACCTGTATATATCACTGGGGGGCCTGTATATACCACTAATTGGGGCCTGAATATACCACTGGGGGAGCCTGTGTATACCTCTGAGGGGGGCTGTAACCTCTGATGGGGGCCTGTATATACCACTGATGGGGGCCGTAACCTCTGATGGGGAAGAACTGTATACCAGTGATGGAGGTCCTAAATACCAGGAATGGGGGATTATATACCAGTAATGGGGGGCCACTTATCATGATGAGAGGGGCTGTATACCATGATGAGAGCCTGCTTCATTTTCCCCCCTAGGCTTATACTCGAGTCAATATGTTTCCCTAGTTTTGGAGGCTAAAATTAGGGGCCTCGGCTTATACTCGGTTCGGCTTATACTGGGAGTATATACGGTAATTACCTAGTATAATTTTATATTCATAATAAGTAAACACACTTTTTATCTAAGAAACATCAATATGTTCAACTTTATCGAAAAAGACACTCAAAGACCAAAAGAACTGCTGCATTTTATTGATATGCACTCACACTTAGGGCCTGATTCATTAAGGTGTTTTTGCCATCTATAATATCAAAAACACAGCTACCCTCAGGCAGAAATTTCTTCTCATGAGTTCTTTCATATACCACCTCCAAAATACATTTACACACTTGGGGGGGACCCACATGGAGGTTTGTTACTTATATTATAAATAGACTAGGGTTGTAGAATTCATACTACTCTGTGTTAAGGCCATGTTACACACACAGATATCTGTTCAGATATTGGTCACAGATCTCTGGTTGCAGTGAAATCATGGACACATTGTTCTATTTTGTGGCTGTGTACAAATGTAACAATGTGTCCATGATTTCACTGCAACCAGAGATCTGTGACCATTATCTGAACAGATATCTGTGTGTGCAACATGGCCTTTAGTCCTAAAATTTAATCATCTTTATTATAAATATAAAAAGAGTATTCAAGACATTACAAATCTAGAGAAGTGGACACATATAAGACAAAACCCTATTGAATAACCATATTTAATTTGCCAAAATGTACAATGACCAGCAGAAATAATAATATAAAATTAGCTGGACTGCCTTGACAGGGTATGGGCTTCACACTGCAAACATGACATTGCACCAGGCCAGCTAGTTAAAGGAAGAGCCACTGATGTTGGCAGGCAAAAAGTGGTCCTCCGGTCCAGTGACCGTAGATTATTAATGAGGTTCATGGACTGGGTTGTGTGAATTGATTCACGCCAACTTTAAATCTTAACTCATTCTGCAGCTAGAAATTAATAGTGCAGAACTGAAACTCTGAATTGCAAACTATTAAAAATTTTAACAAAACTCATATTCAAAATGTATTTTTTATAAAAACATGTACATTTATGTAAAAACAAATGCCCCCTAAAGGTGCATATCTATTTAAAAATGTTTTCATTATTTTTCAAGAATATCTATATGACAAAAAATGTTACAGTAGGTAAGTTAGAATTTGTACATATACCTTATTTTCCCTATGATATTAAAAGTGGAAAGATAATGCTTAGAGGGACTCTGCTGAACCATAGGCGAACATGAATCAGACACTGGCGGCATTGTAACAGCCCTGTATCTTTTACACTTAAACGCAGTGACTTAGGAAAAAACATAGTTTTAAAATTGGGCCAGGGACTATGTATCTTCATGAATAGTACTTGAGATAGGTCCTAAGAGACTTGTCTCCACCCCACTCTCCTTGACAGATAAGTCTCTCCCTATTTGTGTGTATATAGGAAAAGACTTATTAGTCTAGGAGGGTGGGGCACAAGAAGTCACCAAGGGCGTGACTTTTGCACTAATTATCGGAGACATAGGGTGACTGAGTGTCTTTTTAAAGTAGCACTTATTAAAATATTTATATCGCAGCTAGAGATGAGATGATCGATCCGCAAAGTATGGAATTTAAGATAAATTTTCTCAAATTTATAGTCCTCACTAATCCAAGCACCTGCGATTTGATTTGCAAGATTTCGAACAAAGGAAAAAGTGCTGTGCCATCTCGCACACTGCAGAAGACACAGTGAGTTGGCCAATGGTGTCAGGCATGGCCAGACGGTCTTCCTCATAATGCCTGGCAGCTATCCCATCACATGGTCTAGCAGAGGCAATCAAAGGTGCTGTCATAACAAGAATAAAAATGATGGTGGTTGACTTAGCAGTTCCATTTGATGCTTCTACAGTGTAATGATAGGAGGCCAAGGCACACAACTCATTGTACATAGTGATAGAAAAAGACCTAATCTGATTGTAGTGTACTACTACAGTGCTCAACCTGATTGAAAATGGTTTTGCTATTCTCAGTCTGTGAATACTAATCCAAAGACTAAAATGATACACAGCAAATTCGGTGCTTGTGTTGTCACTATTGTGACTGTGAATTGATTGATCTGAAATATACTTCACCTTTATAATAGCCTTTTATTTTTATCCTTTACTCACTGACAAACAAGGACAATATTAATCCCTTCTCATTTCTCTCTCTCTCACTCTCTCTCTCGCACACGCTTTCTCTCTCAATTTTCTTCCCACGCAATTAGTGACTTTTTGGTACAGCAATTCATGGCTAATTTTTTTTCAAAGCAATTTAAATTTTGTGGATAATTCTTTAAAGTTCTTAAATTATAATGTAAACAGATCTGCTCATCTCTAGTTACAGTGGCGCTTCAGACTAAAACACACACAGCAGCAATATTGCAGCCAGTGTCTAATCCATGCTGTCCTTTATCTTGGAAGCAGCGATCTCCTGACATGTTCCCTTTAATTTTTAAATCAGTGTACTTTTATGTATTTTTTAGTTTTGGAGTGGTGTTTTTGATCCAAGGTCCCTCACCTACTCTTATACTCATCCTCTGGCGTTTTCACCTTTTATCAGCACCACTCTGGTCCCACAGTGCCATCTTGTGCCTGTGACTTCTAGTGGCTTGAAGTCAGAAGTTACATCATAACCGCCATAGACCTAATATTAATGGTTACAGGACCCTGGACAGCGGCTGATACTATACGAACATTACGTATAGTATCTCCACTACTGTGAGGGGAGCCGTGGCTTCATTCAGAAATTTGTAGATGCCGACAATAGCCGGCTATACTCTAAAGGTCTTATTAACCCCTCACATGTTGACAGGAGTGGAAAGCATGTCTCTAGGGAGGGTGGGCACCCCCTAGAGACATGTTGGCCACAGCTACTATTGATATTTCATGTTTTAATAACATTTAACACTTTGCTCATCCCTGCGGCAGCAGGGATGAACAAAGTATACGGTAATTGCATTGCTCCGGATTACACATCTGTAGCAATCCGGTTACCACATCGCGGTTGACAGAACCACTGCAAAAACTGCAGCCTGCATGATTTTTACCGCAGGCTGCAGATCCGGAGCCGGTAACCAGATTGCATTTAGAGCAATCCAGTTACCATAATGGGCTTCTATGGGGAGCGGTTCCTGATCCGGTTTTGAGCTTTTTGGCAGCTCAAAACCAGATCCAGATTTCAAAATGTTGCCGCAAATATGACCCTAGCCTAATACCACCAATCACCTCCTTCATGGTATTGCAGGTTGACAGTGATTGCTGCATCAGTATTATATCATACACTAGTGTTGCCTTTATCACTGGGGCCTTCTACGTCCTGCAGAGTGCATTGGATATCAGACTTTTTGGCTGTTTTTGTTATCTTTTCAACTTGACTAGTAACCTAGTCTATGATAAACATACAGTATATTTAAATTCAATAATACAGCTTTTTAGACAGAAACCATAGCATTCACAACTTATGTAAAGAGATTAACTCTTTGGGAAAATGAAAGAAATTAATCTTCATTTCCTTATAACCGATCATGGTAAAAAAAAAAAAAAACATTTTGATAGCTAAAACGAAACTTTTTGTTTAAGAGTAAGAAATAAATGTAGCAAGGGTGATATAGAAAAAGCAACAAACATCATAAAAACTCCTGATAGGTTTGTGTTTTTCCTTCTTGGTATATACAGTAATAATCGGTCAATTTTCATAACATTTATTGATATATAATCTAAAAGATAGCTAGATCAGACTCAGTTTTTTTGTTGCAAAAATTGATTAAAATCGTCTGCCTAACTTCCATAGCAGTAAATTGTTTTTTTTTTTTTTTTTTTGGAGTATAGCAGCAGTTCTTCTTTACACTATGAACCGAACGCCAGATTACTTTTGAATAATTCATGAAGCATCTAGTGTTTCTCTTTGATTCTGAATCATATATTGCAGGTCCCTCCCTGTGAGACAAGTCACTTCAAATAATCTAGTTTTTGAGTTCAAAGCCAGTGTTTAAGCAGCCGGGGTGAATAGATTCATATTTAAAAGCTATTTATGAAAGTGCTGTTTGTGTGTGGCACAGTTTACAAATAAATAGGTCTTCTTATCCGTAAAAAGTATCTATAATGTGAAGGGAATAGTGTTACCTGCTATTAATATTCCTAACTTTAAATGCTCATTTAAATCACGCTACAGAGAGCAATCAGAGAACATATAACAAAAATGCCACCTCTCCAGAGTCGTGTTCTCAAAGCTTGGATGTGCAGTAATAAGCTTTCGCCTTTGGCGTTCGTTCTATTTTAAATTTTATTAGAAACAAACGTGAAAACAAAACAGCCTGGTAACAAATACATATTTTCGTTCTGTTCTTTCCCTACCATATACTGTATTATGTGACTCAGTCCTTGCAATCGAGAGTTTAAGTAATGATTTGTTAAACCAGCCCAAAACTGCGTAAACTCTCAACAATTTTTCTGAAAGTAGTGAAAAAAGTGCATGATGTATTCGATATTTTTGCAAAAATTCAATTACTAAAGTGGATTGAAGAATGGCTACATGCTCCGAGCAGCCTGAGGAGTGTTTATTCAGATGACCGAGCATAGGCATCTTTCACATACGTTTCGGGGGACTTCCTTACAAAATGAAAATGGCAGGACATCTCTGCGCTGGATTAGATTTCAAGGTACTGTGCATGCTTGAAAAGAAAAGGTTCCTGTGTGTAAACAAAACAAGATAGCATTGGATATAACAGATCATTCTATTTTGCCAGATTTACAAAATATAGTAAAACAAAATTATTTGATCTAGAGAAAAACATTAAGGCTGAAGGCACACTGTCATGCATCAAACACGGAGCGTGTTTGATGAACAACAGTAATGCGAGTGCTGTGCCTGTTGTTGGGTGTGTGTGGTGCGAGTGTGGTGCGTGTGGTGAGTGTGGCTGGCTGTATGTATGTGAGTGTACTGCGATTGTGAGATGTGAGTGCGTGTGTGCTGTATGATTGTGATGCTGTCCACTGTCCTGAAGGACCGCAGACAGCATTTGTCGGGAAATTTAAGCTCTGCTGCTGTCAAAGCCACAGAGTTTAAATGTCCCGCTCTGCCGGTACAGTAAGTAATCATCTTGTACCGCTGTGTCAGCGGTGCAAGATGATTAACCCCTTAAGGACCGAGTCACTTTGCAGCTTAATGACCGGACCATTTTTTGTAATTCTGACCACTCTCCCTTTATGAGGTAATATCTCTGGAACGCTTCAACGGATCCTAGCGATTCTGAGATTGTTTTTTCGTGACATATTGGGCTTCATGATAGTATTAAATTTAGGTCGATAATTTTTGCGTTTATTTGTGAAAAAATAAAAAATTTGGCAAAAATTTTGAAAATTTAGCAATTTTCAAATTTTTAATTTTTATTCTACTAAACCAGAGAGTTATGTGCCACAAAATAAATAATAAATAACATGTCCCACATGTCTACTTCACATCAGCACAATTTTGGAAGAAAAAAAAAAATTTGGTAGGACGTTATAAGGGTTCAAAGTTCATGAGCAATTTTTCATTTTTCCAGCAAAATTTACAAAACCAATTTTTTAGTGACCACATCACATTTGAAGTCTCTTTGAGGGGTGTACATGACAGAAAACACCCAAAAGTGACACCATTCCAAAAACTGCACCCCTCAAGCTACTCAAAACTATATTGAAGAAGATTATTAACCCTTCAGGTGCTTCACAGGAACTAAAATAAAGTTGAAGGAAAAAATGGACATTTTAATTTTTGTAACAAAAATGTTCTTTTAGCCTCAATTTTTTCATTTTCACATGGGCAACAGGATAAAATGCATCCTAAAATTTGTTGGGCAATTTCTCCTGAGTACACCGATACCTCATATATGGTCATAAACCACTGTTTGGGCGCACGGCAGGGCTCAGAAGGGAGGGAGCGCAATTTGAATTTTGGAGCCAATTTTCCGTTCAAAAAGTGAAATAGCGCTCCTTCACTTATCCACAAATAAGGTATCGGTGTACTCAGGAGAAATTGCCCAACAAATTTTGGGATGTATTTTATCCCTTTGCCCATGTGAAACTGAAAAAATATAGGCAAAAAGAATTTTTTTGTGAAAAAAAAGTGTTTTTTTCATTTTTATGAATGAATTTGTGAAGCATCTGTTGGTTCAAAGTGCTCACTATGCATCTAGATACCTTCCTTAGGGGGTCTAGTTTCCAAAATGGGGTCATTTGTGGGGGAGCTCCAATGTGGAGACACACGGTGGCCCTCCAAACGCGACATGGTGTCCGCTAACAATTTGAATGGAAAATGAGCTCAAATTGTTAGCGGACACCATGTCGCGTTTGGAGGGTCCCTGTGTATCTGAACATTGGAGCTCCCCCACAAGTGACCCCATTTTGGAAACTAGACCCCCGAAGGAACGTATCTAGATGCATAGTGAGTACTTTGAACCCCCATATGCTTCAGAAATTCATCCGTAAAAATGAAAAAGCACTTTTTTTTCCACAAAAAAATTATTTTTTCATTATTACGGATCAATTTGTGAAGCATCTGGGGGTTCAAAGTGCTCACTATGTACCTAGATATGTTCCTTTGGGGGTCTAGTTTCCAAAATGGGGTCACTTGTGGGGGAGCTCCAATGTGGAGACACACAGGGACCCTCCAAACGCGACATGGTGTCCGCTAACAATTTGAGCTCATTTTCCATTCAAATTGTTAGCGGACACCATGTCGCGTTTGGAGGGTCCCTGTGTATCTCCACATTGGAGCTCCCCCACAAGTGACCCCATTTTGGAAACTAGACCCCAGAAGGAACGTATCTAGATGCATAGTGAGCACTTTGAACCCCCATATGCTTCAGAAATTCATCCGTAAAAATGAAAAAGCACTTTTTTTTCCACAAAAAAATTATTTTTTCATTATTACGGATCAATTTGTGAAGCATCTGGGGGTTCAAAGTGCTCACTATGTACCTAGATATGTTCCTTTGGGGGTCTAGTTTCCAAAATAGGGTCACTTGTGGGGGAGCTCCAATGTGGAGACACACAGGGACCCTCCAAACGCGACATGGTGTCCGCTAACAATTTGAGCTCATTTTCCATTCAAATTGTTAGCGGACACCATGTCGCGTTTGGAGGGTCCCTGTGTATCTCCACATTGGAGCTCCCCCACAAGTGACCCCATTTTGGAAACTAGACCCCCGAAGGAACGTATCTAGATGCATAGTGAGCACTTTCTACCCCCAGGTGCTTCACAAATTGATCTGTAAAAATGAAAAAAGAAAATTTGTGTGGAAAAAAAAAAGTGCTTTTTCAATTTATTGATGAATTTGTGAAGCATCTGGGGGTTCAAAGTGCTCACTATGCATCTAGATATGTTCCTTAGGGGGTCTAGTTTCCGAAATGGGGTCACTTGTGGGGGAGCTCCAATGTGGAGACACACCGGGAACCTCCAAACGCGACATGGTGTCCGCTAATAATTTGAGTGGAAAATTAGCTCAATTTGTTAGCGGACCCCATGTCGCGTTTGGAGGGTCCCCGTGTGTCTCCACATTGGAGCTCCCCCACAAGTGACCCCATTTTGGAAACTAGACCCCCAAAGGAACGTATCTTTATGCATAGTGAGCACTTTGAACCCCCAGGTGCTTCACAAATTCATCCGTAAAAATGAAAAAGCACTTTTTTTCCACAAATAACTTCTTTTTACATTATTACAGATCAATTTGTGAAGCATCTGGGGGTTCAAAGTGCTCACTATGCATCTAGATATAATCCTTTGGGGGTCTAGTTTCCAAAATGGGGTCACTTGTGGGGGAGCTCCAATGTGGAGACACACAGGGGCTCTCCATACGCAACATGGTGTCTGCTAACAATTGGAATTGTTAGCGGACACCTTGTAGGATATGAAGAGCCCCTATGTGCCTAAACATTGGAGCTCCCCCACAAGTGACCCCATTTTGGAAACTAGACCACCCAAGGAACATATCTAGATGCATAGTGAGCACTTTGAACCCCCAAGTGCTTCACAAATTGATCCGTAAAAATGAAAAAAGAAACTTTTTGTGGAAAAAAAACGTGCTTTTTCATTTTTATGGATGAATTTGTGAAGCATCTGGGAGTTCAAAGTGATCACTATGCATCTAGATACGTTCCTGTGGGGGTCTAGTTTCCAAAATGGTGTCACTTGTGGGGGAGCTCCAATGTTCAGGCACACAGGGAGGGGCTCTCCATACCCGACATGGTTTCCGCTAACAATTGGAGCTAATTTTCTATTGAAATTGTTAGCGGACACCATGTCGCATATGGAGAACCCGTGTGCCACCAGCACAAGGGCAACTGGTAGAGTTTGGGTACAGCACCAGAAAATGCCGCCTCTAATGAATGCGCTATTTTCTTGGGTGGCTGTGGGTTGAAATTTGCAGCGTGGGGGATCCACAACATTTGAGTCTCTCCACACTGAGGATTCCAGTCAGCCAGCTACCAAGTTGTACCTGGCTGGCTACAAATACAGCGAAGGCTTTTTTTTATTTCTAGAACTAATTCTAGAAGAAAAAAAAATGACGTAGGGCTCCGCCATATTTTTGGTCCAGCCAGGTACAACTTGGCAGCTACAGACTGCCAGCAACCCCCAGCTGCCTCGTTGTACCTGGCTGCAACCAAAAATACAGCGAAGCCCATTTTTTTTTATTTCTAGAACTAATTCTAGAAAAAAAAATGACGTAGGGCTCCGCCATATTTTTGGTCCAGCCAGGTACAACTTGGCAGCTACAGACTGCCAGCAACCCCCAGCTGCCTCGTTGTACCTGGCTGCAACCAAAAATACAGCGAAGCCCATTTTTTTTTATTTCTAGAACTAATTCTAGAAAAAAAAAAATGATGTAGGGCTCCGCCATATTTTTGGCCCAGCCAGGTACAACTAGGCAGCTGGGGGCTGGAATCCTCAGCATGGAAAGGCCCAAGCGTTCTGGGCCCCCCATGCTGCGAATTGCAGCCCGCAGCCGCCCCAGAAAATGGCGCATTCATTGAAGCGCCATTTTCTGGCGCTGTACCCATGCTCTTCCAGTTGCCCTGGTGCCGGTGGCAAACTGGGTAATAAAGGGGTTAATGCCAGCTTTTCATTGGCAGCTGGCACTAAGCCCGAGATTCATAATATAGGGCCAATGTTAGACCCGCCATTAGGAATCTCTGGTAAATAGTCAGAAAATACACACATATAAAAATCTTTTTATTTGAAAAAAAAACACAAACAAAATTCGGACTCCATCTTTATTATAAAGATCCGACGTAGTCCACAACGAAGGTCCCACGACGCTCGATCGCCTCCGACGTAGTCCACAACGAAGGTCCCACGACGCTTGATCGCCTCTGCTCAATCCAGAGACTGCAGCAAGGGATCAAGTGTCCTCTTCCTACAGTCTCAGGGGTCAGAGTTATGGTGCACTGTATGACAATGATCAGTTATGCAGTGCACCATGACTATGATCCCAGAGACTATAACAAGAGGACACTTGATCCCTTGTTGCAGCCATCCATCCACCTATGCACCCATCATCCACGCACGCACATCCACGTACGCACATCCACGTACGCACATCCACGTGCTGACATCCACACATGCACACAACCACGCACATCCACGCATGCACACATCCACGCACGCATGCTGACATCCACGCACATCCACACACACATCCAAGTACATCCACATCCACGCACATCCACGTACGCACACATCCACGTACGCACACATCCACGCACGCACATTCACACACGCACATCCACGTACGCACATCCACGCACGCACATCCACGTACGCACATCCACGTGCGCACATCCACGTACGCACATCCACGTGCTGACATCCACGCATGCACACAACCACGCACGCACATCCACATCCACGCATATCCACGTATGCACACATCCACACACGCATGCTGACATCCACGCACATCCACACACACATCCACGTACATCCACATCCACGCATATCCACGTACGCACACATCCACTTACATCCACATCCACGCACATCCACACACACATCCACGTACATCCACATCCACGCACATCCACGTACGCACACATCCACTTACATCCACATCCACACACACATCCACGTACATCCACATCCACGCACATCCACGTACGCACACATCCACGTACGCACACATGCACGTACGCACATCCACGCACGCACATCCACGTACGCACATCCACGCACGCACATCCACGTACGCACATCCACGTACGCACATCCACGCACACCCATCCATCCACCCATCCATCTATTCATTCATTCATTCATTCATTCATTCATTCATTCATTCTTACCCATCGATGAGAAGGAGGAGCCCCTGAGAAGAGGAGGAGCCACACCGGAGACTGCAGAGGACTTATAGGCCGACGGTGAAGACGCGTGCAGCCCGGAATAGGTGAGTAGGAGCAGGGGGGGGGTGAGGAGGAGCAGAGGGGTGGGCAGGAGCAGGGGGGTGGGTAGGAGCAGTGGGGTAGGTAGGAGCAGGGGGGAGGGAGCCCTGCAACTTGACCGGCGGGCACATGAGCCCGCCGGTAGTCACACACAAAGCAGCGGTGCGGGTGGATGGCGGGGGGGGGGGTGCCGGCCGGACACAGGGGGCAATAGCACAGGGGGGGCTGGACAGCACACAGGGGGGGCTAGACAGGACACGGGGAGGGCTGGATGGAGTGGGGACAGGACACGGGGCTCGGAGCATTAGCTGAGCCCGCCGGTAGTCACATACAAAGCAGCGGTGCGGGTGGATGGCGGGGGGGGGTGCCGGCCGGACACAGGGGGCAATAGCACAGGGGGGGCTGGACAGCACACAGGGGGGGCTAGACAGGACACGGGGAGGGCTGGATGGAGTGGGGACAGGACACGGGGCTCGGAGCATTAGCTAATGGCCGGCGGCTGCACTGCAGTGCAGCCCGCCGGCATATAAGTATGTTTGGGGGGGGGGAAAGGGGGACTAGGGGTTAACAGGGGTGCCCACACCTCTGCCCCTGACCTTGGCTGTCACTGAGAGCTTTTAGATTTGAGCTGTCACTGTTCGTTTAGGAGCAGTGACAGTTCAAAGCCATGACGAGTATACTCGTCATGATGCGGGAACTGACATCTTTTCATGACGAGTATACTCGTCATTCGTCGTTAAGGGGTTAATAAGCACCCAGCTGCTGGGCACTTGTGTATTTTTTGTGGTTATCCTGCATATGCAGCATCTGTGCGGCATATGAGCACAGATGGTGCATATACGGTGTTTAACCCCGGTAATGAAGGGTTAATATGTGACAATATGTTGGCACCATGTCTCTAAAGAGTGCCCCCCTCCCTAGAGCCATGGTGCCTAAAATCATTGGTAGTTAGATAAGTAGAGTATCGTGGCTCACTGAGCACTCGGTTCTCATAGGTAAGGAAAGTTGAATATATATAGATAACCTTGGCACACGGTATACGAAAAAGGAGACTTCTTTCATTCAAAAACAGTGATTTTTATTGAATCATCAGTAAAAAAAATTAGACGTTTCGGCTGGCTTGCCTTTCTCAATTAAACTGACTGTAGACAAAAAACAAAATATTGTACATCATTACAGTTTGTACATAATCCATCTTAATAATGAACGGAACATCCTCTACCATAAATGAACAAAATGTTACACACATAGAAGTTATTATATGAACCCATATGCAACCGAGTAAACCTTAATCAAAGCAATATGGGAAAAACCACAA
Source organism: Allobates femoralis (assembly GCA_033576535.1). Lineage (NCBI taxonomy): Eukaryota > Metazoa > Chordata > Amphibia > Anura > Aromobatidae > Allobates > Allobates femoralis. The sequence goes on along the minus strand of JARQOC010000004.1, from coordinate 407,031,030 downwards.
TGAAAAATCATATCTACCTTACAGAGGGATTAAGTGGCCCCTTAATATGTCTTAGATCCTAGAAACAAACAGTCTTTTTAGGAGCGCTGAGAATGAAAGATAATGGAGGATTATTATTCCAAAACCTTTATTACGTCATGAACACACAACGCGTTTCAATGGTCAGGTAGCCGTCTTCATCAGGTGTAAAAGGGTACTATTGCACATTACTTACATATATATAGATAATCGTAATTAGCAGTGCCATCCTGATTGGTTAAGCATTCAGTGGTAGGATTTAACCCTCACCTAACCTTAAACACATTCCATTCCATATATATTATAGTATATAGCAGATTCTCCCTCCACATATTTATCATTTCCCAAACTCGTACAAATTTAACATGTATATGTGCTCAAATGCTTATATATATATAAAAAAGAGACCTCTACCTAAATATTATGATAATAATTATAAAATACTTATAAAATATTTGTGTACACCTACATATATGTACGCCCACCCCTTTAAAAACAATCATCACCTATATACATAAAAACACATAAAAAAATTAATTAAAAAAAATACATAAAAATACGCATATGTAAACATACATAGACATACAAAATTATACATCTACATATACATAGACATACACATATATACACGCCTCCATATACATATATAAAAAAACATACATCACATGCACATGCACATGTACATACACAATATATGAAATTATTTAATCACTATCACTAATATTATCAATATTATCATCAATAATATTAATATTAATATGACCCATCTTTCCAACCATTCAAAGTCCAAATATACACTAAACTCATTTCTTATATATATTTTTTGTTTTTTATTTTTTATCTATATCTGGTTCTTCACTCTCCATTATATTCACCCCCCTCTTAACCATCTAGTTGTGATCAGTCACAAGACTTTATTCTTACAGGGCTTATTGTTTAGCGACATTATCCAACGTCAAATTATGTCCTTCTGGACTTAGGGTACCTAATTTAAAAATCCAATAGCTTTGTTTCCTGATTAATTGTGCCAACGAATCCCACTCTCTGTTGCTAATATGATCAATAATGGTCAGACTCAGTTTGCCCGGATCTTTTTGGTGTAGACTAGTAAAATGCCTGGACAAACTGTGCAGTTGGTACCCAGACCTAATATTCGATCTATGTTTGTTCAGTCGTGCGTGCATCTCTTGTACTGTGCGGCCCACATATTGCAGACCGCAGGTACACTCCAGCAAGTATATTACAAAGGATGTCTGACATGTCATCCTATGCTTAATCTGAAATGTTTCCCATAGTTCTTGAGCTGAAATTCTTTGCTCCATTCTTTATGACCTCACAACATAGACACCTTGGTGCTTTGCAAGCGTAACATCCCCATGTTGTTAAAGCTGAGTTATCAATTGATATTTTTCGCTTCTGTGTTGCTTGGTGCCACCATATTCCCCAAACACTTATTTTTTCCTGTAAATGATAATGGGTTTACTGGGTAAATGATCCGTAAGTACGGGGTCTCCCTTCAAAATGAACCAGTATTTCTCAAGCAACTTCTGAATAATCACCCTAGGTTGACTATACGTTATTAAACCCCATTTCGTACAATTAGAGGTCCTTTCCCACCTTTTATCATTAGTGAGCATATCTGTTCTTGATTCGATACATGAGCTTTGTGTAAGCTTCAAAGTTAATATGTCTTGGCCCACTAAAATAGAACTATAATTAAAATATATTTTTTTCCGACATATAAAGAGATTAATTAGGCATCTAATCAAACCAAAAGTGAAATTGTGAATAGGTGTCATACCTAGTGACTGATGGTCCTTTCCAGACCCAATCTTTCTCCGTGCTTACAGTGCCTTGATAGGGGGTTACCCGATGGTATGGTATGAGATATTTCAGTGAAATACAGATTTTAATTTGTTCAAGAAAAGAGTATGAGATAAGATGATGGTACAGAAGGAGATAACTGTCCTAAAAGTGAAAAATGAGAGGATACATACCTCTACACATGGGGTAAATAATATAGTTTATACCTATTGCCTTGTAGAAGGTTCATGTAGTATGGTAACTTATAATAGGGTGATCCAAAACCCTATAGCTGATATACAGAATTACTTGTGTACCAGTATGTCTGTGTTAGGGTACTTTCACATTAGTGTTTATTTGAAATCACGGCAGATGCGGTGAAAAAACTGCATCTGCCGTGATTACCGCATACCGGCTGCACTTGCGGCACGGTTGTGGCACGGTTGCGGCAAGCCCCATACAATGTATAGGCAGGCTTGCAGCAGGTGCGGCAAGTGCGGTTTTGGCACTTGCGGCAGGTGCGGCCGCGAAAAAACCGCGGCTGAAACTCTAGAGACTTTCCCAGCTATGTGCTGACAGCTCTCAAAATAGATCGGGCAGAACAGTGCTTGATGATATTTAAAACATTGGAGTGGAAGAGTGAGTAGATACAATGCACAGGCAAGTATGATAGCCACTTTACACACACCATCTTATCTGTCCAACTTCTGACCAACTTACTGGTTGCAGTGAAATCATGGAGACATTGTTCCATTTGTACACAGCCACAAAATGGAGCAATGTGTCCATGATTTCACTGCAACCAGTAAGTTGGTCAGAAGTTGGACAGATACGTTGGTGTGTGTAAAGTGGCCCTTAAACACAGTCAAGTACAGTACTTGTCCTAACCCTCCTCTACATTAAGGCCTGTTAGCTCATAACAAGGCTAAGGATCGGGACTACCCAGAATGAGTATATCTTCTCACAGTAGGATGACTTTTATGCTTTTTTGATCAAAAAAGTCAACTAAGTTTTTACTTGTGTTACTATGTATTTACTTACAGCAGTGCATCAACATATTCTTTTTATGTTATGTTATATATGAAGAAGCTTGGTCAAAACAACTCTGCAACTGAACTTAAAGCTAAATCACAGCCCATCAGCTTGCTATCCTTGATTAAAGGGAGCCTGTCAGTTAGTTTGTGCCCCCCCAGCTATCATGGTCTGTCCCTGCAGCTTCATATTACTGTTCTAATCATCCCTGTCTGAGCTCATAGTGTAATGTCATAGGTGAAAAAAAGCATTTATACACTTACATTTTCTTATGTGAAAGAGGCAGTCAGTCTACATTTTGCAGGATGTAGACTGTCTGGCAGGTTAATAGTTACATTTTAGCTGAATGTCAGAACATGCTGGGAGACCTGAGATGATGTCACAAACATGGGACTAGATTAGGCGGAGCTAAGTCCCAGTAGGACATAATGAGTTTGCTCACTTGGCTTCGCCCACTATAGTTACATGATCGGGACATCCCACAGGTCCTTTAGACATGCAAGTTAATAGTGAGTTAACTATCAATCTGTCAGTCAGTCTACCTACTCCAAGATGTAGACTGTGCCTCATTTACATAAGAAAATGTAAGTGTATAAATGCATTTTTTTCACCTTTCACATTACACTATGAGCTCAGACAGGGATGATTACAATAGTATTATAAAGCTGCAGGTAGAGACAGTGATAGCTGGGGGGCATAAATGACATGACAGGTTCCCTTTAAGGAGCAAATTTTATAAAGGCTTACAAAAGTGTTTTTTAAATTCCTTTGGTGGGTGATACATATAAAGTCCAACATGAATAAAAAAGGATATAACACACACTGGTAATACTAAAATCTTTTACATTCTTAACAAAGAGCAAAATGAAGAGACGAGCAGACTACAGTGAGGCTACGGCCATTTCATGTTGAGTTTGGAAAAACAAATCTGTATCTGTTCCATTTTCTGTTTTTCACTCCTCCTCTTCTTTCAAGAGCCATAGCTTTTTTTATTTTTCCCTCAATATAGCCATATGACGGCTTGTGTTTTGCAGGAAGAGTTGTAATTTCAGATGCAATCATTTATTTTACAATATAGTGTACAGGAATATGGGAAACAAATTTCCTCGTGAGGTTAAATTGTATAAAAAAAGTGCAATTCCACATTTCTTTTTATTGTTTATGCTCCATGTTCACTATTTGGTAAAACTGATGTATCAGTATGATGCCTTGGGTCGGTACAGGTTCGTAGATGCCAAGCATGTATACTTTTACTGTTATCTTATTGGTGAAAAAAATTCTAAAGTTTTTAAAGAAAAATAATTGCACTTTTTAAGCTATTTTCTGAAACCCGTAGCACCCTAATTTTTCAGAATTTGGGGCTGTGTGATGGCTTATTTTTTGCGGCTTGAGCTTATATTTCTAATACCATTTTGGGATAAATGTGTTGTTTTGATCGCCCGTTATTTTATTGCAATATTGCAGCAACCAAAAATGTAATTTTGGCATTTAGACTTTTTTTTTTTTTTGTTACGCAGTTTGATCTGATTAATTGATGTTATATCTTGATAGATTGGGCATTTCTGAATGTGGTGATTCCAAATATGTTATTTTTTATTTTTTTAATAGTTTTATTTTCAATGGAGCAAAAGGGAGGTAATCTGAATTTTTCTGGGTTTAATTTTCATACTTTAAATTTTTTTTTATTTTTTATTTTTTATATTTTACTACTGTCACTAGAGGGCGTCAGTGCTCCACTGTCATCACTTCCAGCACAGCACACCCGAACATGGACTACAGCACATTTAAACAAGGGAAAATGATCACTCCCTGCCAATTTTGTCACTGGGACATAACAGGCAAGGAGTGAAACAGGACAGCTTCCGGTTTCATTACAGGACCTCAGGCTGTCCAGGTAACAGCAGAGATTCACTTCACAGGACCTTCGATCACAGTGGGGAACAGCATGATCCCCATCACGGGCCTTTGGATAATGCTGTCAGTGACTGACGGTGTGATACAAACAATTAATAGCACCGATCAGAACGCAGATCTGATCGGTGCAGTTAGATTCACATCTCAGCTGATGACATCAGCAGAGGTGTGGAGGGGAGGATGGGAGCTCACAGTGTGAGCTTGCCTCAAACGGTGGGAGGTACATGTATGTCATAGGTCGTAAAGGGGTTAAATGTGTTGCACCATGACACCCTGTTTTGTGAAATGCTCCTAAACAGGTCTAAATGTTCTAAGGAAATGAATACCGTGAAAAACTTGAATAAATTTTTTTTTTATATTTGACTAGATGGAGGCCCGATTCTAACACATCCAGTATTTTAGAATATGTATGTAGTTTATTTATGAAGATTTAAGAATAATACAATGTGAAGCTGGGTTTAAATCCTGCGCCAATATTGCTGATTAGTCGCGGGCGGCTGGTGCGACCAATCAGCGACACTGGATTTTCATTACAAACAGACAGAATTAGATGATTATATAGTAGATACCTACAGCAGTGTTGTTGTTCGGCAGTGTTGGTGTTCGGCAGTGTCTGTGTGCGTCAAAGTCGGTGTGCAACAGTGTCGGTGTGCAGCAGTGTCGATGTGCAATGGCCGGGGGCAGGACAGAGTGGGGCAGAATAGAGTGCAGGCGCCCCCCCCTATATTCTCAACCCCAGGGCCGCAGCATCCAATGGACAACCTAATCTGTATGCTCAGGCGACAGCAGAACAGGGGAGCTGCAATGCGGCAACGGGGCAGTGCACAGAGCCTCCGTCGCCCAGGGATTATGCACTGCCGCTGCCTTCTCGGCTCCTGCCGGCACCACTAGCACAAAGCCCGCCAGCCCTGACAGCACCCCCCCCCGTCCCCTTATCACTCTCTCCCGCCGGCTGTGACAACACCCTCCCCCGTCGCCCCCTTCTGTTTTCACCTGTGCCTGGCGGTTTCAAGTATCGGGCTTCACTCAGTGGAGCGTCATGTGACAGGACCCTGTCATGTGACCGCTCCACTGAGTGAAACCCGGTTAGGAAAGCGGAGATCTGGGGCTGAGTGTGACCAGGGAGAGCGCGGCGTCCTATGCTTCACTGGGGAACGGCCGTCAGATAGAGCGGGGGATTCCACAGCTCCATCCTCCTCCAAATCACAAGGTACAGCGGCGGGATGTGCAGGAGCTGAGTACAATGCTGTGTCCTCACACTGTGCCAATATCACAACTGTGAATATGCAAAGAGTCTGTGAAGCCTCGGTTAGGAGTCTCAAACACCAGGACTAGCCAGATATCCCTCCAGGGAAGGATCCAGCCAAGGGTTGGCTCCTTACGGAGTACACCATAACCACCATGTTAAGTGTCCCTTTCTTTCAATATCCAGCTCTTTTACAAGCTTAGAGATATGACAAGGGAATACCAAGGCCAGATATCCATCCACAGACAGCTGTTTCAGGGTGTTGCCCCTCATCAGTGTGGAGTAGGATTCTGGCTAGGTGGAAGCAAGGCCTAGTAGACCAACATCACAAAGCATTCACTGATATCAGGGAGACCAGTCCAAGAAAACACTGCGGGCAGCTGGCTAAAGCGCTCAACACAGTGAATTCCTAAGCGCATTGCCTCCTGGGAATTATGAATTCCCCTTGGCTGGGTCCTTTCCTGGAGGGATATCTGGCTAGTCCTGTGTTTGAGACTCCTAACCGAGGCTCCACAGACATGTGACAAAGGGTATAAATAGAGTGGGAAAGCTCTATAAGGCAGGAGAGGACAGTTGAACAGTTGAGAGAGAGTTGACCAGCTGAGGAGAGCGGTAGAACAGCTGAGGAGAGACCATTGAACAAGGGGCGAGTTGGAGGGAAGCTAGAGCAAGAAGCCTGTCACAAAAAGAAAGAACTTAAGTGTCCAGAGGACTGGAGAAAGTGGAAGCTCATCCTAATGCCAGACTGAGGAGCAGAAACAACACCTAAGTGGCTTCAGGAAAAAGAAGGGGTCCTATTGACATGGCAAGTGAGCAATTTACCCGTGGGGCTCGAATCCATTGTCAGGTGTAGACAAATGGAGGGACCAGGCCAAAGACTAGGGGCACTGGGAACCCCAAGAGTAGTGGAGAAGACAGACCAGGCTCAGCTAGAAGACTGTGTGGTAAGTCCATGGTAACACGGTCAACAATCACGCACATCTGCTGAAAAGGTGGCAACCATAGGGCTAAGGGGAGACACTGCATGTTCACCCCTAAGAAAAGCCCACAGTCACTGGCTCAGAGCTCCGTGTGGCAAGGCACAAGGTAGGACAGGTGAGGCAAGTGCAGTGTAAAGAGGCTGAGAAAGGACAGAGAAGGGGTACCGGTTATGTGTCCTCCTCCTATCTCGGAGTAGCTGGATCCCTGCCTCCAAGAATCCAGTGCTCAGCGGGCCGTTACACAAAGACTGAGTAAATGAACTGAAGACTGCAAGCCGCTGTGCCTGTGAACTTAATGTGTCAAAAGCATCTGAAACACAACTACAAACTCACTCAGATACCTCAAGTTGCCCTGGGGGTCAGCCCTACCAGTAGACAGCTTAAGAACATTGCTGCCTCCCAACCATCGGCCCTGTCATGCGGCTGCCATCTATAGCCACAACCTGTGGGTGGCGTCATGTAAAATTAACAAGTATCCCCAGGTCCAGTCATCCCTTCCCAGAATTAACCCTCCAAGCCAGATGCCCTCCTCTAAGAGAGAGCCACCCACACCGAACTTTTCATGACACCGCCAGTGTCACGGAGCCGGGTCTCAGTCCCTGTAATCCACGTAATGAAGCCTCAACAAAGCCTGGTTCTGAGTATCCTAAGGCCCTGTAGGGTCATGTCATTTCTATTATACTAATCATGCAACTGTTCCATTTCTGGTTCCTGGTTGTAGTTTACAAATAATGGGGTAAGAAAAAAAAAAATCACCAAATACTCAATGTGTCCATGTGGCCTAACTCCTTGTCATTATGCACTTACATGTGTGTGTATATATATATATATATATATATATATATATATATATATATATACTAGCTGTAGTACCCGGCTGCGCCCGGGTTAATAAATAACTGATGTTAGCTATAACAAAATAGAATTTGAATATGTCATATTAATGACCTGTAAGAAAATAGAAGCTGAGCTGTGATTGATTGCTATAGGCAGCCTAATAAATCTCCAGCCAACAGTAAACCCTCCTCATGTGACTGACATCTGCCTTAATTCCCTATATGGCACATGTGTTGCACATTGGCTGTTTTTAATCAGATGTTTATGTTTGGAAATTAAAGATAGCATACGTATGAGGCGAGTTGTGTGAGGTGATTTGTGCACATCTGTGTCTGTGTGGTGTGTGTCCCCCTGGGGTGTGTGTATGTGTGTGTCCCTGTGGGGTGAGCGCATGTGTCCCTATAGGGTGTGCATGTGTGTGTCCCTGTGGGGGGGTTTGTGTGGTGTGTTTGTATCTGTGTTATGTGTGTCTCTTTGTGGTGTGTGTGTGTGTCTCTGTGGGGTGAGTGCATGTGACCCTATAGGGTGTGTATGTGTGTGTGTCCCTGTGGGGGGGGGTCTGTGTGGATTGTGTGTGTCTCTGTGTTGTGTGTGTCTCTGTGTTGTGTGTGTCTCTGTGTTGTGTGTGTCTCTTTGTGGTATGTGTGTGTGTTTGTTCGGTGTGTGGTGAGTATCCAATGTTGGGTCTGCACCTTAGCGACTATACACTTGCTGTTACTCTTTGTGTGCGTGTGGTGTGTAAGCCCCTCTCATTCACAACTGTCAACTGGTAACTGTCACTTTTTCCCCATTATGATGATAGGAGCAAAATTGTTTGGTGAATTGGAATGCGCGGGGTTAAAATGTCGCCTCACAACATAGCCTATGATGCTCTTGGGGTCCAGACGTGTGACTGTGCAAAATTTTGCGGCTATAGCTGACAGCTGTCGATCTTCCTCCAACACTTTTCCATTCACTTTTTCCCCCATTATGTAGATAGGGGCAAAATTGTTTGGTGAACTGGAACGCGCAGGGTTAAAATGTCGCCTCACAACATAGCCTATGACGCTCTCGGGGTCCAGATGTGTGACTGTGCAAAAGTTTGAGGCTGTAGTTGCGACGGTGTAGATGCCAATCCCGGATATACACACACACATTCAGCTTTATATAATACTAGCTGTACTACCCGGCTTCGCCCGGGTTAATAACTGCTGTTAACAAAATAGAATGTGTTGACAAAAATTTATTCAGCACACAAAAACCACAAAACAAATCGATAGAAATGTAATTATTAAAAGGCAAAAACTAAGCTAATAGAAGCATTTCACAATATTATTATTATTATTATTATTTATTTATATAGCGCCATTAGGTTCCATGGCGCTTTACATGAGGATGAGGGAGACAAGAACAAGTACACTAAATCTAGGCGATCAGGACGTACAGGTACAGGAGGGGCAGGGTCCCTGTCCACGAGGGCTCACAGTCTATGAATATATATTTCAATACCACAGATATTCCACACAGATTTAACCAAATTGGCCAAGTAATGTGAAGTAATCTTCTACTCCTTATTCGAGAGCCTTTTGATAGACGATATTCTTAGTTCTTCCTTCAGGTGCAAAGACGAACACATTTTTGGCTGTTCCAACTGTTGAACAGGCCACATAAAGTTGACCATGAGAAAAGCATGGAGATTGTAAATCAATTCCAACTACTTTCAAATACTGTCCCTGAGCCTTGTTGATGGACATAGCAAATGCCAGTCGAACAGGAAACTGGAGGCGTTTAAAATCAAAAGGCAAATCAGATGGAATAAGAGGAATTGTTGGAATGAAAACATCTTCTCCTGTGGCAAATCCTGTCAAAATGTCTCAATCACATGTGGAAACAGGTTCTTAATCAAGAGTCTTGTTCCATTACACAGCTTTGGTGGATCCTCGCTTCCCTCTCCTCAGAAAGTTCATTGGCCCTTGAAGAAGCAGCTCTTGTTCTCATGTCTGCAAGCCTCGCTTCCCTCTCCTCAGAAAGTTAATTGGCCCTTGAGGAAGCAGCTCTTGTTCTCATGTCTGCAAGCCTCGCTTCCCTCTCCTCAGAAAGTTCATTGGCCCTTGAGGAAGCAGCTGCTGTTCTCATGTGTGTCAGCCCTGTTTCTCAGTCTCCACATTTTTCACTCACCCGTAATGCATCTTTTCTTTTTGCATCAGCTGACATTCGTGCCAAGGTACTCCTTTTCTTATGAGGCATTATTGTGGTAAAAATAGTCTGTAACTGGCAGTTTCTATATCCTCTCACATAGAGGTAATGTGACTGACACACCCTAACTGACATCCTATTACCTCACAGACATCCTATTACCTCACAGAAGCTTTAGTGAGAATGTCCTTTGTTGTCTATATTAACCAATCAGAGGTCAGATTAACAGTAGCAAAATAGAAGCTGAGCTGTGATTGGTTGCTATTGGCAGCCTGATAAATCCCCAGACAACAGGAAACCCTCCCCCCTGACAGTATATATTAGCTCACACATACACATAATAGACAGGTCAAGGTACTGACAGCTGCCGTATTTCCTATATGGTACATTTGTTTCTCTTGTAGTTTTGCTGCTTATTAATCAGATTTTTATTGTTGAAGGATAATACCAGACTTGTGTGTGTTTTAGGGCGATTATGTGGCGAGGTTGGTGTATGTGTGGTGAAATGTGTGCTGAGGGTGGTATATGTGTTCAAGCACGTGGTAGTGTGAGGCGCATTTTGTGTGTGTGTTCATATCCCCGTGTGTGGTGAGTATCCTATGTCGGGGCCCCACCTTAGCAACTGTATGGTATATACTGTTTGGCGGCATCGCTCTCATTCTTTAAGTCCCCCTTGTTCACATCTGGTAGCTGTCAATTTTTCTCCAACACTTTTCCTTTCCCTTTTTCCCCATTATGTAGATAGGGACAAAATTGTTTGTTAGATTGGAATGCGCGGAGTTAAAATTTCACCTCACAACATAGCCTATGACGCTCCCGGGGTCCAGACGTGTGATTGTGCAAAATTTTGTGGCTATAGCTGACAGCTGTCGATTTTCCTCCAACACTTTTCCATTCACTTTTTCCCCATTATGTAGATAGGGGCAAAATTGTTTGGTGAACTGGAACGCGCGGGGTTAAAATTTCGCCTCATAACATAGCCTATGACGCTCTCGGGGTCCAGACGTGTGACTGTGCAAAATTTTGTGGCTGTAGTTGCGACGGTGTAGATGCCAATCCCGGACATACATACATACATACACACACACATTCAGCTTTATATATTAGATATATATATACATATATATATATATATATATCATATCTCCCAACCACCTCTAGGGTGACTTATCGTAAAGCTAGGTCCCTTAGGGACAGATTGGTGCACAGCCACTACATTGCTCCTGGTACGTGGCTAAGAAGCAACCTGAAAGGATGTTTCAAGTGCGGTAACTGTGGCAAATGTGGCTCTATAGTCACAGCAAAAAACTTCACCAGCAATGTAAGTGGAAGGAATTATGACATCAGATCCTTCATAAATTGTAATACCAGAGGTGTGGTGTATAGAGCCCAGTGCCCATGCAACTTGGAGTATGTAGGAAAGACAAGGAGGGAACTGAGACGGAGGGTATGGGAGCACAAGAGGGACATAAAAAAGGAATACGACACCCCCCCGGCTCGTCATGTCAACGCAGTACATGGAGGAGATGAAGACTGCGTCCGATTTATAGGCATTGACTACATACCCTCCCCCCAGTACGAGGTGGAGACTGGGATTCCATGATTCTAAGAAAGAAAATTTTCTGGATTTTCACATTGAATACGGTGGTGCCCTTTGGTCTCAATGAGACCCTGTCCTTCTCCCCCTTCCTATGAGTTATCAGGGAAGGGAGATCTAGGAGGGAGAGTCGTCGCTGAGTGGGGGCGACGTTCTTCTGGGTGCCGACCTTCGCTGGTAGGTAGGGAAAGTGGGAAGAACAGGGACAGAACTGCAGTGGTATGAGGCTGTCCTGTACCTTATAACTGTTCTCCTTTCACTTTTCCACCTTTCCTCTTTTGCTAGTGCTGAGCATACCTGATCTGTCCCCGCTGGTGTGATGAGCAATGCAGACTGTCCCTTTGCATCTAAATGATGATGACTACCTCTATGCTATTACTAGCTTAGGAGAGAATAAGGCCAATGTAAATATGAATAAGTATGATCAGATCAGATGTGATGTTTAACCCCTTCACCCACTTAGGTACTGATACACCCATCGCATGTAATGTGTGTATCCCCCCTAACAGTGACCTCATCCTATGTATGGTGTATATTGTGGGGTACTCCGCCTCCTGCAGGGAGGTCTTGAATCTCTGTGATCCTGCCTTACTCAGTACTAAGCAGGAAATGGTCTGTGGAACACAGGCTTGAGTTCCACAGGATACAGGAAGTGACACGTTGCGATGTCACTTCCGGTCACGTGGCTCAGTACTAGGCAGGAAGTGATCAGCATCGCAGCTTCCAGTAGGGAAATTAAATAGACATAGTCAGATTGATAATAGATAACTAGATAGATCATAAAAAAATAGATGATAGATAAATGGATTCATAGATAGATATATGTGATAGAATACGTCGATATATAGATTTGTATGATAGATAATAGATATTGCACACTGTACATGACACATCTTATAAATAACATATATAAACAGCACATAATATATTACAGATATCATACACACACTGAAAAATACACACACTGACATGCACACACACAAACCCACATATGTAAATACTGCATATATATATAAATATACACACATTTTATAGTCACCTATGTTATCCTCATGTGGCACCTGGATAGCAATGTTCATCTTCGGCTGTGACCCCACATGCGCCTCTCCCCTCTCGGGAGCAGACTGAGCACAGAGAACAGCGGGAGAGGAGGATTTTGCTTTTTCCCCCCTCTGGGCTGGCCATGCTCTCAGCACATTACCAGGCCAGCAGTTACTAATTCTCAGCAGACAGTGCCACGTCCTGCATAGCTTCTTCCTTCACTTTGTACGCTTTATCCTAGTAATGTGAGCAATAATGTCACAGAAAGTACATGAGACAGTACTAATGATGAAAAACACACTAGAATAGAAATAAGAATAATGATTTTGTATTAGAATACCACATGAAATTCCAATTTATGACAACTGAGAAAGAAAAATAATGTATTAAGTGTAAAATAAAAAAATCAACCATAGGTGAATTTCACATCAACATCTAGTCCGGCTGGCGGGTCTACTGATCTTCACTAATTGCCTTCTAACATATATGAGGGCAGTTAGTTCAGGTCAGAAGCCCCAACACTTGGGCCGGATATTGCGATCTGAATATGGCCAGGCTTAAAAATCCAAGCACTAGTATGACACTAGCCATAGTATATATCATTCCTAAAGATGATATTTAGGCAATGAAGGCCTATATTATCAAAAAGTTATTCTAAAAAGTATTTTCTGAACATTATTTGGAATTACATAAATTTCATAGACCGATGCACTTTGCTATTCCTGCTCTTAATAGTATGGATATTATTTGGTAAAGGGTGAAGAAAGGCCGAGTTGTTCTGTATAGTCTCTGCCTTCCGAAAGAAAAGATGCAGACAGTGCCATTTAAAAGCCTTCGATGATAAGTGAACTGGCTATTGACTTAGGAAATGTAATTAGAAGTGGATGATAAATTGAGCACTGTGTTAATGTCTTGCCCTGATGCTACACTAACCTCATTTAAAGTACAGCTTGGATGGTTTGAATAATGAGGCCCCAGGGCTGAAAGATTTATAGATGCCTTAAAATGATGTGATAGTCAATGTAAAAAGTATTTCCAAGGAAAAAAATCTACATGTGTTTTGCAGGTAGCACAAGAGCAGTTTCCTTCTATTATTCACTTGGCCCATTTTCTGCCTGAGAGAAATGATTGGTGTATTCCTTGTAACATGGTTATTTTAAGGATTTTCTTGCTGCAGATGGTTCATGTTTTAGTTGCCAGTTTGCTAATATAGTCATTAAGAAAAGAACACTTTCACTAAATACATTTTATTCAGTTAAAAAATAACTAGAAATCAAAAGACTATGCATCAAACCGTCTCTTTAACACCATACTGACCCTCTGTTAATTATTACTATGAACTCTTGCAACTGCTTCTTATGTAAGACACATGTTCCCTGGAAAGTTAATTATACAGCAGCTCATGTCGACTCCACTGGCTTGACAAATAGAAAAAGTTGAGAAAATCTTACAGAGATGTTAAGACTTTTTTTCCTATGTTCTAAGTCAAAACAATTAACTGACCCTATCTTCAGACATTCTAATATTAGCATTAAATGGATGAATATAGATCTTAGCGCATAGATGACTTGACCATGTCCAACAGTTTTAAGTTAAATACTCATGAGTGCCATTTGAACCTTGTCTATTCTGGCATAATAGGAATTTCAAGGAGTATTCCCTGTTATGCCTTCGTAGAAACTCACACAGGAACCTAAAGTCGGTCTTATGATGATTACACCTCCTTCAGAACCAAGGGAAAGAAGAAGAGAACTAAAACCCTGAATCAGGAAGGCATGCAGAGATAGAAACAAATCCCTGGGTGAGAAAAATGAAACCACGAAAACAAAGTGAAATGGTTAAGTACAAGTGCAGTAAAGTAATGCCTTAAACTCCTAGCTACAGAAAGCAGAAAGGAATAGGACAGATATAAGAAACATTAGAAAAAATTCCCTAGCAGATCTTGAGCTGACTGGCAGAACTCCCATGGCAGTATGGCTGTAAGTCCAAGTAGGATCCACAAAGAATATCAAAAGCAGGAAATATCAGCCAGGGGGAAATTTAAGTAGATGCACCCAAAAGGTGATAGGGCATACTAAATTAACAATTGAAGATACATTTTGTCTGAAAAGGAATGAAGACATGGACAAAAATAATAAGAACCTGGACAAAAACAAAATCCACAGTTTCTCAGTGGAGCAAGATCACACAACACAGGCTTGCCGATTTGAACACTGAGGCATGATATTCCCGTTTAAATATGATAGAAAGCCTAAGTGATGTAACCAGCAACAAAAGAAGGAATACTGAGAGGAGCACCTAAAAGGCAAGTGTAGGGAAAAGCACCTTCAGATAGGGAGTAATGCTTACCAGCTCTGTGAATATATGTAGATCTACACCTGGCGATATACAGTACTGTGTGTGGCATGAAGCAAATGCCATGTTTGGCATGGTAAAAAGGCCATAAATGGTAATTGATTTCAAAGGCCAGAAATATGTCACTCCTGTCAGTGTGTCCCTTCCCCGCCCATCCTTTGTCCGTCCATGTTCTCTATGTAATGCAGCCTGCTGTAGTGTTTCCTGGCTTGCATCTAGTGGGGGAATCTGACTTTGTTCTCCTCTCCAGGGGGCTCCTCCTATAGACAGAATGGAATCTGAACTTTTGGAACCTTCTGCCTGTAGCCAAATATTCAAAAGTGGATGTGAACCCTTCCTCAAACCAGGGACTGATCCAAGGAAAAGAGAACAATAGACATATGCTTAGGCAGTTAGTTAGTGCAGTGACGTCTGAAGGACTAGGATCTGAGGCTGCGTCAAGATCGTGGTGCCTGTTTGTGGATTGATAGAAGCTGCCACTTGGGATTGTCATGTTTCCCTCATCCGCATGATCTAGCAAACTCTACCAAGGACTATTTCTGCCTTTTTTCTGGTGTCCGATTACTTATTAGTGTACCCAGACTTGTTTCTGCTGTTGTGGACTCATTACAGACTCTGCAGAATTATCTTCATGTAAGCTCTTCCATTTTCCCTGTCTAAATAAAGTTGCTTGGATTGTTCATTGGCCTTCTGTCCCTTCCTGTTCTATTACAGACCTCGTCACAACTCCTGTTACTAGGGACGCAATATAGTGTTGGTGTGACCCAAGTGGGTGAGGTTAGCTGAGGTGTCAGGCTCAGGTCATGCATGTTGGAATAAATAACTGAGGAAGAAGAGAAGCATGGAAACAAATGCTGGAGAGGGAGTGTACAATGCAGATGAGAGAGTGTAGAATGGAAGTGATAGCATAAGCATGAAAACGGGTGTGAGGACTAGTGTGAGGACTACAGAGGACTAGTTAAACCTGTTGGGAAAGAAGAGAAAAGGACAATGGAAAAAGAGAAAAAAAAGATTAAATAAACTAAAAGTACAAGGATGTTGACAGATAGAGGACTAACCTGCTGGTGTACTTTCCATAAATGATCATATGGAAATCAATGCACCTGAAAATAAGGTAACATAAACAGAATTAACAATATGTTTAATTTATTAAAGAAAAGGACCAGGATGAGGTGATTTTATGACAGGATTGGTTCAACGATGGGGCACATTATTAAAGAAATAGGGCAGGAAGGAGAAAATTAATTAAGGATTTGGACATCGATGGGGTTCATTATTAAAGAAAGGGTCATGGATGGGGGACCATATTACAGGAAGGGGCCATAATTAAGGACATTATTACAGAATATTTAATTATTACAAGTTGTGGCACATTATTACAGTATAAGGGCCAGGAGATGGGACATTATTAAAGGATATGGGCAAAAAGGGACATTTTTACAGTGTGGGGATCACGATGGGAGACATCACTATAGTAGTATATTTAACTTCTGCAGATACTCTTATTTTGGGGGAAGGATTAATTAAAAATGGATACTGTTACTGTGCAGTGCACCAGGGTGGCACTATTGTTTTTTTTATCTTTATCTGGAACCCAATTAAAGTGGTGAAAACGAGAGGAGGTTTCTGTAAATGTTTTGCGTTTATAGATATATGTGTGTTACTTTCTGCAGCAACAACTCATAGTGGAAAGAAGCAAAAACAGCAAACTTTACATCAATATGGTGTACAGTCCTACCAGTCTCAGTAACTCCTTCAGGCTGATGTCTAGCAGCTTCCAGCATGAAACAGAAGTATTTAACTTTGTGCACTGCTCCCACTGAATAGCCTGTCACTCAGCAGATTTCACACACTCACCACTGCTCAATTTCCCCTGGAAGATGGGAGACTCAGGTGAACATATGCCCTGGTCCTTAGTCAAAGCTATCCATGTGCATGTAATCAAGATTATCAGTGCTAGGAATTAACCCAGTCCGCTCTTGCTTGCTACAAATTCTCTTTAGGCTGGTTTCACACATCCGTGCCTCCGGCACATGTGTGGTCCATGTGGACACATGCCGGAGGCACGGACATAGGGGACACATGTTCCCCTATGGGCAAATTCACACTTCCGTTTTTCGGCACGGACCGTGTCTCCATGTGGAGCACGTGTGTCCGTGTGCTTCACATGGCGACAAGTCTGTTTTTTTGCAGACACACGGAACCGCTTTCATCGTGAAACATCCATGCACAAGATGTTATCCGTGTGACATGCGTGTGCACGGACCACAGACGAATGTGACAACCCTAAAAATAAAGAATTTCATACTCACCTCGCTCCATGGCTGACAGCTCCTCTCTCTTCCGATGCCGCTCATTATGCTCATAAATATTCACTTCACTGAGCCTGATAGCGGCCCGGAAGTGAGAGGTGCTGTCCGCGCTGGAGCGAGGTGAGTATGCGGTGACAGGCTATCTGTGTGCTATCCGTGGATGCACGGATAGAACACTGACAGCACCCATCGCGTCATATGTCCGTGACACATGAGTCTATTGCCCTGCCCCCAAACGGCCTTGTTTCACAAGTCCGTGATGACACGGATGTGTGAAACCGGCCTTACAGGTTGTTTGGTAAAAACTGCAGCAGCTTCCTTTATCCAACATTTGAGCCTGGCTAGTGAGGCTGAAACTCCTTCTTCAGCAGTGCAGCACTTCTTCAATGTCAATATGAATCCAGATCAGATGGCTGCCCACCAGTGCTGTGCTTTACTAATAAACTTTGTTTCTTAAACTTGAAGCAATATACAGTACTTAGCTGGGGCACAGGCTAGAGATGTAAAGGTAATCCACACGCACGGCACAATGGCAATACAAAATAGTTAAAAAAGAGGGAGCAAAGTGTGCAGTGTAATGTTGTATCCTTATGCCATGATATTTAAAAGATGAGCTTTGTGAATTACATTAATAAACTGCATTATTAAACTTGTATATATCTTGACTTGCATTCTGTTTATATGGTAGATCCGCTGTATTCTGAGTAGAGGAAAAAAATAATTTCTGAACTGTATCTGTATGAATAAGGAACAAGTAGAGCGCTTCCTATCACCAATAAAAACCCTGTATATATACGTCGAAAATTGAAAAACAGGATTAAAAATTTAAGATAAGTTTATATATTTGAAGATATTTTATATATAATATATATATATTATATATATATATATATATAGCATTAAAGAGTCGTTTACTTAAAAAATGTGGAAAAAAGTCCACAGAGTTAATGCAAAAATGATACTTTTTTCCAGTGACTCAAGAACCCTAAAGTGAATTAAGTGATTTTTCTGTGTTTGTACTTATTTTACTCTTAAGGAGGTACATATTACATTTATTAAAAATTAATTCCACAGTACTGTAAAGTGCGTTTTTGCAGAAATTGTTCACATTGATGGATACCTTAGAATGTATTTTAAATTACATCGCCTCTGGCTCCAAATAAATTGCATTTTAAGTTGTTTGGATTCAACAGCTTATAGCCTACTGGCAGAGAAATACCTTCACTATCAATTTTTTAATACAGCATTGTGCTCAATGCTTTTCTTTCCATAAAGATTTTTTAGGCATTTTACTGCCTAACTTATTAGCAGAGCAAAAAGTTGTAAAAATGGTTAATATTTATAAGTTCATTCTGTGCTTCCAGAGTTTTTGCCGACACATCTAATTCCAAAATATAAAAAAAAATCAATTATGAAAATTCATGTCTGTTATATATGTAGAAAAACCTTAAAAATGAAACTGTTTTCAAATACAGCAATGTACAAATTTGGGTAATGAGACCAGCTAAAGATGGCCTTTTCTATTGAATTCCAGACTTCACCTAATTGATATTTTATTAAAGTGTAAAAATAATCAGGTAAAATTCAAAATGTTAGTTTATAATTCAATAGCACAATTGTAATGTAAGCAGAAGTAAATTCAATGATGTACTTACGAACACTCAGTCTCTCTATCAATAAGGAATTATTTATTTCTGCAATCTTAATCTGATAGGAGAATGCTGGTTGTCATTCAAAGTAGTTTTTGTTTTGCTGGTTGAGTGGATTATATTTGCTGAAGTGCATTTTTAATAGTGTGCTTTTTTCCCATTCCTAATACAACTAGTAACATAAGTAATAGATGTATTGTTAAAAAATATTACTGGTACGGTTACTGTAATGTCCACACGATATGAGGCACTCACAAGAGTAAACTTTAACAGCACTTTATTCTTGTCTTCCATCTTTCTCCATCATATATCAGAACAGTCTTTTTCAGCAGCATGCTTCAAAGTGAAACTAAAACTTAACTTCCCACCTCCTTCTTCCCCTTACCCATGATACACCAGACCTAGTTTTCTTAAAGAGGCAGATCTAATTATTGTACATTACAGTTACCATAATGAGTGTTGCTGTTTTAGGAATGTGATGTGGAATGTGGAGTATATGTATTATTAAACGTTCAAACTAGGGTTCAGCCCAGCATTCAGGGGGTTCCGTCTAAAACTTAGAATTTTTCAGCATTAGCACAGTGTTACCGGAAAGGTAAGATTGCGTTAACGCTGTTAATTTATTCCTATGGCAGATGGAACCCGAGCGCAGGTCAAATGCCAGCATTTAAGTGCCGGATTTTCAAACCTCGCGCTTCTTCCAATCGCATCACAAGGCACCACGTGATATGATGAGCACAGGGAGAGGGGTGCTCGGACACCGGGATGGGTTAATGGCTGTGACAGGGAATTACGGGTGGTCGGGTTCCCGGTTCTGTGCCCTGGCTTTCATTTGTTTGGTGGGGGAAATATTTACAAGGATTAATAGTCCGTGACGCCACCTGTGGATCCTGGTAATGTTGATACCAGCGATGCGGGCAGGCCATTGAGGTGATGGGATGGAGCTTAGTATGGTACCGCTCCCCACAGGTGGAGCTTTACCTCAGGGCAGCGAGGAAGGATGAGGGGAGAAGTTGTTCTTAATCCTATGAGGATGCTGAAGCCCTCCGGCCACCGGCAGGAAGGTTAGGACATTAGAAGGACTGAGGGGTCTCAGAACGACAGCCTGGCTGAAAAGGGTTAAGTGTTCCTGGAGTTAACTGAACTGTGAACTGTGTTGAGAACTGTATTGTGACTTTGAAGAACTTACAAGTAAACTCGGTGAACCCTGCTTCAGGGTCCGTGTCTGATTATAGGTATACAGAACTATTCTTGCACTTCTTACCCTGCCAGGAGCAGCCCGACCCGCGGCGGGCTCATCCATCCAGCTGCAGCCATCCATCCCTCCATCCTCCTGGCAGAGCTGCGCTTCAGCGGTGGTCCCATCACTGACCACAACCCGTGGGTGGGGTCACGACAAACTATCCCTGTAAATACCCCTTTACTTGTGAGAACCCGGAACACGGTCCGGACCAGGACCTCCATGACATCCCCAGCAGTACCCCGGTCCGGTACCGAGTACCCCGTCCCAGTGGACTCCACATAGTCAATCACAAGTCTGCTGTGAGATTAGAGGAGAATAGACTTTCTGTGTGTGTTTGCTAGAACTTCCAGCTTGTTCTCTGATTTCATAAAGAAAGTAAGAACAGCGCCTCACCAGCTGGTAGCTTATATCTTCATTTATTCCATCCACCACAGCACGTTTCGGTTAACAACCTTTTTCAAGTGTATACATCCCACAAATACAGCATGTTTTTTATAGTATAAAGCTCCACCTCCATTAACAAAACACCAATCAATAGAGAGTGAATAGTAAGCAAAGGTAAAAATCACCTATCAACTAGACAGAGAACATCTAAATATACTACACCATAATGGAGGCATACAATCCCGCCTGATCGCTAATGAACTTTACCCATCGCCATATTCAATGTGCTTATAAGTCCAGTAATCATAGTAAAAGGCAGTGGCAATGTTCAGCCAATCACAGTGAAGCATTACCGATCGCCATAGTAACTCCAAGCGTCTCCGTTCTTCCGCCTATCAGTGCCGTGCATATCCGGCGCTCAATTGCGCATGCGCCGGCGTCCACCTCCCATTGGATCATTCTCCTGTCTTTCCAAGAAGTCTGGAGGGCAGGCCGATGACGTACATCCGGGTAACGTCGTCAATGAGTAAATAGTCCCAAACAACTCCTCACGGCGCATGCGTTTAAAATAAGTAACACAGGCGGCGATTACTATAGGGAGATACATCATAATGGGCCGACTATCAGTATAAGAGAACATAGTCCACAGCCTACAGGAATATTTTGATGTTTACCATATATCAGGAAAAAAGCATCCTCAGATTAAGTTATTAAAGGGCAACACACAACAAATTAAGGAATCGGGAATAAACGTATAATGCACAAGTTTTCCTCATATATAGAGACTACAGTTTACATAGGACTATGGGTCCTTTACAAATTTTCCCCATGTATACAAAAATCATTCATATCTTAATACACTAGGGTATATAGTAACTCTAAATGAGTAGTACATAAGTGCTACAAAAACAACTACGTTTAGATACCAAATTCTCATAGATAAGTGTCCCACAATAAATAAACACCATTTAATCAAATAGGTAGACCTATCCTTCATTACTTATACAAAAACCTTTATCCATATACATTACCAAGGCACCTGTATATAAATGCCCTTCTCTCAGTCTTCCCAAAGTATGGTAGCATTTCAAAATCATATCAGGCGAATATTGCCATTTCAAAGAGAATGATAATCTTCCATCTAGATTGAAGGTGATGTTAAAATAATGAAAACAATTAATACAAGATGAGAAGAAAGGAGAAACATCAACCAGACCCCAGCAGAAAACCCGCTGATCATAATCCACATTCATTCCTTTTGGGGACAACGTATCAAGTTCAAATATCCATTTCAGTTCTTTCTTTTTTAATTGAGCCACACGGTCACCCCCTTCCTCAGGGGGGGCACGTCATCTATTACCCTAAATCTGAGTTGGTTGACCATGTGGCCCATCATATGGAAATGTCTAGGCATCGGCAAATCAGTCAATCCTGTTCGGATGGTACTCTTATGTTTCCCTATACGGGCCTTTACCTCCATAGTCGTCTCCCCCACATAGAAGAGACCACATGGGCAACAAATTGTATAAGCAACAAAATTGCTGTTACATGTAAATCTTTTCTTAATGTCGTACCTTTTCCCAGAACGTGGATGACTGAAAGACCGACCCTTCAACAAATTCCCACAGCAGGCACAACCCAGACAGGGAAAATTTCCGAGGCTGGGTGGTGCAAATGTCTTTTGGATATCCTTTCTTGAACTACCAATGTCTGCATGGACCAGGTCATCTTTCAAACTGTGTCCCTTCCTATAAGAAATTAAAGCAAACCTGTCACCCCCTCCAGACATCTAAAAATACCATAGCCACCTTCTGCAGCACTAAGGTTGCATTTTGACAAGGTGTCTATAGCATTTATGCTCCCTTGATTCACTGAAATAAAGACTTTTATAAGATCTGTTTCAAACCTGACCCAAGACCGGGAGGTGGGTTTTCAAGTGTCTATCTCCTTCCTCTGTGGTGTCAGTCATCCCTCTCTGCTCTCTGTGCACCGCCTCCAGGGCCATCTCCCTCCATTACAGAGCTTTATCAGCTCTGCTACAACATAGAGCTGCTGTTATAGGAGACCCCACAGTAGTAAATCTAGCAGGAGGATACTGCCTGCTACGTAGCAGCCCTTGAGCTGAGCAGTTTTCACTTTCAGTTTCTTGTACCCAGCAGCATTGCTCCGTCCTCAGCCCCTGATCTAAAGCACAAACTCAACTCTGCTGCACTGCTGACAGCTCAGCTCAAGGGCTGCTATGTAGCAGGCAGTGCTTTCTCTGCTCAGGGTCCTCCTGCTAGATTTACTACTGTGGGGTCTCCTATAACAGCAGCTCTGTGTTGTAGCAGAGCTGACAAAGCTCTGTAATGCAGGGAGATGGCCCTGGAGGCGGCACACAGAGAGCAGTGAGGGATGACTGACACCACAGAGGAGGGAGACAGACACTTGAAAACCCACCTCCCGGTCTTGGGTCAGGTTTGAAACAGATTTTATATAAGTCTTTATTTCAGTGAATCAAGGGAGCATAAATGCTATAGACACCTTGTCAGACTGCAGCCTTAGTGCTGCAGAAGGTGGCTATGGTATTTTTAGATGTCTGGAGGGGGTGACAGGTTCGCTTTAAAGGGAATAGTTTAAACTCCTCAACCTCACCATTTCCTTTCGTAAGAAGAGGCCAATGTTGTTTGACAATATCCATAATTTTCCTACTTGCACCACAATATGTGGTCACAAGAGGAATTCTCTTCGGAGGAACCAATTTGGGTTTAGGGTCCAATAGATCCCCTGTTTGATTGCCAAAGCTTTAGTCTTAAAACGTACCAAGTCACCCTTTGGATATCCTCTCCTTAAGAATCTATTAACCATCTCCTGTAACCTACTATCAACCTTAGTATCATCTGACACAATCCTACGTACTCTTAACATCTGGCTCCAAGGGAGCGACTCCACCATTTTCCTAGGATGTTCACTCAAAAAATGCAATGTACTATTTCTGTCCGTACTCTTAATAAAGAGGTCAGTTTTTAATAACCCATTCTCCTTATAGACCAAGGTGTCCAAAAATTGCATTTCCTCAAGTGAGCACGTCATAGTAAAGCCTAGTCCCGAGGTGGATACTGTTGAGTGAGTCAAGGAAACTCCCCAACTCTTGTCTACTCCCATCCCAAACATAAAAGATGTCATTGATGTAACGTCGTCAGCCTCTGACATGGCGCCAAAACGGAGAACTGTACACGTGTTCGCCCTCGAGGACAGCCATATAGATGTTAGCATAAGTTGGAGCAACATTTGACCCCATGGCTGTCCCCCGGCACTGCAGATAGTATTCATCCCCAAAGAGGAAAAAATTCCTCCCGAGGATGAACTCCAGCAGCGCCAGGGCGGCGAACCGTGCACAGCTAGGAGCCATGTCAAAGGCGGCGAGTGTCACATCGACAGCATACAGTCCTCTCACATGTTTGATTGATGTGTACAGCGACACAACATCAAATGACACAAGCCATGTTGTGTCGCTGACCGGGATCTCCGTCAAGGAACGTATGAAGTCCCCAGTGTCTCTTGTATATGAAGGTGCCGCCATAGCGAACCTACGTAACAAGTGATCAAGAAAAATGTGAGGAACTCAGAGAGTTCCATCTCCACGAGGTGCTGTGGATAATCTTCTATTTTTTGCTGTTCTCTGATTTCATCCCACACTATAAAGTTATGTTCACACAGGGCATTTTTGCTATAGCAAAAACACCGCAAAACCTGTACAGGTTTCTAGTATCTCCAGATTTCTTGGCAGGAGATTTGCTGCGTTTTTTTGCTGCATTTTTCCTGCTTATTGTGTGCTTTTTCTGCATTTTGCTGCTTTTTTTCTGCAATTTGGCCACTGACTGCAGCAAAAACGCAGAAAAGAATTGACGCTCATTCTTTTCAACACACAGAAAAACCTGTGGTGTTCACACTTTCTGAAAAGAAACTAAACCAATGTGTGTGGACAGCTTTTCTCTGAATCACATAGGTTTAGCTGGAAATCAAAAATGCAGGTATAGATTAGCATCTATTAGCATAAAGCCAAGGTAAAAAAGCAGCACAAAAACGCAGTAAAAACGCCCTGTGTGAACATAGCCTAAAGAAATAAACATTGTTTAAGCGAAAGTTTGAAAAAAAAAATTTTTTTACAACTTTTGTCCATTTTTACGCCATTTTTGCCCAGCTAAACAACATTTAATAAATAACATTTCAATTAACATTTAGTTAATAAAAAAAACATGCACCACGAGTCATTTGCATCAGCATCATTTCTTAAGCATAATTTTCTTTTTGCAAGAAGTTAGAAAGGATTAAAAGCTATTCACAATTTCTCATTTTTCCAACAATATTTACAAAGCCATGTTTTAGGGACCCCATAACATTGAAGTGACTTTGAAAGGTCTGTCTGACAGAAAATACCCATTCTAACATTTGCACCCCTTAAACTGTTTAAAACCACATTCAAGAAGTTTATTAATCCTTCAGGTGCTACATAAGAGTTAAAGCAATATGGATGGGAAATAATGAATATTTTACTTTTCCCTACAAAACTGTTAACTTCGCCCCAAATGATTACTGGTTATATATACTAGATTCTTTGAGTTGGCTTGATCCAGGGAACTAGTCTGGTTGCCTTATGTGGAGTTGGAAGGAATTTTCCCCATATATGGAGCTTAGTGTCTGCCCCATAAGATTTTTGCCTTCCTCTGAATCAACACATTAGGCTATAAGTTTAAGTCTATGGACTTAAGTTTACTTTCAACTTTAAAAACTTTGAAACTATGAAGGTATACAAGGGTTACAACGTTAACGATTAATTGCACCATACATCGGGTGAAAAACTACTGTTTGGCTGCCCAGCAGGGCTTGGAAGGGAGGATATCATTTGACTTTTGCTGAAATTGTTAGTGGTCACTATGTTGCATTTGGTGAGCCCTTGATGTGCCTAAACACTGGAAATCCCCCATAAGTGACCCCATTTGGAAACTAGACCCATTAAGGAATGTATCTAGATGTGTTTGAAAACCATAAACTCCCAGGCCTTTAATGCAATTTTATAAAGTTGAGTTATAAAAATAAAAAAATAAACTCTACCCACAAAAATGAAAGCCCCATTTTATTTTTACAAGGCTAACACAAGAAAATGTACCACAAAATATTTTGTGCACTTTCTCCTTAGTACACTATATCTCATGTGATAGAAAACTACTGTGTGAATGCACGACAGGGCTCAGAATGGAAGGAGCACCATCAGATATTTGGAAGGCAAAATTGTCTGGAATCAATAATGGACACCATGTCACGTTTGGAAAGCCCCTGATGTGCCTAAATTGTGGAAACTCCCCACAAGTGACCCAGTTTATGTAAACTAGACCCTTTAACGAATTTACTTAGAAGTATTTTGAGAACTTTGAACACCCCAAGCTGCTTCACAAAAGTTTATAATGTTGAGCTGTTTTTTGACAAAAATTTAATTTTGGATCAAAATTTTGCATTTTCACAAGGGTAACAGGAGAAAATACACCATACAATCTGTTGTGCAATATCTCCTTAGTGCCCTGATACCCCACATGGCATGGTAAACTACTATTTGGGTACATGGCTGGGCTTGGAAGGGAAGGAGAGCATTTGACTGTTAAATTGCAAATTTGGAGAACCCCTGATGTGTCTAAACAGTAGAAACCCTCCACTATTAACCCCATTTTTTAATCTAGACCTCTGTAATGAATGTATCTACAGTAGAGGCGCACCTAGACGACCTTGAAAAATCACATTTCTTCCACAAAAATGTTTCAGCCCCACTTTTATAATATTCACAAAGGTGTCTGGAAAAAATAGATGCTAAAATTTGTTGTGCAATTTCTCTTGAATATTCTGATACCCCATATGTGGTAAGAAACTACTTTTTGGACACACTGCCAAGCTCCAAAATGGAGGCGTGTTGTTTTGGCACATAAATTTTATGGAATGATTTGCAGGCTCCATGTCGTGTTTGGCCAGCCCCTGATGTGTCTAAACATGTAAAACTTCCCCACAACTGATCTAATTTGGAAATTTTCACCCCTCAAGACATTTATACAGATGTGTGATGATCACCTTGAACGCACAGGTGCTTCACAGGAATGGACAAAGTTGAATCATGAAAATAAAATGAGATTTTTTTCCAACAAAAATGCTGATTTTGCCCCAAATTTCATTTTCACCAAGGTAGCAACAGAAAATGGACCCCAAATTTTTTTGTACATTTTCTGCTGAGTATGCTAGTACTCCTTTTCTCCAAGCTGCTCCTGGTATTCCCCTGTAAAAAAGTTTTAATACATTTTCAGTAAAGGATTTGAGTTTTTAATAAGGATGGTTGTGCCTTACCAGGGGAAGCCCCCCACAATTGACACTGTTATGGAAACTAGACACCTCAAGGAATTTGTCAAGATGTGTGGTGAGCACCTTGAACCCCCAGTTGCTTCACAGAATTTTGTAATGTTGAGCCGTAAAAGCGAAAAATCTAATTTTTCAAACAAAAATGATGTTGAACCCTCCAATTTTTTATTTACGCAAGTGTAACAGTAGAAAATGGACCACAAGATATGTTGAGTCCATTGATTCCCGTATGTAAAACTACTGTTAGGGCACACTGCCAGGCTACAAAAGGAAGGGGTGTAGTTTTGAAGCACATGCTTTAACCTTCCTAGCGTTATTCCCGAGCCTGACTCGGGGTTAACATTCACTACCAGAAGCGTTAACCCGAGTCAGGCTCGGGCTTACCCGCGTTCGCGGCAGATGCGGTGAGAAAACCGCATCTGCCGCATCTACCGCATCTGCCGCACTTGTGCCGCACTTGTGCCGCACTTGCGGCGCGGTTGCGGCGCGGTTGCGGTAATCTGCATAGGAACCAACCACCTCTGATGACCCTCATACATTGTTAATATGTGCCCCTGCAGCCTAGTAAACCATTAGCAGCACTGTTGTTGTGTGCAAAGTGGCTGCAGTAGAAGTGCGATAATGATTTTAGACACTTACATGCCTGGTACTTGAGGCCGTCTCCCTGTGTGCTGGGACTTGTTGTGCTGTGCTCATCATGTCTGCTCGCCCCTTCCCTTATGCACGCCCCCTCTCAGCCTGCTATAGTGCTGTGAGGCTGATTGCGTCATAAAGGGGCGGGGCTAAATCGCGGCATCACGGTAGCCCCGCCCCTTTATGACGCAATCAGCCTCACAGCACTATAGCAGGCTGAGAGGGGGCGTGCATAAGGGAGGGGGCGAGCAGACATGATGAGCACAGCACAACAAGTCCCAGCACACACAGGGAGACGGCCTCAAGTACCAGGCATGTAAGTGTCTAAAATCATTATCGCACTTCTACTGCAGCCACTTTGCACACAACAACAGTGCTGCTAATGGTTTACTAGGCTGCAGGGGCACATATTAACAATGTATGAGGGTCATCAGAGGTGGTTGGTTCCTATGCAGATTACCGCAACCGCGCCGCAACCGCGCCGCAAGTGCGGCACAAGTGCGGCACAAGTGCGGCAGATGCGGTAGATGCGGTTTTTTAACCGCATCTACCGCGAACGCGGGTAGCCCGCTTTTAGCAACAAATTCCAGAAATAAACAGACCGCCAGGGAGGCTACTGAAATGTTCTGTGGCTTTGGGAATTCTCTTATGGAACCACAGAAAGTGACAAGGGAGCTGTTGTCATGATATATTGTTGTCAAGATCAAGATAATCTCTCTTGTCCTTATACTGGACTACCACCCTCAGTTGCTTATGGCATTGTGCAAAAAATCTGAGAGAACTCCCAAAGCCACTAATTGGGCAACTGCTGAGAACGCGAAAGAGCAGGGACAAATGTCACTGTATTGGGCTCTGCTCTTGCTTTTACTCAGCAGTTATCCAATTAGCATCTTGGAGAGGCCTCTCTGATTTCTTTGCAAGGTGCTGCATCATATTAACCATCATAATTAAGTGTTGTCATTCTAGAATGATGCCACTTCCCTAGGAAGAAGGCATTCACACTAGGAATGAGCGAGCATGTTCACCGATACTCGGTACTTACCCGAGCATCACAGTACTCACAATGCTTGGCGAGCACCAAGTACCAGAGAGATGCTCAGGCTTGTGCTCAGGTCCACCTCCCTGCATGTTGGCGCTCTTTACAGAGCCAGCCAACATGCAGGGATTGGCTGCCACACACTGTAATGCCACACCCATTTTTTGATTGCCACATTACAGTGATTGACTGGCCGCACAGCGTCATCATGTCTATATAAGACCTGACTGTGCTGTGCTTGGCACTCTGCTACACATTGTCAGCTAGTGTAGGGAGGGGTGCTGCTGAGTGAGGGACAGATTTTTGGTCTTTTAGGTAGTGTAAAAGGGATACAAAATCCTTCAAAACAACAGTCCTTTTGAGGATTAATCTAGCTGTATACAGGCAGGCAGGAGGGGTATATAGCACCCTTCGGTGAATCACAAGAGACTGTATACCACGTCAGCACATCTGGGTCTGGTGTACAGGCTTCTAATATCTATCTCCATCAAAACAACAGTCCTTTTAAGGATTAATGTAGTTGTATACAGGCAGGAAGTGTATATAGCACACTTCGGTGTACCACAAGAGGCTGTATACCAGTCAGCATATGTGGGGCTGGTGTACAGGCTTCTAATATCTATCCATCAAAACAGTCCTTTTTAGGATTAATTTAGCTGATGCAGGCAGGGTATATAGCACAGTTCGGTGTACCACAAGTGGCTGTATACCAGTCAACACATCTGGGGCTGGTCTACAGGCTTCTCATATCTATCTCCATCAAAACAACAGTTCTTCTAAGGACTAATTTAGCTGTATACAGGAAGAAGGGGTATAAAGCACTCTATGGTCTACTATAAGAAGCTGTGTACCAGTCAGCAAATCTGGGGCTGATGTACAGGCTTCTAATATCTATCTCCATCAAAACAAAAGTCATTTTTAGGATTAATTTAGCTGTATAAAGGCAGGGTATATAGCACACTTCGGTGTACCACAAGTGGCTGTGTACCAGTCACAACATCTGGGGCTGGTGTTCAGGCTTCTAATATCTATCTCTATCAAAACAGTCCTTCTAAGGATTAATTTAGCTGTATGCAGGCAGAAGGGGTATATAGAAGACTTCAGTGTACCACAAAAGGTTACATACCAGTCATCACATCTGGGGCTGGTGTACAGGCTTCTAATATCCATCTCCATCAAAACAACAGTCCTTTTAGGATTAATTTAGCTGTATACAGGCAGGCAGGGTATATAGTGCACTACGGTGTACCACAAGTGGCTGTATACCAGTCAGTTAATTAGCTGGGTATGAACTACTAACTAAGGGGTATTAGCAATCCAACAGTTCGTTATGTGGAACACATAGGGTACCGTCACACTGTGCAATGGCAACGCCCATTTCTTAGGTGATGCAGGGGCGTGGCCTATCTGCACTGATATCAACACTGCATGGGATGGCGACGCCTTTTAGTGGTCGCTGGTTTCAGAGCAGTGCGCTGAAACCAGGCAGCCAATCTGGGGTGATGTGTACACATCACCCCATCTAAATGGCCAATGGTGATCTGCTAGGCGATGGGAGCCATAAGCTCCCATGTTAAGGCATCGCCGCTGAGGTTTTAAGAAACCCCAGTGGCGATGCCGCCTGTCAGATCGCCGGGGCGTGGCCGGAGGTGATGCTGTCAGGGGTGTCAAAAACGTGCGTGCTCCCGCCTGTCATCGCCGCCGACATCTCCGGTGCCATGGCACAGTTTGATGGTACCCTTAGAGTAGCGATAGAGGTTAGTGAAATTAAAACTTAACCTTTACTCAAGTTGCATTAAAAAGGGTTGCACTTGGACAATGTTATCCCCAGTTTAGGATAAAAACCAACATACAAGACAAACACGAAAATACACCTAGCTTGTGTAGTGGAGGAAAGAGGGTATCACTGCAGATCCCTACCCACAAAATGTGTGACACCTCAGTGTCCGAGTGAACACTCCACAGAGTACAAGGAATACAAGGTACCTTTATCAAGTTTAAACCTGACCCAACTCTATTTTTATCATTTGCCCTTGAGTTAACTAATACAGACCTTGTCTATGCACTCAAAGCCAAAAGGCAGTATGTGTGAAGGAGAAATAAACCCTGTCCCAATAAATGGTACCTTCTCCCCGGCTTATACTCCAAGATTCACACTTCCAGACAACCTCATCAAGTTAAGTGTCCTTCGGATAATGATCAGCGCCACATATATCTCATCTGCCATCTTCATCACGTTCTGCACTCGACGCGCTTCTGTTGCCCCATCATAAGGGAGTCATTGCCTTAAGGGGATAACTAGTCAAAGGTTTTCCCCATCAGTAATGGCATATGGCGGATGGTTTCTAAATGAACAATACCAAAGTAATCATCATAACTGGGTGTTCCTAAAGACTGCAAGGAGACCCAGAGATGTAAACATATATATATCTGACATGAAGATGCAAATGCAGCCAAAAGGTACTTAATTCTACTCACCAAACATGGCCCTATCTGCTTATTCCCGTTTGTCACACCACCGCTGGTGAGAACAGCTGTTAAATGCTGTCTCTCCCGCTGACAAGTGTGATGCCGATGGGACTGGTAGTGACGCCATGATGGCGATGAAAGATGTATCTCCTTTATAGGAATATATCCCATAGCCCCACCTGTCCATGGAGGAAAATGGGACAGGAAGATTCTCCAGAAAGAAACATTTTGGATTTTTACCATAATGTGTTCTAACACATCGATGGCCTGCCAGGACCTTAAATCTGATGGCCAATCAGATGGCCAGTAGCGATCAGGTAGTGTGTGATGGCCATCAGACTTAAGGTCCTGGCAGCCCATCGGATGAATATGTTATTTTTTATTTTTAACACCTTTCATTAACCTTTATTTTACTTTCGGAGTGTATATAGATACACTGCGAAAGCACTCACATTTCCCATTGACTTACATTGGACTCGCTACTCAAAACGAGTACCCGAGTATTGGGACCTACTCGTTATGAGTATAGCGAGTCCGAATATTTCACTACTCACTCATCCCTAATAAAAATCTATTTGTATGTATCTTGCATCTATATGCACCCTTTTTCATATGCTTATATGTGGAACAGTACATGTGCAACTGATACCGTGAAGGGGTTAAAACCATGACAAGCGGTGGCATATCTTATGACAAAAATCTTACTTCAGTAACAACATGGAGTAAAATGTGTGGCAAGGCACACACAGGCACTTTCCACTCTACACGTCAACTGATTTATTAAAAGTAGGGTTTGAGCGAGTAGCGAAATATTCACACTCACCATACCTGTAATGAGTAGTTTTCAATAGTCGTGTACTTGTGCGAATAGCAAGTCCAGTGTTGGTCAATTATGATAGGCTCCTCAAACACACATCTGGCCATAAAACAAGTCTTTCCGGGACAAGGTGGGAGGGTGGGATTTTTTGCATTATCAGTACATACAACACCTTACTGTGCCCCCCCAGAGAGAGCCTATTATTCAATCTGCCATCACTGAGTTTCCAGCTCACTTTGTGTACTGAAGGAAGCTTTCAATTTATGTCAGATCGATAACTATCGACACAATACTCACGAGCACCAGCGATACTCGCCAAGTAACGAGTATCATGAATACCGTACTATCCATGCAAACAGTAACAATTACACTCGCTCAACACTAAGTAAAAGGCATGTGCCTGTTAATTAATAAGTCACACACTCCATCTTACCCCTTCATCCAGACTTGTGTTAAAATGTCAATTGGAGCCACAGTATTTGGAAATTTAGAGTTTAAACCTGAAATGTTTAAAAAAAAAAAAAAAGAAAAGATTTTGGTCCTTTATAAGCAAGAAAATAGAGAAAAAATACCTTCTGTTATATTATTGTTTCTGCATTGCAGAGTGTGTTAACTATAAATTTGTTGTTTTTATGGTATTTTTTTTAACCTGATGTATCAATCATGGACATAGAGACAATTATGATGCAGCAACAGTGCAGGGGTATCTTAGACTAGACCTAGCAACATAAACCAAACCCATTTCCTACTAAGTTTACACAGTCTGCAAATTAGCCATATTTAGTAAATCTGTCCCAATGTTGTTCTTTTGCAATATCTTATGACATTTTCGAATACTTTTAGGATTTATGATTAAGTAACTAGATTACCGTAGCTCTGTCATGTATTATTAGGCTCTATATGAAAAGCTCTTTGATGGCTAAGCACTCTTTGTACTTTATTATATTTATGTCTTTCACTAGACACTTCTCTCAGCTTACTGCCCGCATAAACTATATTTAGCATTACAGTACTCAGGATTATGAAGATGTCTATTAAAAGGCTTTTTGTGATGAATATTCTTTATAGTATAATAAAATGGAGAATGGTGCCTTTAAATATTGTGAATTCATTTCTGGTTAGTATAACCTATATGATTGTGCTGTTTGAGCTGATTCATGTGCAGTACAAATAAAAATTATATTTCGCTGAAAGAGTGTATAGAGCCTGGCAGCTATATTTTATTTAGGTACCTTAAGGATATATAGTTGTCTATCTCCATAGCTTGATAGCCTTTCTGTATAGTAAAATGATGCATCATAGTAGTTTTCAGTATACAAACAGTTATGATAAATTACATAATAGAAAATATATGGAATAACTAAATTATAAGTGAGGCAGTAACTCAATGCCATCTTGCAGCAATTGCTCCAATTCATGTTCAATCTGATCCCCAAGCAGAATCCTTCATAGCACAGTGACACATATATACAGATTAAACAGGTTTTAAGAAATACCGTAAATGACTATTCCCCAGCTGCTCCTTCCCCCCTCCCAAATGACCACTACATGCTTCACATCACCTGAGTTATGTATTGCATTATCCCACCCTGCATTTGGATGCTTGAGGAAGGAGGATTAACTCCGAAACGTTGCACACAAGGCTGGAATAAAATGCACCTTGAGCTGTCATAGAAAGTGCTGCCTGTTTTTTTGGATTTATTTATATATATACATACATACATATACATACAGTATGTGTATATATATATATGTGTGTATATATATATATATATATATATATACAGTATATATATATATATATCTATATATGTGAATATATATGTGTGTGTGTGTGTGTATATATATACATATATATGTGTATATAATAATGTATGTGTGTATATATATATATATATATATATATATATGTGTATATACTTTCTCCAATTGTGTAGAGGACTGGGCACAAACAAGTTATCTGCAAAGAAGTGTAAGGCTACCTGGGGTTCCTACTGGCAATGGGCATTGGACGCTTCAATAAGTAAACAGATAATGAGTCCTTTATTTCGTCTTGCTCATCTTAGTATAGACAAATCAGGCGTGGAGAGGGAGTGGGGGTCGGCGGACGACAGCTTGCCATATATATATATATATATATATGATTACTAGATGGTGGCCCGATTCTAACGCATCGGGTATTCTAGACTATGTATGTAGTTTATTTATGAAGATTTAAGAATAATGCACAGGGAATCTGGGTTTAAATCCTGCACCAATATCGCTGATTGGTTGCGCCCGGCCGGTTGCGAGCAATCAGCGAAGCGTGTTTCAAATCCTGTGCCAATTTGAAGGTGGACTGTCCCTGTTGCTGATTGGTCATGGGCAGCTGGCTCCTCCTGCCCGCACCCGGCTGCTGTTCCCAGGCCCCCTTCTGCTCGCAGCAGAGTGCTTTGCAGAGTATACGGCGGCTTAGTGGTTAGCAGAGTTTACGGCAGCTCAGTGGTTAGCAGAGTATATGGCAGGTGAGTGGACAGCAGAGTATATGGCAGGTAAGTGGACAGCAGAGTATACGGCGGGTGAGTGGACAGCAGAGTATACGGCGGGTGAGTGGACAGCACAGTATACGGCAAGTGAGTGGACATCACAGTATACGGTGGTAGAGTGGACAGCACAGTATACAGCAGCTCAGTGGACACACCTACACACACACACACACCTACACACACCCCCCTTCTGTTTCACCCGGTCTCACCCATGGTCAATGGAAACTTGAGCCGGGAATGAGCAGTCATGTGACAGGCGGGCTGAAGTGACGTGCACAGAGCCTATCACATGACCCGCTTATTTTCAGCTGAACCCGGGCCGGCCTGGAGGGGGAGGAATGGAGTGGCGGGGAGAGGGTGTCAATGGCAACGATGGTGGCTCAGTGGTTAGCACTGTATACGTTGACTCAGTGATTAGCACTGTATGGTGGCTCAGTGGTTAGCACTGTATGGTGGCTCAGTGGTTAGCACTGTATATGGTGGCTCAGTGGTTAGCACTGTACGGTGGCTCAGTGGTTAGCACTGTACGGTGGCTCAATGGTTAGCACTGTATGGTGGCTCAAAGGTTAGCACTGTACGGTGGCTCAGTGGTGAGCACAGTATGGTGGCTCAGTGGTAAGCACTGCACGGTGGCTCAGTGGTCAGCGCAGGATGGAGGCAGTGGTCAGCGTAGGATGGAGGCAGAGTGGCGAGTGCAGGATGGATGTGCGGTGGCGAGCACAGGATGGAGGTGCGGTGGCGAGCGCAGGATGGAGGTGCGGTGACGAGCGCAGGATGGAGGCGCGGTGGCGAGCGCAGGATGCATGCAACGTTTTTGGATTCGGCAGAAAAAAAACACTTATCCCGGATACATCCGGCAAGATAGCAGCCGGATGGCAGATAACTGCTATCCAGCTCCATCCAGGTCCATCCCGCCCGATAGTATCCTATGGAGCAAAAATCCACCCCTGACAGCCCCGGACCGGATCACGCCGCAATGTGAAGCCAGCCTTAGATGACGATGGTTCAATTTTCAGAGACTAACCTAACCATGAAAATTGGACAACAGGGAAAAACATATTATTCTAATCAAACTTTAATTAAACTAATTAGAGTTTGAGATACTTCATGTGTGGTAAAAAAATGTTTGGTTCACTGGGCTTGGAAGGGAAGGAACACCATTTGAATTTCAGTACACAGTATACCTGGTGTGCCAAAACAGCAAAGAAACCCCACGAATTACATATTTTGGAAACTATACCCCCTCAGGAATTTATCTAGGAGCGTGGTGAACATCTTCAACCCACAACTGCTTCACAGAAATTTAAACATTTGGATGTTGAAATTGAAAAATTACATTTTTTCCTACATAAATGTTGCTTTATCCCCAATTCTTAGTTTTTATTTTATTATGTTTTAACACTTATGTAGCAAATTTTATACCACAGATTGTTAGCATCAGGGTGCTCGTTTTACTGACATCAACACGGCATGTTTTATCCAGTGTAATATCAGAAATTTACTGGTAATTTATTGTTTATTGTTTAGCAAATTTTTAATACTAATACATTAAATAATAGAGTCAGAAACTTATGGTGAACCAGTAATTTTTCTTCTTACTAATAGTAATTTTTTTTAATGTACAGGGTGGGCCATCTATATGGATACATCTAAATAAAATTGAAGTGGTTGGTGATATCAACGTCCTGTTTGTGGCACATTAGTAAATGGGAGGGGGAAAACATTTCCAGATGGGTGGTGACCATTGCAGCCATTTTGAGGTTGGCCATTTTGAATCCAACTTTATTTTTTTCAATGGGAAGAGGGTCATGTGACACATCAAACGTATAGAGAATTTCATAAGAAAAACAATGGTGTGGTTGGTTTTAATGTAACTTTATTCTTTCACTAGATTAAGGCCCTATGCTATCGCATCGGGAGGATGGTGATGTTGAGCATGTGTTGTATGACACTAAGAGCAGCACACCTTGAGATGGAGATGTGGTGAACAGCCATCCCGCCCATCTCTTTAGCTGTTCACAAAAACCCGACCCTGTTATGAGAATAAATAACATTTCTCAGCAGCTATGATGCTGGAGCTTTACATCCGGGTTCATATCACCAAAATTCACAATTTGGATGATACACATCTCCTGTCATATACTTAATGTGTGTTAAACTTATATTTAGAAAGATGTGTAAATGTATCACACCTGCGTATTTATGTACAGAGGATGTTTACATAGTGAGCCTCAAGTGAGACAGCATTACTGATGTATGTAAAGTACTATGGAATTAATAGTGCTATATAAATAAAATAAAGTAGTCTAATTATTATTACCTAAGTTATATATGTCTTAAACAAAATAATGTAGAGAGAAGTAACCGGGCACCTCCAGGATTCATGCGGTGAATATACAGCACTTATGTACCTTGTATTTCCACTACAAACCCCTGGTAATGGTGTTGCAGTGCCTTATGACAAAAGTCCAAGTATATCAAAAAATTCAAGAAAAAAGGCGGCACTCACCATTAGTAGATCTTTTGCTTTATAGCATCGGTGTGGGGAGGGGGTGCAGAGGGAACGGACGACAGCACGCCGTTTTGGAGGCTCAGCTTCTTTGACATTTTTTTATTTTTTCAAATCTATGTATAGCTATATATGTTTCTATGCATCTAAACGTGTCTATGACATATCTATGAAACAAACTATTTGTATATGATATATGTATGTGCTTAACAAATCTATAGCTATAACTTGTATAAAGCTATGTATAAAAGTATATTCTGTATATCTATTTAGAATGCAACTATCATTTCTATATCTATATATCTATCTATTCCAGGAGTAACGTAAATAGTTTAAACTAAAACATTTTTGTACACTACATTTCTAGTGAAGACTTTTGGGCTATTAGGTACTAATTTTCCTTGAAGTGGTGTATCCACCACTTTGACCCTAACGTTACTGCGTAGTTTGACTCTGGTGAAAGCAACATACAATTGACCATGGGCAAATGCAGGTTGTGGTAAAAAAAATGCCAACTTGATTGAAGGTCTGTCCTTGAGATTAGTTAATGGTCATTGCAAACGCAGGTTTCACTGGAAACTGTCTACGTTTTAATTTAAAACACAACCCAGTCTCAGAAGGACACAAATCGATGCGTGGAATAAATACAATGTCTCCTTGATCTGAGCCAGTAATGACTTTAGCCTGTATGATGTTGCGGAGTAAGGCAGTGACAATGAGGCGAGTGCCATTGCAGAGACCTCTCTTGGTGTTTAGGTTTCGTAATAGCATTACAATGATGCCAATTTTAAGTTGCAGATGATGTGATGGCATTCCTGATGATGTCAGTGAGTTTAAAAATTCAACGGGGTAGTTTTCACATTCTTCAGCTTCATCAGCATCAACAGAATCATCGCTGGTATATACAATATAATCCACGGTTTTGAAGATTAGGATGGGGTCAGCACCACCTTGCAGCGTCTCCCATACAGCCTGGGGAGATTTCACCGCTGCCTGCAAGCTTTCAGCCCTTGGCTATGGAGGATGATGAGGAGGGTCCTCCCTGCTGCACCGCTCTGCACGCTCTGGTGCTCACTCCCAAAAGTCCGATACGTCACATCCAGTTTTGTATTATAGGAGAAGAAAAAGAAGTCGCACTCAGAGCTTCTATAAACAGCGGTTCTTTATTGTGCTTCAGTGCACACAGCAGGTGGTGGCATGCGGGTGGGAGGACGGGGGGGCACGACGTTTCGCGCCGTATAAGACGCTTCAGCAGGTTAGTCCTGCTGAAGCGTCTTATACGGCGCGAAACGTCGTGCCCCCCCGTCCTCCCACCCGCATGCCACCACTGCTGTGTGCACTGAAGCACAATAAAGAACCGCTGTTTATAGAAGCTCTGAGTGCAACTTCTTTTTCTTCTCCTATAATACATATACAATATAATCGCCACTCATTCGATCCATTACTCTAGAGTTCAGAAAATCAACGTCATCATTTTTTGGACATAGTATAGCATGTGATGCAGCAGTGTTTATGCTTTCATTGTCATTAACATCAATGCAAATGTGGTCTCCAAAGATGTCTGTTACTATTGAGCCAGTGCAAAGCATATCTGGAAGTATTTCAATGACATCCTCTCCAAGATTGTGTTCATTAGACAGCTCACCATTTCCAAGTTTAAGCAACAAACTGCTTTATTCAGGATCAGTGGAGCGCATGTTGTTGAATAGTGGTAGTCTAGTAAAATGTTGCCAATGGTGTGAATATTTAATGCAGGAATCTACAATGTCTGTTCTTGTTCTATGAGCGATGACTGGAAGACATTGTCTGAAGTATACTCCAAGAACAATAACTTTACCACCAAACGGTGTTTTATTTTTGTCAGCAACATTTGTTGTCATGATGTCCCATAGAAGTCTATCTATGACATTCAAGGCATGTTTTTGTACCATTGTACACTCATCAATAATAAAACGTTTTGCTGTTTGTAAATGCTTTCCAGCATTGGTATCGTGTTTTATCCTGGAAACGGATGTTTTGTTGATAGGAATTGGAATGCCATACAGAGAGTGGATAGTTCGGCCTCCTTCTAGTAAGTTTGCTGCTATACCTGTAGTGGCAGTAGGTGACACAATGTCTCCTTGTCCCCTTAGAGAATGACTTAGTAAATGGTATAGGTAGGTTTTCCACTGCCACCAGGTCCATAAAAAAAAAGCACTTTGGTGTTAAACTGCTGTCTTGTAAAGCTTGAGTAATGACATCGTAGGCAAAAAGTTGCTCCTGATTAAGAGTCTCTTTCATCGCTGCGGCTTTTGTTAATTCATGGTCCTTATCATATTGGTGAAGATATTTTTGATTTCTTGCTGGGGATGGTAAAGTGAAATCTGCAAAAGTTTTGCCATGGAGTATGAGCACATCTTGGACATCTTTCATAGCATAACCTTCACAATCGATACACTCTTCAGTGTCGCTGTGGTATGCATGACAGTAGTCTTATAAAAAAAATTTCCTGAAATTCATTCCACAATTCAAGTGGATTTGTGGGAGGGGCAAAAATACAGATGAAAGCAAACATGTCTCGAAGTTGTGTAGGCATGTTAAGAATGCATCTATTAAAGTATTTCGTCACACACTATCATCGATTAATAATCCCAGTGCTAATGCAGCATCCTTAAAAGTTGGAAGCGTGACTCTATTGACGGTTTTAATGCTGTCAAAACTTGTAGCAGCTTTTACATGCAGTAACAATAAATGTAAATAGTATCGTTCTTGGTCTTTCACACTAACAGTATACATTCTGCCTATAACAGTTAGACCTCCTCGTTTTCTCTGTTCCCATGTGCCTTGTTTCCAAACGTGTTCAGGAATTTCATGGTAAAAATAGTTATGTGCATTTAGGTCAATCTTATTAAGGTTGAAAGATGCCATAAGTATTGAAGTTGTAGTGAGTTTTTGTTGGATGTTCTCTGCAGAGTCATCGTCATGAAAATAGAGTGGCTGAGAATTAGGCAGATGTACCGCTAGGCGAATGGTGGCATGAGATTGTTTATGCATAGGGAAGCAAATATTCTCCACGCAGCTTCTGGTGCACTAACATATCTGGCATTTACAAATTAGTTGGTTTCATCATGTGTGATGTGATGTTGCTCAATTTGAAGATTGGCTTTGTCATGGCCCTTGTAAACATATTTAAATAAGTACTTAACACTTTGAATGGAAGCACATATTTCGACATTAATATGACACTTGTATTTTTTTAGTAAAAAGGGGTTATATGGAACTACCCATGAATTGTCAATAGTCTTAGACTTGTGTAGATATGTTTTGCCAATGGTTCTGCGGTAAGTGGGATAGCCGTCCTTTTCTTTGATGGTATATTCCTGTGGTTGTTTAGGGAAACCTTTAGTACACTTTCCAAGATCCATACAGGGAGAATTAAGATTGTGTTCTCCACGGGACAATGAATCATGTGTTGAAGAACAATGGTATGGAGCTGAGGGTAGTAAGTTCATCAGGAATTTCAGCCCATACGATATTGTCTATATCCTGTTCAGTCCTTATTTTAGAAAGGCTATCAAGAATAATTAAAATATGTGCGTGTGGAAGACCATGCTTTTGAAATTCAATGACATGGACCATTGCAGTAACGTTTCCAAATAATCCACTGCTAATGTCTTTAAGTAGGGATTCTAGTTTAATTTTAAAGATGTGTGCAACCAAGTCTGGTCTGTGTTTAACACACTGCCATGGTTCTAAATGTGTAGTAATTTCACTCCACTTTGAATTATAGGTCATGGTGATTAATAGATCAGGTCGACCATACTTTGTGACAATAGCCATAGCATCTTGGCAGCGTTGTTGCATATTTCTCGGAGTGCCTTCAAAAGAAGATGGTAAAATGATGGATTTTCCAATTGGGATGCCCTTTTGAATATACTGTTTGACTAAATGTTCTTGAAGGAAGCAGTAATCCTTTACTTTTAAATCTTTTTGGTGGTGTCGGATGTAATGTAAGCGATTAGCCTCGATTTTCACATATGCATCTACTAAATATTGCTGTGTTGGCTTTCCACCATTGAGGAGTGGGTTAAAGTAATCTCTGACAGATAACATATAACAATCGTATTGGAGTTGTGTGATGCGGCGTGAACTATTTCCTTGCTGTTTGAGTCTATCATACCATCCTGGGTCTCCATAAGGGAAAAATAGCAGGGCATCTAAATTGCTATGTAGAATGCTAATTTGTTGTGTTTTTTGAGAGAAGGGATTCTGTGGATCCGGTTTTAAATGAATTAAGATATCTCTATTGAAGGGGGGCTCACCATTGTCATTTTGAAAGACGACTGCGACTTCACTGACAGTGGGATTATTGTAACGTCGAGGGTCTTGACTACGATCTTGTTTAATAGCCATAGTGATGCTGGACATGACAGTTCCGTTTTCTAGAGCTTTAATTTTTTCTTGTTCTTCCACATTGCGTAACATTTGATAAACTGCCACAAAAGGGTTGATAGTTTGTATTCGCAGGGCAATAATGTTCATCAATGTAGGAAGACAGTTTTGATTTTCCTTAAATTGTAAGCGTTGTTCGTTAGCGCTAGCGGGATCGAGTATGTAAAGTTGGGCATAAGTAGGTACTTGATCGTCAGAAGGATGTAGTGTTCCTGTTCTATGATAAATTTGTCCATGTATGCGGAAACAGTAAGGGCCATATCCAGGAGGTGGTGCAATATTGGCGCCCATGGAGGAAAAATCAAAGGAACTGTTAATGCATCGAATATTGTCCATGAAATGTTTGCTAAATTCACTTTCTCCTTTGAACAAACATGTAAAGACCTATGGATATTGTAGTCTAGGTACATGGATTTTACCTTTATGATAGCAGAGAGTATAATAGTTATCAATAGGTTTTTCAGCGATAAAATGCAGAGCTTGGCAATGTAGACATACATGGTTCATGTCACCACAGCTGTGTTCCATAATAGTACTTTCATCATAAATGAAATGTTTAGCATGTAGTGGAAGTGCTACTGGGGAGTGGGACTATTGTTGAGACCGATGTATAATAGTCGTGTGGGTTGTGGTGGCACTTGATTATCGCATAGAGTATGAGCTTGAGTGTGAAGAAAGTGTGCGTCTCTATTGAGGGCAACTGGTATTGCTAGGGAGGAGTTAGTTTTGTGGATGCATGTAGCTTAATGGGGTAGAGGATGAAGTGGCACATGCAGAAGTGGAAGCTTCGAGTGGTTTGTTTACTATCAATGTCGAGGTAGCAGATGTATGTTGCCGGTGGTGACGGCGTGAAAAGGCAGCTTGTGCTAATCGAATAGATTTAGATGTAAGTGACTCGTGGCGATGTTAAAAATAAGCCTTCATGGTTTTGCGACACTTCCCGCCCGCCATCTTGGTTTCGGCCTGTCCGGTGCGGCGACACGCAAGATGATGGGCAGGAGGTCGGAGGCATCACTGAGAAGAGGATGGGTGTGATCAGATGGGTGGCGTAGGTGTGCGGACGGGTGGCGAGTATGATGAGAGCGTGGGGGGCAAAGTATCGGGTTCCAATCGGTAGTGGGACAGTGAAAGTCCCCGCTACTGGCAAAGGACGGCAGCCATGTTGGTTAGGGTGTAAGCCAGCTTCTGTCGGATGTGACGTCATAAACGTTACATTGTGACGGAAGCTGGCTTAGGGAAATTATTATATAGGATGAGTTATTTCAAGTTGATATCTCCATTCATTCCCATTTTATTTAGGTGTATCCATATAAATGGCCCACCCTGTAGTTCAAAAAGTATATTGACAAATTACTGCAGTAATTATTTTCTCAAAGTTTTTTCTTTAGTATATAGAATTATGATTATTACCATTTAGTTTCAAGAGTTCAGTAATTTTATTTTACTGATGGCAACAAAGTATGTTAATATATTTCTTATTTTACATTTCTTCACTTTTATAGCGTGGTCATTGTAAACTATAGGTTTATTAATGCAAATTTAATGACTTTCTCTTGTGCTTACAGTTTATAGTCTCCCTCACACAGAAGTAAAAATATAAAAAAAAAACAGCTCCTTTTTTTCTCAGAGCATATGGACTATAGTTGTCATACGACACAGCCCTTTTATTATTATTTAGCTAAAATTTGAATGAAGATGAGACATTCCCCTCTCACATAGAATTAAGAGATCCATCAACAATAGGAGTTGAAGAGACCATAAGAATGTGGACTCAAACCTCAAAGCAACTCCTAAAGGTACCGTTACACGCTTCAATGTCGTTAAGATATCACCAACGATCTCGGTCGTTAGGACATCTTTTTGAAACCAATAGTGAGATGTCACACGTCTAAATATCATGGACGACACACCAACGATGTGGCGAGCAGCTATCATTCGCGCAACCCAGCTAACGACATTTGTTCACTGTTGTGAACAGGTGAAGTCGTTAACGACATCGTTATCACAGTGTGACACATAACAATGCAGCAGGTTGGCTCATCGATGATCGTTTAATTTGAGAACATGTTCTCAAATCTGCGATCAATGATCCAATGATTTAACGTAGTCGTATCTCGGTGTAACACGCAACGATGTCCTAATGATGTCATTTGAACGACTCCAAACCCGTGAAGTTTGAGCGATATCGTTCACGATCTCAAAAGCGTGTAACGGGGCCTTAAGATAACACAGAGAAAAAGAGTACAAGGCAACATTCACATTTTGCATTTTTTGATCT
Source organism: Allobates femoralis (assembly GCA_033576535.1). Lineage (NCBI taxonomy): Eukaryota > Metazoa > Chordata > Amphibia > Anura > Aromobatidae > Allobates > Allobates femoralis. The sequence continues at coordinate 406,987,368 of JARQOC010000004.1, read as the reverse complement.
GTTTGTTGATCTGTTTTTTGCAGTGCACTCCAGAAAACGGGTCACTGAAATGACGCCACAGCAAAGTCAATGGGTTTTCATTTTTGCTATACAGACTGTGCTCTTTTAAAGTGATCTGTTTTTTTCACTTTAGAAGGCTTCTTTTTTGAAAAGGACATGTCAATTTCTGTTGCGTTTTTCTCCTGCATTTTTCTCATAGCAGCCCTTCAAAATGGGGAAAAAAATACGCAGCAGTCAAAAACAGATGAAAAAACAGATAAAAAATGATGCATTTTTTAAAAAAACGTATTACTATACCCATGATAAAGTAGTAGGATGACAGGCGGTCCGCACTCAGAAAGGGTCCCCCAAGATATTAACCCCAATGTACGTTTAACAATGTTTCAAAGTTTGATTGTTGTGGAAGGGTGTCATGTAACATTGCCCTTTATCCTCAAGGAGGAGTAGAGAGTGGGTGTAAAGTAATGAACAGGGTGGAGAACAGACAGAAAAACATTGTCTAAAGCTCTGTAACAAGTATTTTGCTCACATCAGAGCATAATTCAGTACAAAACAGTTTAACTCTGCTATAAGGTGTCCTCCATATTGGTGCAGCTAGTCTCCAGGAGCTAATAATTGAATGAAAAGGAGACATTCCCCTCTCATCTCACTATCTCACATTGGATTGAATGTTAGAGAGTGTACGCAGAGGGAAAAACTGATAATACTGAATAAAAGTCATATAATGACAATCTATAGTGTTATTTCCCATGTACACACAGGACACCTTATTCTGAAAAGTTACTTGTAATCATAGTTACCATATAACCCTACAAGAAACTCTTCAAGCAGAACAAGACATTTATAACTGCATCTGTATGACAATGTAGGAGATATTTCAATAACATTTCATTTTGTTTGCATTTTTGTTTTACAATAGTTGATTTTTTTTCTAGGTGGAAAGGATAATGAAACTTTCCCTTCATGAAGTTATGACTCACTCTATTAAAGCATACAGTAGATCTCCAAGGAAAGAATGGGTTCTTCAATGGCCAGGACAAATTGTTTTAGCATCAAGTATGGTACATTGGACCACCGATGTGTCAAAGGTAATTTTTTTTCATATTCTGTTTGTTTTGTTAATGGTGTTAGAATAACTTTTCACTTTTATATATATGGAAACAAAACCAGGGGTGGAAATCAAATGTAATCATACAGTGGAGCATGTTCCCTTTGGCCTTATAATAGTAAACACAAGAATAAAGAAAAATGAGCAAATACCCTTGAATAAATAAAAGTAAATACCTAAAGTCCATGAAAATAAACAGGTTGCTTGGTGACATTATTTTATAAAAAAAATGTGCAAGCCATCCCACCAATGACAAGGGGACCCCATCGGGACGGACTTACCTAACAGTAAAACCTATTCATGTGCCCTGCAATGTGCCAAACAAAACAAGATGATATACAGTTGAAACCAGAAGTTTATATACACTATATAAAAAGACACATATGCATGATTTTCTCCCTATCTGACATGAAATCAGAATAATTTTTAGGTCAATTAGGGTTACCATAATCTACTTACATAAACTCGCAGTGACATCTGTCATCCACTTGTGTCTGGTTGTCCCAGTATTATGCACTGGTGGCTTGCAGCTATATTTGCACCAGCGCAAATATACAGTTAGGGCCAGAAATATTTGGACAGTTACACAAGTTTTGTTATTTTAGCTGTTTACAAAAACATGTTCAGAAATACAATTATATATATAATATGGGCTGAAAGTGCACACTCCCAGCTGCAATATGAGAGTTTCCACATCCAAATCGGAGAAAGGGTTTAGGAATCATAGCTCTGTAATGCATAGCCTCCTCTTTTTCAAGGGACCAAAAGTAATTGGACAATGGACTCTAAGGGCTGCAATTAACTCTGAAGGCGTCTCCCTCGTTAACCTGTAATCAATGAAGTAGTTAAAAGGTCAGGGGTGGATTCCAGGTGTGTGGTTTTGCATTTGGAAGCTGTTGCTGTGACCAGACAACATGCGGTCAAAGGAACTCTCAATTGAGTTGAAGCAGAACATCCTGAGGCTGAAAATAAAGAAAAAATCCATCAGAGAGATAGCAGACATGCTTGGAGTAGCAAAATCAACAGTTGGGTACATTCTGAGAAAAAAGGAATTGACTGGTGAGCTTGGGAACTGTAAAAGGCCTGGGCGTCCACGGATGACAACAGTGGTGGATGATCGCCGCATACTTTATTTGGTGAAGAAGAACCCGTTCACAACATCAACTGAAGTCCAGAACACTCTCAGTGAAGTAGGTGTATCTGTCTCTAAGTCAACAGTAAAGAGAAGACTCCATGACAGTAAATACAAAGGGTTCACATCTAGATGCAAATCATTCATCAATTCCAAAAATAGACAGGCCAGAGTTAAATTTGCTGAAAAACACCTCAAGAAGCCAGCTCAGTTCTGGAAAAGTATTCTATGGACAGATGAGACAAAAAACAACCTGTACCAGAATGATGGGAAGAAAAAAGTTTGGAGAAGAAAGGGAACGGCACATGATCCAAGGCACACCACATCCTCTGTAAAACATGGTGTAGGCAACGTGATAGCATGGGCATGCATGGCTTTCAATGGCACTGGGTCACTTGTGTTTATTGATGACATAATAGCAGACAAGAGTAGCCGGATGAATTCTGAAGTGTACCGGGATATACCGTATATACTCGCGTATAAGCCGAGTTTTTCAGCCCAAAATTTGGGCTGAAAAGTCCTCCCTCGGCTTATACGCGAGTATATAGCGCCCGCCCGACCCCCCCATCGGGATTCAGGCCCCCCCCCATTAGTATCCAGGGCCCCCCCTGTGATTTCTTACGTGATGGCCGTGACGTCAGTGGCGATGACGTGTAACAATGTTCCAGAAGGTAGGCAGAGCCGCGGCTGACAGTGAGGGCGGTCTGCTGCTGCTGTGTGAGCGGGTGACGAGCCTTCTCTCTCTCCGGACAGACATGAGCCGCCCGTCCTCCGCCGGACCCTGTGCGAGCAAGCCCTGCGGTAAACAGAAGCCCCCGCCGCCGCCTCCGGCCCTGCCGCCCCTCCTCCGTCCCCGGCGGCGGCAGCGGCCATCCCTGGAGCCGGGGCCCAGCAGCACCACGAGCTGACGTCGCTGTTCGAGTGTGCGGTGCTCCGACTATGTGCTGCCCCCTATCCTGCATTGCCAGGCCGGGCACCTCGTGTGTAACCAATGCCGCCAGAAGCTGAGCTGCTGCCCCTCGTGTAGGGTGTCCCTCACCCCCAGCATCCGGAACCGGGCGATGGAGAAGGTGGCCTCCGCTGTGCTCTTCCCCTGCAAGGTGGGTGCTGTGCCCCAGATGTGTGCCCACTGCCCAGACAGAAGGGTATACCTACAGATGTGTGCCCACTGTCCAGACAGAGGGGTGTACCTAAAGATGTGTACCCACTACCCAGACAGAGGGGTATACCTAAAGATGTGTGCCCACTGCCCAGACAGAGGGGTATACCTAAAGATGTGTGCCCACTGCCCAGACAGAAGGGTATACCTACAGATGTGTGCCCACTGCTCAGACAGAGGGGTGTACCTACAGATGTGTGCCCACTGCCCAGACAGAGGGGTGTACCTACAGATGTGTGCCCACTGCCCTGTGACAGTGATAAGTATAAGGATTTTCCTTTACAGGTTTGCGGAGCACAGGGGGGGCCCTGGATACTAATGGGGGGGCCTGTATACCTCTGGGGCTGGTGCTGTATATACCCCTGGGGCTGGTGCTGTATATACCCCTGGGGCTGGTGCTGTATATACCCCTGGGGCTGGTGCTGTATATACCCCAGGGGCTGGTGCTGTATATACCCCTGGGGCTGCTGCTGTATATACCCCTGGGGCTGCTGCTGTATATACCTCTGGGGCTGCTGTATACTACCACTGGGGCTGCTGCTGTATATACCACTGGGAAGGCTGCTGTAACACTGCTGGGGCCTGTATGTACCACTGGGGAGGCTGCTGTATACCACACTGCTGGGGGCTGTATACTACCACTGGGGGGGGCCTGTATACCACACTGCTGGGTGCTGTATACCTGTGCTGGGGTCCACCCTCGGCTATATACACGAGTCAATAGGTTTTCCCAGATTTTGGGGGCAAAAGTAGGGGGGTCGGCTTATACACGGGTCGGCTTATACATGAGTATATACGGTACTTTCAGCCCAGATTCAGCCAAATGCTGCAAAGTTGATTGGACGGCGCTTCATAGTACAGATGGACAATGACCCCAAGCATACAGCCAAAGCTACCCAGGAGTTCATGAGTGCAAAAAAGTGGAACATTCTGCAATGGCCAAGTCAATCACCAGATCTTAACCCACTTGAGCATGCATTTCACTTGCTGAAATCCAGACTTAAGACGGAAAGACCCACAAACAAGCAAGACCCGAAGGCTGCAGCTGTAAAGGCCTGGCAAAGCATTAAGAAGGAGGAAACCCAGCGTTTGGTGATGTCCATGGGTTCCAGACTTAAGGCAGTGATTGCCTCCAAAGGATTCGCAACAAAATATTGAACTTAAAAATATTTTGTTTGGGTTATGTTTATTTGTCCAATTACTTTTGACCTCCTAAAATGTGGAGTGTTTGTAAAGAAATGTGTACAATTCCTACATTTTCTATCAGATATTTTTGTTCAACCCTTCAAATTAAACGTTACAATCTGCACTTGAATTCTGTTGTAGAGGTTTCATTTCAAATCCAATGTGGTGGCATGCAGAGCCCAACTCGTGAAAATTGTGTCACTGTCCAAATATTTCTGGCCATAACTGTAAGTGATGCGTATGCAAATATAGAGCTCCCTGACAGCGCGGACCCATTTCACAGTACCACCAGCTGTGCCACCAACCACCACAACGAACTACATCCACATTCGAAACATGGAACCACAGCCTGTTGTTCGCAGCCCGTCGCCCACAGCCCGTCACCTGCAGCCCACCGCATTTCGCCGCTGCACACAATGCTGCCTCAGTAAGTGCGCATATGCATACCTGATGTGCAAACCGAGTTACTGAGGTTCCCACCATCTTTAGACACATGGGTGTCCAAAGATGGTGGCGGCCTGCGTAACTGGGCATGGTCATGCCGGGTACATGCAAGCACATTTAGTTATGCTGCCACCATCAGGTGTCCAAACATGGTGGCATGATGCACAGGGGGACAGAGAGAGTGTGCACAAAGGGTACAGGCAGGCACAAGGGGGACTCAGAGAGTGAATGGGGTGCACAAAAGCATACAGGGGAATAAAGAGAGCACACAGGGGGCACAGAGCACACAGAAGGGCACAGAGAGAACGGAGTGGGCAAAAAGAGCCCACAGGGCAGTGAGAGTGCATGGGGGGTGCAGAAAAAGTGCATGGTGGAAAAGACAATGCAGTAGAGGGCAGAGAGCCCACTGAGGGCAGAGAGACTACAGTGAGGTGCAGAGAGAGCACACTTGGGGCAGCGAGCTCACTGGGACACTGGGGTCAGAGAGGGCACATTGGGGCAGAAAGAATGCACAGGGGGCACAACAAGCACACATGGGGAACAGAGAGTGCACAGGAGAAAGGGTTGACTACAGAGGGGGCTAGAGAGAGTACACACAGGGGCAGACAAAGCGCACAGGAGGATGGTCGAGTGCACATGGTGCAAGACAGCGCACATGGCACTGAGAGCACACAGGGGGGCACAGGGCAGAGCAAGTGCATATAGGGCTGACACAATGCACTGGCGGTAGAGAGCACACTAGGAGGGCAGAGAGCACACTTGGCATAGAGAGAGTGCACAGGGGGCAGAGAGAGAGAGTACAGGGAGGCACAGAGAGCATATACGGGGAAAGGCGAGAGCACAGGGGGCAAAAGAGCAAATGGGGCACAGAGCACGCACAGGGCAGAGCAAATGCATAGATGGAAGAAACAATGGACTGGGGGACAGAGAGTACCCTGGGGGCAGCAACTATGCACAGGAGGAGAGAGAGTGCACTAAGTGGCATTTATCACACTGGTGGATGAGAGAGCACACTGGGGGTAGAGAGAATGCACAAGGGGAACAGAGAGAGCACAAGGGCACAGAAAGTGCACAAGGGGAGGGGCAAGTGCACAGAGGGCCAGCGAAAGCACACACAGGGGCAGAGAGAACACACAAGGGGGCGAGAGAGAGGACGCAGGGTGGGGTGGCAGAGAGAGTGCACAGGGATAGGCGTGAGTGCACTGGGGGAGGGATGAGAGCACAGGGGGAAGAGAGAGAGAACAAAGAGGGAGACAGCTCAAAGGAGACAGCACACAGGGGAGAAGACAGCACAGTAGGGAGAGAGACTGCATAAAGAGGGAGAGCACGCAGGGAGAGACAGCTCAAAGAAGAGAGCACATGAGGGGAGAAGACAGCACATATGGAGGAGAGCACAATGGGAGAGAGTAAACAGGGGGAGACAGGTCAAAGGAGAGGATATCAGGGAAAAATGGTGCTCATTTCCTGATGCAGAAGCAGGGATACGCTTTGAAACTCGTAGCGTAAACCACCATATGCTACAACGATCACTTTGAACTTGATTATTTGGCAACAGTGTAGATTTATTACCATTTTCCTGCATAATCAACTTTCCTCTGTGCATGTGGTTTCTGCAGCAGCTGCCTCTAACATTTTCATTTGGTTGTGGGTCGGTCACAACCATACGAGGTGAGCACTATATCGCTTCCCTGCTAATCCTTCCTCTCCCTGGGTAAGACCCATTTTCGCTTTTCTTTTCCACAGTTCATTGCAGGTCAAAGGAGAGAGCACAGAAGGAAGAAAACAGCAGTGGAGGGAGAGACAGCCACCACGCCACATAGCCTGCCCCCATTGTGACATCACCTCACTATCTCTCTCATTATTTTGGCATTTGGCAAATAGAAATAACTAGATTGGGTCCAGATGCTATTCCATAGGGAATAATGTTTTATGGCATTTTTTTACACTTTCTGTGTCAATTTAAATTTCATTAGTATTTGGTACCATTACCTTAAACTGTATGACTTAGGTCAAACGTTTTGGATATTTTTACTCAAGCTCTCACAATAGTTGGTTTTATTTTGGGCCATTCTTCCTGACAGACTGAGTGTAACTGAACCACGTTTGTAAGTCGCCATTCTCGCACCTGCCTTTTCAACTTTGCCCATATATTTTCAATAGGATTGAGATGGGGCTTTGTGATAGCCACTTCAAAACATTGGCTTAGTTATCCTTTAGCCATTTTGTAACCAGGTTGGCAATCTGCTTTGGGTAATTATCCATTTCGAAGACCCATTTCCGCCCAAGCTGTAACTTCCTGGCTGATGTCTTAAAATGTTGCTTCAGAATTGCCACATAATCTTATCTCATGATGCCATTTATTTTGTGACGTGCACCTTTCCCTCCTACAGTAAAACGACCCCACAACATGATGCTACCAGAACTGTGTTTAACAGTTGGAATGGTGTTCTTAGGCTTCCAAGCTTCTACCTTTTTCCTCTAAATTTATTGATGGTCAGTATGACCAAACAGTTCAATTTTAGTTTTGTCAGTCCCCAAACATGTATCCAAAAACGTAGGTCTTTGTTTCTGTGTGTATTTGCAAAAACTAATTTGGCTTTTTTACATTTATTTTGGAATAATGACTTCTTCCTGACAAAGTGGCCTTTCAGCCCATGTTAATACAGTACTCGTTTCACTGTGATAATAACACAAGCTTAAGCCATCATCTTCACAAGGTCTTTTGTTTTTGTTATTTGGTTGATGGGCACATGTCAGGTCAACGCAAGCTCAACTCTGGGACTTAGAACCTGTCTCCTTCCTGAGTGATATGATGACTGGACATTCCCATCTTTTTTCTACTTGCATATAATTGTTTGCACAGATAAATGAGGCATCCTCAGATATCTGGAAATTGCACCCAAGGATGTACAAGACTTGTGCAAGTCCACAATTCTCTTACTGATACCTTGGGAGAGAGGAATGTGCTTTGGTTGGACATGTTCATACCAACCCAAAAACAAAAGCAAAAGACTTTGTAAAAATAATGGTGGAAGCTAGTAAGATTGTGTTCTTATCAACACTGAAATGAGTACTGTATCAACATCATCCAAAAGGCTACTCTGCCAGGAAGAAGCCATAACTTCAAATGAAACATGAAAAAGCCAGATTAATTCTTGCAAATGCACAGATTAACAATGTCCTAATTTTTAGATGCATGTCCTGTGGTCATGGCCATAATGACCATCGTTACGTGAGGTAGGAAAAAGGGAGAAGCTTGGAAGCCTAAGAACACCATCCCAGCTTTGAAACATGGGGGTGGCAGCATCTGGTTGTGGGGTTGTTTTGCTGCAGGAGAGGCTGGTGCACTTCATAAAATAGATTGCATCATAATCAAAGAAGATTATGTGGCAATACTGAAGCAACATCTCAAGACATCAGCCAGGAAGTTAAGGTTTAGGCTGAAATGGACCTTCCGAATGAATAATTACCCAAAGCATACTGCTAAACTGGTTACAAAGTGACTTAAGCATAACAAAGTCAATGTTTTGGTGTGGCCACAAAGCCCAAATCTCAATTCTATTGAGCATTCATGGGCAAAGCTGAAAAGGCAGGTACGAGCAAAGTGACATAAAAACATGTCCAGTTACAATAGTTCTATAGGGATGAATGGGCCCAAATTCCTGCCATCTATTATGAGAAGCTTGTGGAAGGGTATCCAAAATGTTTGACCCAAGTCCTACAGTTTAGGGGCAATGATACAAAATACTAATAAAATGTGTGTAAACTTGTGATTCTGCAGAATATATACCGTATTTTTCGCTTTATCAAACGCACCTGATTATAAGACGCACCCCCAAATTTGGTGAAGGAAAAAAAATATATATATCTTTACTGGTAAATGTGGCCTGTCTTATAATGCCAGGGTCTGTCTAGTAAATCATATAGGGTATATGTCCCTCATAGCCCCCTCATCCTGGTACATTGACCCTCATCCTGGGATATAGCCCCCCTTCCTAGAATTAGCCCCCTTAATCTGGATATGGCCCCCTTATATTAGATATAGCCCCCTTGTGCTGGCACACGTCCCCCAGTGATGCAACACGTCACCAATTGATGGCACACGTCCTCTATTCATAGCATATATCCCCCATTGATGGCACACATCCCCCAGTGCTTGCACATGTCCCCTATTGATGGCACACATCCCCCATTGATGGCACACATCCCCCATTGAGGGCACACATCCCCCATTGATGGCACACATCCCCCATTGATGGCACACATCCCCCATTGATGGCACATGTCCCCCATTGATGGCACACATCCCCCATTGATGGCATACATCCCCCATTGATGGCACACATCCCCCATTGATGGCACACGTCCCCCATTGATGGCACACGTCTCCTATTGATGGCACATGTTCCCCAGTGCTAGCACACATCCCCTATTGATGGCACACATCTCCCATTGATGGCACACATCCTCCACTGATGGCACACGTCCCCTATTGCTGGCACACATCCCCAATTATTGGCACACATCCCCTATTGTTGGCACACGTCCCCTATTGTTGGCACACATCTCCTATTGTTGGCACACGTCCCCTATTGCTGGCACACGTCCTCCTGTGCTGGCTCTGGCCCCCCATGCTGCTGCCTATAGTAAAATAAAGACTTACCTTCTCCAGCGCTGTCCTCCCGGTGTCTCCCTCCATGCAGCTGCGCTCCTCCACTTCCTGGTTCTCGGTAATGCCAACCATGTGATCGACACAGCAGAGTGACATCATCTCTGCGTGCCCGATCACAGCGGCAAGAAGGGAAATATGGGGAGGACAGTGCTCGAGAAGGTAAGTAAAGTCTTTTTTATTTTACTATGGGCAGCAGCATGAGGGTTATAGCCAGCACGGGGGGTGGCATGTGCAATCAACGAGGGGGGATATGCATCACCAGTCCATCACCTCAGTGTGGTTTCAGCACCGTGGGGATGGACAGTGGCAGTGCATATTATGTGAGCGGGGGCACGTGAACTCCCACTGCCTCTAGCAGCCTGCACCAGCGCGCCCCAGACCCGGACAGGCTCCAGAGCTGCCCTCACCTCCCCTGCAGTATATAATCCATATATTCGAATTATAAGAAACACACCCCATTTCTCCCACAATTTGGGGGAACAAAAGTGCACTTTATAATCCAAAAAATACGGTATATATCCATTATGCAGTTCTCCTTTGGTTGAGAATTAGCACAGAGATAAAGAGAGGAGCAGTCTTGGCACCGGTAGTGCCTTCTACAAGGTCCAAAGCTCAACTAAACTGAACTAGTATAAGACAAGAAACCGAAAAGGTAGGAGGTACCACCTACAACCTGCCATGAGACCCAGGCGACCGCCCCATACCTGACATTCCCCCATCCTACTGTATCCCAACCCACCCCTCGTAGACTGTGAGCCCTCGTGGACAGGGTCCCTGCCCCTCCTGTACCTGTACGTCCTGAACGCCTAGATTTAGTGTACTTGTTCTTGTCTCCCTTATCCTCATGTAAAGCGCCATGGAACCTAATGGCGCTATATAAATAAATAAACAATAATAATAATAATAAAAATACCACAAAGTTGGGTGTAGCTGTAATACGTTACAGATATTACTCATCTGTGTCCAAGAACTTTGCTGTTAAACAGAATGGAGATTTGAGCTCCTTTAATTTCACAGGCATAGAAAAGGTAACCAATTTTAATAGAGGTGGCAATTAGAGATGAGCCACCACCATAGTGTTCGAATTTGATCCGAATCGTCGAATTGGGGGGGGTGTTTGTCGAATGTTAGTCGAACACCATTGAAAACAATGGTAGGCAAACACAACCACATACAAACACATAGAAAACACATAGAAAACACCTTCTAAGGTGACCAAAAGGTGACAAACTACTCAGAAGCCACAACAAATACATGGAAAAGTGACAAGTACATATAAAAATGCGAAAAGAAAAGAGCTGGACGAGTAAAAGGAGGAGGAGACACAAATATAGGCATGTCATGCCCTTCGGAAATTATGTAAAACACAGCAAGGGGACACAGTTTTGAAATGCCAACGAAGATATTTAGTGCTGACGATGCCATTATCAGCATGACTATTTCGGTCATTTACATGCTGGAACACACTTTAAACAGTATTTGGAGTCAGGTGGTGTGACAATAGGAGGGGGAGGAAGTACAGGAGGAGTCATATGTGGAAGGGATAACTAGATCTCCAAGGTCCACACGGTCGGCAGCACCAAGGTAGCAGGCATGGGACGGTTGGAGAGGGATTAACGAGGGTGCATGGTAGCAGCCAAACTGTCGAGGAAGGTGCAGGAGCCGAGGAACAAATGGAGGATGAACTGGCGATCAGCATGGAAGACTCATCCGATGAGGGAGACCTTGATCACATTTCTGTTGTGCGAGGTTGGGGAGAGAGGGCAGAGGAAGGAAGCATGATTCTTACTTTGCCGCCACCTACACAACAAGGACTTGGGCCTCTGGATGCGCAAGACACATGAGTGCCTTCTTGCTGCACTACCTCCAACATGACCACCGGATTGTCAAAATTTGAAGTAATGCCCACTACTGGGTTGCCACCCTCTTAGATCCTCAGTACAAGAGTAAATTTGTCAAAATAATTCCTGCCATAGAATGAGATTCACCATGCAGGAGTATCAGCAGAAGCTGTTACAGAATCTTGGATCTGCTTTTCCACAAAACACCAGTGGTGCACATAGTGAATCTCACAGGAGTATCTCCAAGTGAACATGGATGCCATGCCTGTGGAACTGGACCCTTGCTCATTTTGGGCTTCTAATCTGGAAAAATGGCCTGAGTTCACCACTCACGCCTTGGAGATGATCATGCCCTGCAGCCAGCATTCTCTCTGAATGTGTCTTCAGCACTGCTGGTGGTGTGCTTACAGATAAGCGCATGCGGCTTTGTCCAGTGACAATGTAGATGGAGTAACGTTCATCAAAATGAACAAGTCATGCATCCGCAAGGGCTTTCCTACCCCTGTGTCATCCTGAGTTGGGTCATCCTTTGCGATCTCAAAAAAGGCCCAGGCTAGGCAAGGCTATGAGCCCATGCGACCTGAAGAAGAGCCACCACGACTTCTGCTCAGAGGCAGAGTTATGGTTGAGGATGCAGTTGTTGACTAGCTTCCAGTACTCCGTTTCTGTCCAGGAAGGCGCAACCTAACCTCGTCTTCAGTAGCATCCTCCTCCACCTCCTCTGCTGACTCTCATCGACTGGCTGACTGTGGGTTGACAGTAAGTGGGATCTCCAACCTCATCATCACCCTGTGTGCTCTCACACCCTTCATCCTCAGAGTAAACCTCTTCTTGCCCTGACCGAAAAGTCAAGTTGTCGGTCCAATCAGGTATCTCCGTCTCATCAGCATCTTCCTCATTGTCTCCACCAACAGGACTTACAGTTTGGGAATGAGGGTCTACATTATGCTTGCTCAGAACCTTCTTCTGGGTCTGGATCTGACTCACAAAGCGTCTGGTCATCAGTGCAGATCATTTCCTCAGCTGGACTCATAGAAGCTTTGGAGCAGACCTCTGATTCCCAGACTATAGCATGAGTGAACATTTCTGCAAACTTAACCATCTGTCTTACCCCATACTCAGATGGGCGGCTGGAGACTTGGGAGCTGTGAGGAAGCAAATGCGAATGGGGTGACACCACTGAGGACTGGTGTATTTGTGATGTTGAAGTTGAGGTGGAGGAGAGCCCACATGATGAAGCGCTTGCGAACCATTCAAGCGCCTGCTCTTTTTGTGCCTCATCTACAATTGGTAGCGATCATTATGTGACTCGTGTTTGTAAGAAAGGGATCATATCAGATTGTCCACGAAAAGAAGCAGACATCTTAGTTTGGCTGGAAGATGGTCTTTCTTCAGCAGATGTTACTGTTGCTTTACCACCTGCCCCACAGACACAAACTTTTTTTCCCTTTCCACCATGCCTATTCCCCTTTCCACCAGTAGCAGGCCTTTTGCCACTCATTTTGTATGTGAACAAATTGGCAACTCTGCAGTTGTTGGCAAAAAAAAATTCGGATGGAAATTGAGCAGAGCTGAGTGGCAAAACACTGCTACTAGGCCCAAACTATTACCTGAGCTAGATGCTATCAAAAATTAGTATGAAATAGACAAGCGGTGTAGCTTGGTTCACAACTCGGCTACACCGCTGACTACCAGACACTGCTACTAGCCCAAAAGAATTGCCTGGGCTAGCTGCAGTAAAAAATTGGCTACTGGATAGACAAGCGGTGTAGCTTACTTTACAGCTGCAGCATTACTTTGGTCAGTCGACCATTGCACTCATGCAAGGTGCAGCTTTGCCTTGATTAAAATTTGGGCTATATATTTTATGGAGGCTATTGCTGGGCTGTCTATATATAATATTGAGACTTCTACTTGGCTATATATATTATAAAGGCTGCTGCTGGGTTGTACATGATATGTTTGAGGCTGCTGGGCTCTATATATTATGGAGGCTGCAACTTGACTGTATATAATATATTTGCTGTGATGTTGGACTATATATAATTGAGGCTGCTCACTGGACATTTTATATTATGGAGGCTGCTGGCTGGGCTGTATTTATAGGATATTGGCTGCTGCTGTTGTATATATGTTATGGAGGTTGCTGCTGGACTGTTTATATAATATACTAGCTGTAGTACCCGGCTACGCCCGGGTTAATAAATAACTGCTGTTAGCTATAACAAAATAAAATTTGAATATGTCATATTAATGACTTGTAGGAAAATAGAAGCTGAGCTGTGATTGATTGCTATAGGCAGCCTAATAAATCTCCAGCCAACAGTAAACCCACCCCCTGGCCGGGCAGTATATGTTACCTCACACATACACATAATAGACAGCTCATGTGACTGACATCTGCCTTAATTCCCTATATGGCACATGTGTTGCACATTGGCTGTTTTTAATCAGATGTTTATGTTTGGAAAATAAAGATAGCACACGTATGAGGCGAGTTGTGTGAGGTGATTTGTGCACATCTGTGTCTGTCTGTGTGGTGTGTGTGTCCCTGGGGTGTGTATATGTGTGTCCCTGTGGGGGGGTCTGTGTGGTGTGTGTCTCTGTTGTGTGTGTCTTTGTGGTGTGTGTGTGTGTGTCCCTATAGGGTGTGTATGTGTGTGTGTCCCTGTGGGGGGGTCTGTGTGGTGTGTGTGTGTATCTGTGTTGTGTGTGTCATTTTGTGGTGTGTGTCCCTGTGGGGTGAGTGCATGTGTCCCTATAGGGTGTGTATGTGTGTGTGTCCCTGTGGGGGGGGTGTCTGTGTGGGGTGTGTGTGTGTCTGTGTTGTGTGTGTCTCTTTGTGGTGTGTGTGTGTCCCTGAGGGGTGAGTGCATGTGTCCCTATAGGGTGTGTATGTGTGTGTGTCCCTGTGGGGGGGTCTGTGTATTGTGTGTGTGTCTCTTTGTGGTGTGTGTGTTCCTGTGGGGTGAGTGCATGTGTCCCTATAGGGTGGCTATGTGTGTGTGTCCCTGTGTGGGGGGGGTCTGTGTGGTGCATGTGTCTGTGTCATGTGTGTCTCATTGTGGTGTGTGTGTGTCCCTGTGGGGTGAGTGCATGTGTCGCTATAGAGTGTGTGTGTGTCCCCTTGGGGGTGTGTGTGTGTCTCTGTGTTGTGTGTGTCTCTTTGTGGTGTGTGTGTGTTTTTTCGGGTGCGTGGTGAGTATCCAATGTTGGGGCTGCACCTTAGTGACTATACACTTGCTGTTACTCTTTGTGTGCGTGTGTTGTGTATACATGTCCCCGTGCATGGTGAAATTCTCATGTTGGGGCCCCACCTTAGTGACTATATGCTGGTATGTGCTGTTAGTCTTTGGCGCTATCATTAAGCCCCTCTCATTCACAACTGTCAACTGGTAACTGTCACTTTTTCCCCATTATGTAGATAGGGGCAAAATTGTTTGGTGAATTGGAATGCTCGGGGTTAAAATGTCGCCTCACAACATAGCCTGTGACTAGGGATGGGCGAATCTACTCGCTAGGACTCGTTACTCGGCGAGTAGTAAGGGACTCTCAGGACTCGGTACTCTGCGAGTTTCCCAGCGTTTACTCGCACGAGTCGAATGCAAATCAATGGCAATCCTAGTTTTGTCAGAGACGCTGACAAAACTAGGATTGCCATTATCTTGCATTGGACTCGCTACTGTGCCAGTGGTAGCAGGGAAACTCGCAGAGTAAGAGCTGTCTGCTCTGTGCAGCTCCAGGGTACTAGAGCCCGCCTGCTGCCTGATGTACCAGAGCTGAGATTGTGCTCAGTCTGCTCATTCCCTGTGCATAGACATCTATATCTATGCACAGGGGATGTAGCAGAGAGGACATCGCGTTTTGGACTACGTCGGATGGAAGAGGATTTTTTTAATTAAAGATGGAGTCCCTAATGGCTTTTTTTTTTATTTCTAATAAAACATTTTCTCTGTGTTGTGTTTTTTTTAACCCTTTATTGGAGATTCTTAGTGGCCGGGTCAAACCTGGCCTGACATTAAGAATCCCGGGCTTAATACCAGCTTGTATAACAAAGGTGGTATTAACCCCTTTATTACCCAGCGTGCCACCGCCACCAGGGCCGCTGGAAGAGCGGGGTTCAGCGCTAGAGGATGGCGCTTCAATGAACGCGCCATCTTCTGGGGTGGCTGCGGGCTGCAATTTGCAGCGGGGGGTGCCCAGAAAGCTTGGGCCTCCCTGCGCTGCGGATTCCAGCCCCCAGCTGCTTAGCTGTACCTGGCTAGACATAGAAATTGCGCGGATCCCCACGCATTTTTTTTTAATTATTTCATGAAATAATAAAAAAAAGGGCTCCCATATATTCTTGTGTCTGGCCAGGGACAAATAGTCACCTGGGAGTTGGGGGCAGCCTGTCGCTGCCTGCTGGATCCGGCTGGTTCCAGAAATACGGCGAAGCCCACGTCAAATTTTTTTCTGACAAATCCATAAAACAATGTAAATAAAAGGGACTGCATCTTTATTAACCCCTGGACCATGGGCGAGGGGTTAATAAAGATGCAGTCCCTTTTTTAGGATTGTTTTATTGATTTTTCAGAAAAAAAATGACGTAGGCTTCGCCGTATTTCTGGAACCAGCTGGATCCAGGAGGCAGCGACGGGCTGCCCCCAACCCCCAGGTGCCTATTTGTACCTGGCCGGACACAAGAATATAGGCGAGCCCTCTGTTTTTATTATTTCATGAATTTCATGAAATAATAAAAAAAAAAATGCGTGGGGCTCCGCGCAATTTCTATGTCTAGCCAGGTACAGCTAAGCAGCTGGGGGCTGGAATCCACAGCGCAGGGAGGCCCAAGCTTTCTGGGCACCCCCGCTGCAAATTGCAGCCCGCAGCCGCCCCAGAAGATGGCGCGTTCATTGAAGCGCCATCCTCTGGCGCTGAACCCCGCTCTTCCAGCGGCCCTGGTGGCGGTGGCACGCTGGGTAATAAAGGGGTTAATACCAGCTTTGTTATACAAGCTGGTATTAAGCCCGAGATTCTTAATGTCAGGCCAGGTTTGACCCGGCCACTAAGAATCTCCAAGAAAGGGTTAAAAAAAACACAACACAGAGAAAATTTTTTATTAGAAATAAAAAAAAAGCCATTAGGGACTCCATCTTTAATTAAAAAAATCCTCTTCCGTCCGACGTAGTCCAAAACGCGATGTCCTCTCTGCTACATCCCCTGTGCATAGATATAGATGTCTATGCACAGGGAATGAGCAGACTGAGAACAATCTCAGCTCTGCTACATCAGGCAGCAGGCGGGCTCTATGACCCTGGAGCTGCACAGAGCAGACAGCTCTTACTCTGCGAGTTTCCCTGCTATCACTGGCACAGTAGCGAGTCCAATGCAAGACAATGGCAATCCTACTTTTGTCAGCGTCTCTGACAAAACTAGGATTGCCATTGATTTGCATTGGACTCGTGCGAGTAAACGCTGGGAAACTCGCAGAGTACCGAGTCCTAGCAGATAGAGCCTGAAGCTTCTGAGACACATCTGCAATTTGTAAATCGCACATTACTCGCTATTACTCGCTTCCCCATTCATTAACATTGGACTCGCTAGACTCGCAACGAGTAGCGAGTCCCGGGCTCGGACTCCCTAGAGTCAAGCGATTCCGAGTAATTTAGGACTCGCCCATCACTACCTGTGACGCTCCCGGGGTCCAGACGTAGGACTGTGCAAAATTTTGTCTCTATAGCTGACATCTGTCGATTTTCCTCCCACACGTTTCCTTTCCCTTTTTCCCCATTATGTAGATAGGGCCAAAATTGTTTGGTGAACTGGAACGCGCGGGGTTAAAATTTCGCCTCACAACATAGCCTATGACGCTCTCAGGGTCCAGACGTGTGACTGTGCAAAATTTTGTCTCTATAGCTGACAGCTGTCGATTTTCCTCCAATATTTTTCCATTCACTTTTTCCCCATTATGTAGATAGGGCCAAAATTGTTTGGTGAACTGGAATGCGCAGGGTTAAAATTTCGCCTCACAACATAGCCTATGACGCTCCCGGGGTCGAGACGTGTAACTGTGCAAACCTTTGTGGCTATAGTTGCGACGGTGTAGATGCCAATCCCGGATACATACACACACACACACACACACACACACACACACACACACACACACACACATACACACATTCAGCTTTATATATTAGATTGGCTGCTGCTTGGCTGCTTAGCCCTGACCTTCCTCTGCCTCTGTTGCCCCCCTCCTGTGATTACTAGTGGTAACTAGATGGTTTCACTGATTTAACTGATGGTTATTTATTGTCGCTCCACATTGTAAATCACTGTCCTTAATTTATGTCCAGTTATCTAACTATTTATTCAAAGTTCATATGGGTTATACTGATGAAATATGTATACTTTGAATCCCTTATGGAAGTTAGTTAAGGGCTGACAGCTCTCTATATGCAATTTAAGAACTGTTAAATTTGTTTGGACAAATGGCTCATGTGGTGCACGTTGTATGTAAACATCTGTAAGGGTACCTTTACACGCGGCAACTTTACTAGGAATTTCATTGGCAACTTACTGGTTCCAGTGAAATCATGGAGACATTGTTCCATTTGTACACAGCAACAAGATAGAACAATGTGTCCATGATTTCACTGCAACCAGTAAGTTGCCAGAGAAATTCCCAGAAAAGTTGCCGCATGTAAAGGTATCCTAACCTATGTTGGTGATTACCACCTTATGCTATCTATGTATACAGAGTTTGATGTAACCATTTTCTCCACTGTATCATGGGTGTCGGGGCAGCTGACCACCGTCTCCATCCGCCCTCTAAGTCATGTAATAAAATCATTTGATATAATCAAGCTATACTCCCCTTTTTTTTTCGTTTTGTTTTCATATCTGAGTGGCTCAACAGAGCACCTTTCCCCCCAGTGGGTGCACTGTTGTACATGGAACTCTTTATACTAATATATACTGTATACAGTGGTGGCCAAAAGTATTGACACCCCTGCAATTCTGTCAGAAAATACTCAGTTTCTTCCTGAAAATGATTGCAATCACAAATTCTTTGGTATTATTATCTTCATTTAATTTGTCTTCAATGAAAAACCACAAAACAGAATGAAGCAAAAAGCAAAACATTGATCATTTCACACAAAACTCCAAAAATGGGCCAGACAAAAGTATTGGTACCCTCAGCCTAATACTTGGTTCAGTGGCGGACCTGGAGCCATGTGGGTCCCAGTGCAGCTGGTTCCATCCCAGGTGAGGAGATGGGGGGTGCTGGTGAGTATGGGCTGCCACCCGCGTCTCCAGCATGACCAGGGAGTAGAGAGGAGGGGCGGGATCAGCCAGGGGAAACAGGGAGCTTCCCGAAGCTGCACCTTTCCTCTGACACACTATCGCGGTCTCAGGGCCCCCCTGCAGGGAGGTGGAGGGGCCCCGCTACAGGTGCCTGAGGGGCCCCCTAGCCGGTCGGGGCCCCCTAGCCAGTCGGGGCCCTGGTGCAGCTGGTCTGCCCCTGTCTTGGTTGCAAAACCATTAGCCAAAATAACTGCAATCAACCACTTCCAGTAACCATCAATGAGTTTATTACAATGTTCTGCTGGAATTTTAGACCATTCTTCTTTGGCAAACTGCTCCAGGTCCCTGATATTTGAAGGGTGCCTTCTCCAAACTGCCACTTTTAGATCTCTCCACAGGTGTTCTATGGGATTCAGGTCTGGACTCATTGCTGGCCACCTTACAAGTCTCCAGTGCTTTCTCTCAAACCATTTTCTAGTGCTTTTTGAAGTGTGTATTGGGTCATTGTCCTGCTGGAAGACCCATGACCTCTGAGGGAGACCCAGCTTTCTCACACTGGGCCCTACATTATGCTGCAAAATTTGTTGGTAGTCTTCCGACTTCATAATACCATGCACACGGTCAAGCAGTCCAGTGCCAGAGGCAGCAAAGCAACTCCAAAACATCAGGGAACCTCCACCATGTTTGACTGTAGGGACCGTGTTCTTTTCTTTGAATGCCTCTTTTTTTCTCCTGTAAACTCTGTTGATGCATTTGCCCAAAAAGCTCTACTTTTTGTCTCATTTGAGCAGAGAACAGTCTTCCAAAACATTTTAGGCTTTCTCAGGTAAATTTTGGCAAACTCCAGCCTAGCTTTTTTATGTCTCGGGGTAAGACGTGGGGTCTTCCTGGGTATCCTACCATACAGTCCCTTTTCATTCAGATGCCGACAGATAGTACGGGTTGACACTGCTGTACCCTTGGACTGCAGGGCAGCTTGAACTTGTTTGGATGTTAGTCGAGGTTCTTCATCCACCATCCGCACAATCTTGCATTGAAATCTCTCGTCAATTTTTCTTTTCCGTCCACATCTAGGGAGGTTAGTCACAGTGCCTTGGGTTTTAAACTTCTTGATGATACTGTGCACGGTAGACACAGGAACATTCAGGTCTTTGGAGATGGACTTGTAGCCTTGAGATTGCTCATGCTTCTTCACAATTTGGTTTCTCAAGTCCTCAGACAGTTCTTTTGGTCTTCTTTCTTTTCTCCATGCTCAATGTGGTACACACAAGGACACAGGACAGAGGTTGATTCAACTTTAATCCATGTCAACTGGCTACCAGTGTGATTTAGTTATTGCCAACACCTGTTAGGTGCCACAGGTAAGTTACAGGTGCTGTTAATTACACAAATTAGAGAAGCATCACATGATTTTTCTAACAGTACAATACTTTTGTCCACCCTCTTTTTATGTTTGGTGTGGAATTATATCCAATTTGGCTTTAGGACAATTCTTTTTGTGTTTTTTCATTGAAGACAAATTAAATGAAGGTAATAATACCAAAGAATTTGTGATTACAATCATTTTCAGGAAGATACTGAGTATTATCTGACAGAATTGCAGGGGTGTCAATACTTTTGGCCACCACTGTATGTGTATATGTATTATATATATATATATATATATATATATATATATATATAATATATATATATATACTGTATATATATATCTGTTGCTGGGCTATATTATGGAGGCTACTGCTGGGCTGTATATATAGAATATTAGCTGCAGTTAGGTTGTGTGCTTATAGAGGCTGATAGCTGTATATAGTGTATATCCACAGCACAGTACTGTACAAAGGTCCACACTATAAACATATAGTATATACAGACATACTATAGGGTGGGCAATTTATATGGATGTACCTAAATAAAATGGGAATGGTTGATGATATCAACTTCCTGTTTGTGGCACATTAGTATACGGGAGGGGGAAAGCTTTTCAGGATGGATGGTGACCATGGTGGCCATTTTGAAGTCAACCATTTTGGATCCAACTTAATTTTTTCCAATAGGAAGAGGGTCATGTGACACATCAAACTTATTGACTATTTAATAAGAAAAACAATGGTGTGCTTGGTTTTAACGTAACTTTATTTTTTCATGAGTTATTTACAAGTTTATGACATCTTGTAAAATGTGTTCAAAGTGCTGCCAATTCTGTTGGATGTCAATGCAACCCGCTTCTCCCAATCTTGACACACTAATAGAATCACCGCAGAAGAAATGCTAGCACATGCTTCCAGTATCCGTTGTTTCAGATGCTGCACATTTCGTATATTCACAGCATAGACTACTGATTTCAGATGAGTGATGAGGCAAACGTTTTGTGAATGGTGAAGTTAACAAACAAAACCACTATTGGTCTAACACTAACTCACAGTGGATACCTAGATCCCTCCAAGACTGTTGGAGCACAAAAAATGATGGTACGGTATGGTATATGGGGTACAAAGATAGTTGGGCCATTCTTCATCAATGGAAACCTCAATACCACTGAATATCTGAAATTGCTACATGATTCAGATATCCAGTGGCATTGAGGTTTAAATTGATGAAGAATGTCCCCACTATCTTTGTACCCCAGATACTACACCATACCATTAATTTTTGTGTTTCAACAGTCTTGGAGGGATCTATGCACTGTGGGTTAGTCAGACCAATAGCGGTGGTTTTGTTTGTTAACTTCACCATTTTACATAGAAATTATCATTATTTTTTGGGAGATGGATATATAGGATTTTTCAAGAAATTATGGTTTACCACCTTTAAACTTTGTTAAAAGAAATTTACTTTATTAACAAAAACAATAAAAAGGTCCAAGACCTACATAGAAAAGACATAACCAAACACACACAAGTTGTAAATCATGAAAGAAACAGTGTGTGACTACATGGGAAGCTAAACTTTCCCTCTTATCTGCTTTCACCTGCCTGGCAATGGGGGATTTTCACCCTAGGGCATTTGGTGCCTCCATTCCACGATGGTTATCCCTCTACTCACCCTATTGAAACCTGAATGGGGGTTATTGAGAGAGTACTCTTGATACCACTTAACTTCTAAACAACCAATTGTGGTTTTCAAGAGGTGTCACACACTTCCTTTCTTCATTTATTCATGAAGTGTATGAGCCGCAAGATGGACAAACAGACAGACAGTTTATGTTTGTACTGCACATGGAAGTCTCTTTGGTGCCTGCGCAGCACAAACTTCACAAAATGAAAAGTGCTGGTCCCCTTCTGCTGTGGACCTACTTTCACATAGCTGCAGCTATGACTGGGGCCCAGGAGCCGCAGTTGTAGCCACATCTATGTGAAGGTATAGTTGCATACACCAGTAATGGCAGGGGACATCATCTTGTAAGCAGCAGAGATGGAGTCCCCTCAGCTTTCCAGGGCCCTTGCACTTGCCCGAGTGTGCTGCATGCTGACACAGGCCCTACCAATATGCAACATATTCATAGGCACACAAAAAGATGACAGAAATTCAAAATTTACAAAAATCTACTCTTAACAAAATGCAGATTTTTCATAATTTTCTTCTGTAAACATTTAGAAAAAATGATGGATATAATTTTGCTGAACCACAAAGGGCCATCAAAAGCTTAAAAATTAAAAAAAAATACTTACCTTAATGCTCACTTCTCTTGCATCTGAGTTCCTCACATGCATACCTCATTACATTGTCTTACTGTCGCAGTGGGTGCTAACATCCTGGGCTTCTTCAAATTGAGAATTCTAGCTCTGATAAGGCCCTTCCTGGGAACTGTGAGCAGCGGAGAGGAAGGGCCAGCGAGGTGAACGATAATGTATATATAAGTATTTAAAAAATTTTTGTTACTTATTACTTTGAGTTTTTAGAGAACAAACTCTCTGCAAATTGTTATTCACTTGTCATCTAGCAATAGTTACAGGGAATGGCCTCTTATGACCTGCCTCCTACAGAATGATAATATCATCACAATGCCTGCATCTTTGGAGAGAATGCCAAATGGTTGGCATATATATAAATATATATATACATATATATTACTTAACATAAATAGTACTTGTT
This sequence comes from Allobates femoralis, assembly GCA_033576535.1. NCBI lineage: Eukaryota > Metazoa > Chordata > Amphibia > Anura > Aromobatidae > Allobates > Allobates femoralis. The sequence continues at coordinate 406,964,442 of JARQOC010000004.1, read as the reverse complement.
TTAAAAATGTAAACTCCAAAGAAAGACATTAAACATATAAAAATATATATGTGAAATGATTATAGTGTTTTCCTTTTTTAAACTTGATCTGATCAGATTGTCTTAATATCAAGTAATTCAATACATGTGTACTGAACCATGAACATCTATAGCACAGGTTGTCAATTAACATACAACTCAACATATCTTATGTAAAATTTCCCTTAACCTTTGACAAAAAATATGTTATTAAAGAATAAAAGTTAAAGGTTTCTTACAGTATATGTCTGCAAGTGCAGTTATGCACATCAAAATTCTTTTGGCTGTTAACCTCTGGAAAGGTTATTCAATGGGCTTTTTACCCAGGAGGAACTGAATTGCTACAGTAATGTTGAGTATAGTAAAAATTAAGTACTTTATATTCCGGCCAAGGGCACACATTAGGTCTATAGCTTATACCGGTGATGGAAATGTTTTATTTATTTTATGCGTCTGTTTATCAATTTTAAAAACCCATGTAATAAATCATTTATCAGTACAAAAAAATAAGCTGAATAAGAGTCTACGTTGGCAGTTTGTAATATACATGATATGGAAATAGTTCATTGTACATATTTACAATGGCAAACTATAGTATACCAATTTAAGGCTTATACAAAACTAGATGTGGGCCCGATGCTATCGCATCGGAAGATGGGTCTCTGTGCATTGTCTGTCCTCCAAAAACTTAGTCAGCCTGTTAGTAATCTTTAATATTCTTTCAAAAAATATTTTAGGCTGAGCTTGTCTTCACCTCTTCGTCAAACGTGAATCCTCGCCCTCATAGGGTTTCTTTCAGGAAACCAACAGATGATAGTCTGCTGGCTTAAAGAGGTTGTTGTCTGGTCTAAGATGATAATCCTGCAATCACTGTAGATGACTGCAAAGTTATCAATTCTCCCAGTGCCTGCATTGTACGCTGCAAGTATTCGTGGTTTCTAAACCAGGCACGGACCACGTTTAGCAGTATGCATGTTCCCGGCCAGAGCCCCTGAATAATGGGTGCAGCCTCGCTCAATACAAGTGTATGAAGCAAGTCTGTGCCCACTAGACGGCTGCTCCTACTAGACAGACACGCCCACTCCATACACTTATACAGTGAGGCCGCACCCACTAGTCGTGGTGTTGACGGGAGCATGCATAGCATAAAATTGCTTTTGAAACTGGCAAATCCTTACACTGTACAGTGCGGGCACTAGGAAGAGTGGTGAATCTGTAGTTACTTCCCCCACACTCAATTCTGTTAAAATTAGGACTGCAGGGAGTATGCTTTATGGCTCAATGTTTACTTTATTCATGAATATAGATCGGCATTTGGTTTTTTCTTTTCCAGGACCTTAAAGGAAATGTTCATCATGTATAGAGGAAAGGCAATTCTGGCTTCTAAATAGCAAAGGGTTCTTTACAGTTAGTGCAGTCTTACTTGAATGCCGACCACAAGAAGTAGTAACGGAAGTTCCTGTAACAGCATTTTAAGGTGTTGGATGCTTTTCTCATAACAAATGGAATTTTGGGTTATAAATATTCAGTAATAGAGAATGTATATCTGGTGGTAAAAGGTTGAATGTGATGGACCTATATCTTTTTTTCAACTTATTTAATTGTGTAACTATATAATAGTACATCATTTTTATGTTTTATTAACAATAAAAATAGACGGTATAAAAAATATGTAACTTGACAAGTGGTAATTTGTTCAGAAAAACCATGTATATATTTTTTTTTAAATTGGCAACTTCAGTTTTGGGAGTTTACAAAGATCTACAGATGCAGGCTTGAGTAAATATGTTGTTGAAATTGGTATGCTATAATTAGTTTCAGAAAAGCGAAATTATTTGTTTGGATGAAAATCTTTTAGATAAGCCAAAACATGAATCAAAGCCCAGCAAAGGGTCGGCTACATTTTTCTATGATTTGTATTTTACTGGATGTCTTTCCAATAGATAATGTCCAGAGAGAATACATTTGTTATACACTATTGCACACATTTGTACAACACTTTTTGTATCATATAAATCCAAGTCCAATCCACTCAATAGCAGACGATCTGTACATCTGCTCCCTTGAATTAGTCTGTGAAAAAACCCTAATTAGTTTTTAATGTTTCTGTTTGGAAGATTACATCTGCATTTTTTTCCTAAGGTAAAACTGAATCGTCAGATTTTATATATAAGACAAACTCATAACATTTTTAAGTACAATATGTTGTGTAAATTTTAAGCGTTTTAAAACTACCGTATATACTCATGTATAAGCCGACCCGTGTATAAGCCGACCCCCCTACTTTTGCCCCAAAAATCTGGAAAAACCTATTGACTCGTGTATAAGCCGAGGGTGGACCCCAGCACAGGTATACAGCCCTCTACAGTGTGGTATACAGCAGCCCCAGAGGTATATACAGCAGCCCCAGTGGTAGTATACAGCAGCCCCAGTGATAGTATCCAGCAGCCCCAGAGGTATATACAGCCCCAGTGGTAGTATACAGCAGCCCCAGAGGTATATACAGCCCCAGTGGTAGTATACAGCAGCCCCAGAGGTATATACAGCCCCAGTGGTAGTATACAGCAGCCCCAGAGGTATATACAGCCCCAGTGGTAGTATACAGCAGCCCCAGAGGTATATACAGCCCCAGTGGTAGTATACAGCAGCCCCAGAGGTATATACAGCCCCAGTGTAGTATACAGCTGCCCCACAGGTAAATATAGCCCCAGTGGTAGTATACAGCAGCCCCACAGGTAAATATAGCCCCAGTGGTAGTATACAGCAGCCCCACATATATATGCCCCAGAGGTATATACAGGCCCCCCCATCTATATACAGGCCCCCCGCCGCAATCCTGTAAAGGAATAGATTAGTATACTTATCCATCCGCTGCAGCTGTCCCGCCGCCATCGCGATTCAGCATCTTCCGACTTCCAGCGTCTCGCGTCTTCTTCCGGTTTCCTCCTCGGTCGCACAGGCAATGACGTCATTGCCTGCAACCATCAGAAGAAGACGCGAGTCGGAAGATGCTGAATCGCGATGGCGGCGGGGCAGCTGCAGCGGATGGATAAGTATACTAACCTATTCCTTTACAGGATTACGGCGGGGGGCTGTATGTAGATGGGGGCACTGTATACCTGTATACATTGTATACAGGTATACAGTGACTCGCGTATAAGCCGAGGGGGGACTTTTCAGCCCAATTTTTGGGCTGAAAAACTCGGCTTATACGCGAGTATATACGGTATTTAAAAATAATTTATTTTGAGAATCATAATGAAAAGCTAATGATATTAATTTGACACAAATCATTACAAGATATTTTTTATTTTTACTTTTTCAGGCCTTAGTAGGAAACAAAGGTCTGCAAAAAATTCTGAAGAAATGTAGTGACCAAATTGAAGATATTGTTAATCTCGTGAGAGGAAGGTTAACAAAAATGGAGCGCATTACTCTTGGTGCTTTAATTACCATCGATGTTCATGGTATGTTCTCTTTTATAGAAGTTTCAATACAATTTCTCTGGTTATACCATCAATATATTATGATTATTATTATTTATTATTATTATAGCACCATTAATTCCATAGCGCTTTACATGTGGTAAGGGTAGACATAGACAAGTACAATGCAATGGACAATATTTGGCACACTGTTACAAAAGGATAGAGGACGCTGTCCCTGTGGGCTCACAATCTTTGGGATGAAGGGTGAGGATACAGTAGGATGGGGTAGAGTTGGTCCTGCTGTGTTTTGGTGAGTTAAGGCTTACAGTAGGTTGTAGGCTTTTTGGAAGAGGTGAGTATTCAGGTTTCTTTTGAAGGTTTCCAGAGTAGGTGAGAGTCTAATTTGTTGAGGCAGAGAGTTCCAGAGTATAGTGGATGCGCAGGAGAAGTCTTGTGTGCGGTTGTGGGAGGAGGAGATTAGGGGGAAGTAGAGGCGGAGATTATGAGAAGATTGCAGGTTGTGGAAGGGTAGGTATCAGGAGACCTTGTCACAGATGTACGGAGGAAACAGATTGTGACCGGCTTTGTAAGTTAAAGTTACGGTTTTAAATCGGGTGCTCTGAGAAATGGGGAGCCAGTGAATGGCATGGCAGAGAAGAGAGGCTGGAGATTAGTGAAGAGACAGGTGGATTAGTTGGGGGGGGGCAGAGTTTAAGATAGATTGGAGGGGACGAGTGTTTTGGCAGGGTCAGTGTTGAGGAATGAACAGATACAAGAAATATTTTTGAGTTGGAGTCAGCAGTAGGTGGCAAGGGCTTGGATATGCAGCTTGAAAGAAAGGGTAGAGTCGAGGATTATCCTGAAGCACCGAGCGTGGGAGACTGAGGATAGTGGGCAGCCGTTGACAATGATGGATAGGTCAGGTAGGGGGGAGAGTAGGATTAAGGAACGATGTTGAATTCTGTTTTGTCCATGTTCAGTTTCAGAAAGCGGGTGGAAAATGAAGATGAGATAGCGGACAGACATGTGGGATTTTGGATAACAAGGAAGTGATGTCAGGTCCAGAGAGAGAGACCTGAGTGTCATCAGGGTAGAGGTGATACTGGAGACCAAGGTATTCAATGAGCTGTCTCAAACCGAGGGTGTAGATGGAGAAAAGTAGGAGTCCAAGAACCAAACCTTGAGCAACACCAACAGATAGGGGGTAGGGTGAAGATGTGGTGTGGGAGAGTGTGACGCTGAATGTCCAGTCTGTTAGATATGAGGAGATTAAGGAGTGGGCCAAGTCGGTGATACCAAGAGATTCCAGAATATGTAGTAGAAGGGTATGGTCAACAGTGTTGAAGGCGAAAGAGAGGTCAAGGAGGGCGGAGTAGTGTCGTTTGCTCCTGGCGGTTAAAAGGTCATTGGTAACTATCGTTAAGGCTGTGTGGGTGGAGTGATGTGGTCAGAAGTCTGATTGTAGGTGCTTAAACAGGGAGGTGGAGGAGGTGGGAGGATAGCTCAAGATGTACCTGGTGTTCCAGTAGTTTTGAGGCGAAGTGGAGGAGTGATATTGGGCGATAGTTAGAGACAGATGATGGGTCGAGGGAGAGTTTTTTCATAATTTGTGTCAACAAAGCATATTTGAATGATGAGGGCAAGATGCCAGAAGTAAGTGATAAGTTGATGAGTTGGGCTAGGGATGGGATGAAGACTCAGGTGAATGAGGTGGGATGGGAGCTGGTCAAGAGGGCTGGTGGTGAGATGTGATTTTGAGAGAAGGGAGGAGAGCTGACCTTCTGTCATGGTGAAGAAGCAGCCTTTAGAAGGAGAGGGCAGTGTGGTTGTGAGGAGAAGTTGAGGGGACGGTGGGTAAAAGCTGCCTTTAATGTTGTTGATGTTCACTTTGAAGAAAGAGGCAAATTCATCAGAAGATATGAGAGGAGAGGGAGGAGGTGCAGGGGGATGGAGCATAGAATTGAAAGTTTTAAAAAGCTGATTGGGATTGTAAGATATGGAGGTTATTAGAGATGAGAAGTAGTATTGTTTTGCATCAGTGAGTGCATACTTGAATTTGGTAAAGGGACTGCGTGAACATATAGAAGTGCTCAGTGGAATGAGATTTCTTCCATCTCCTTTCAGCATCCCTGGAAACCCATCTCAGGTCTTTACTGAGGGTGGTGTGTCAGGGTTGCCTGTTAGTGCAAGGTCTGTTGTATATGAGGGGGCAACCAAGTCGAGGGCAATAGTTATTGTGTTGTTATATAGGGTATTACAGGGGGAGGAGTGAGTTTGAGAGGTTAGTGAGATAACATAGGCGGGTAAAAATGAGGTCTAGCGTTTGGCCATCTTTGAGTGCCAGAGGAGGACCATTGGGAAAGCTCAAAAGAGGTGGTCAGTGAAAGACGTTTAGTCGCGGCTGTGTGGGGAGTTTCAATGGGGATGTTAAAGTCGCCCATGATGAAAGTGGGGATGTCCACTGAAAGGAAGTGGAGTAGCCAGGTATTGAAATGGTCAAGGAAAGAGGTGGTGGATTCAGGATGGCGGTAAATGTCAGCGAGCTGAAGGTTGCAGGGACAGAAGATGCAGACGGAATGGACCTCGAAAGAGAGAAGAGTAGCATTGGGTGGCAGTGAAATGGGGGTAAAGGAGCAGTTAGTGGACATAAGTAGGCCAACACCTCCACCCTGTTTGTTGATGAAGTGGGGGGCATGGGAAAGACTGAGTCCATCATAGAAAGTGCGGCAGGAGAGGCGGTGTCATAGGAGGTGAGCCATGTTTCAGTGATAGCAAAGAATGAGAGTTTGTTAGAGATAAAGAGGTCATGGATGAATGGAAGTTTGTTAAAGACAGAGCGGGAGTTCCAAAGCGCTCCAGGTAGAGGGACTGGGGAGCAGAGGTTGGAGTAATGGGTCTAAGGTTGTTGAGGTTGGGAAGGTTAATGATGGGTCATGACTATGGGGTAGAGGTGATTGTGGGGATGTTATGGGGGGGGGGCCAGGGTTAGGGGATATGTCACCAGCAAGTAGAAGCAGGGAGAGGATTAGAAGGTAGGAGTAGGAGAGTTTACGTGTCGGGTGTGCATGTCTGGAGACAAGGGATTGTATGTGAAGGAACAGTTCAGTGGAGGGGGAGAAATGGCAGTATAGGATGGAGGGAGAGAGCAGTATTTCGTTGCTGGGTGGTGGGAAGGGTGGAGGTAGTAGGAGGTGAGGTAGGATGGGAGTGCAGGTGAGAACAAGTGGAAACATGGCATACAGTAATTATGGAGCAGCACGTAGAGATGAGATGGAGCAGAGGATGAGAGGATAATGCGGATTGCATAGGGGCTTGTAATTCTGCAATTTATTTACAAATATAATATTATGTGGCTTCACGCATTGATATAAAGGTGCATCTCAATAATAATAAGAATATCACCAAAAAGATAATTTATTTCAGTAATTCAATATATAAAGTAAAACATATATTTTATAGAATAATTACAGAGTGATCTATTTCAAGTGCTTATTTCTGTTAATGATGATGATAATGGCTTACAGACAACAAAAATCCAAGTCATTATGTTAGAAAATTTTAAAAATTATAATAATATGGTCCCTTAGTCTGGTTCAGTAGGGAACACAATCATGGGGAAGACTGCTGACTTGACAAATGTTCACACTTGACAAGGAGGGTAAGCCACAAAAGGTAATTGAATATCAAGATCCCAGAGTCTGGAGGAAGAGTGGAGAGGCCACAATCCAAGCTACCTGAGGTCTACTGTGACGTTTCCACAATCAGTGATGGTTTGGGGAGCTATGTCACTGCTAGAGTAAGACCACTGTGTTTTATCAAGAACAAAATGAGCACTGCAATCTACCAGGAAATTTTAGAGCACTTCATGCTTCCCTCTGCTGGTAGAGTCTTTCAAGATGGAAATTTCATTTTCCGGCAGGACGTTGCACATGTCCACACTACTAAAAGTACCAATACCTGGTTTAAGAACCACACTGTCACTGTGCTTGATTGGCCAGCAAACTTGCCTGACCTAAACCCCATAGAGGATCAATGGGGTATTGTCAAGAGGAAGACAAGAGGCACCAGATCCAACAATGCAGACGAGCTGAAGGCTGCTATGAAAGCAACCTGGGGTTCCATAACACCTCAGCAGTGCCACAGGCTGATCGCCTCGATTCTATACTGCATTGATGCAAAAGGAGCCCCAACTACGTATTAAGTGCATTTAATGTACCTGATCTTCATTAGGCCAACATTTATAAGTTAAAAACATTTTTTTCAGATGATCTTATATAATATTCTAGTTATCTGAGATAGTGACTTTTGGGTTTTCATTGGCTGTAAGCCATAATCATTAACATTTACAGAAATAAACACTTGAAATAGATCCCTCTGTTTGTAATGACTATATATTATATATATTTCGCTTTATGTATTGAATTACTGAAATATATTTTTATGATATTCTATTCATTTACAGTAGATGAGCCTGTATATATAAGATCTAAAAAAATGTATAGTTTTTTTTGTACATTCTACACCAAGGAACGAGCAGTCAGGCACATAATGAATACTTACCCTGAGAAATAGATTCTGAACAATTGTAAACGCATATTAGTGCAGTTGAAGATTGTTACACTTAGCCCTTTTAATGTATACAGATAGCAGTTGACAAGTTGTGTTTACAACGTCTTAATAGTTATTGATCTTTGGACTTCTAATAACACATAACATTTTCAGTATAAGGGACTATGCTATTATAGAGGTACCATACAGAATACACAAGTGTGCTTAAATGAATGAACGCTGTACCCTGGCTTTCACTCAGTGGAATTGAAACTTAACTTTAATTAGACCGTTAAAACATCAGCAGGGAGGTCATATTTAATTGGCACAGAGGAGGATGTCAACCAGATCTGTCTCTTTGATTACCGCGCTCACTGAGCGCAAAACATTCTCTGATCTTTCCTCACCAATCTAGGCTTCCCCAGTAGCAAATCTAATGGTTGACACACTGTCCTTAAAGATCCAATGCAAATTCTGTTTTTCTCAAATTATTTTCACTCTTGAAAAATTGAAAAATAGAGCAGAGAATAGACTTTAAAATAACTGAAGAATGTATCTTCTAACAGCTGCTAATGTACCACTTCCATACACTAATGCGATTTGTTATAAACTTCCTAATTCATTGTTTAAGTATTCTAACTTTTTAATTTTTTTTATGTTTTAATAAAATATTTGAATCATATTTTAAAAATGTTTCACATTAAACAGCGTCAAGGTGTCATTACCTGGGAAAGAAATTAGCTTAAATTTTGCAGCTAATGTTGGATACATCATTTTGTCATCTCCTTAATGATGATCATCTGTCACTTTTAAATCTGTGGAGATAAATATGGGTTACTGTGCTCAGTGTTGAGCATAGTTTAATTAATGATAGTGTCATGAATTCTATGGGGTATTTAAAGTATTTTAATGGCTTTATGATTTTGTATTTGTTAAGATTACATTTTTATACATGTTATGCAAACCAATTGCGTGTTTTAATGTCAAGTAATGATGCATGGAAAATGTTCTTTGTCAAATATCTCAAACATTTCAAAATCTGGTTAACCATTTGCTTTTTTATATTACAACTGTTGCTGTGATTTTATGGTACAATACAATAGTTAAAAATAACTCTGACAATGCACATTTTTCTGGGATAATAATATTTATTTACGGTATATAGGGCTATTAATTCCATAGCACTTTACATACATAAGTAAAGGCCGGGTTACATATAACGATGTGCAAGCGACCCAACCAACGATCGGGATCGCTGGCACATCGCTGTGAGCTGTCAGACAGGCAGACTCAGCAGCGATGACACAGCAATGTGCCGACACCCAACGGTCGTAATGATCGTTCAGGGTCTCGGGTGCAGACTGGGGATCGCTGGTCGTTGCCCCTGTCACACATGCCGATGCATGTGTGACAGCTGCAGACCAGCGACTGAAAAATGGTCCTGGCTGGTCCGCTAGTTGCTGCGGAATGTCACATGCAGTGACATCGCTGCGAAATTGCTACAAAGTCACAAACCCTGTGATGTTGCAGCGATATCATTATCGTAACCCAGCCTTAATGCTGTCCCTATTGAGGCTCAGAATCTAAATATTTTATCAGTATGTCTTTGCAATGCTGGAGGAAACTGGAGTGCCCGGAGGATATCTACACAAACACGGGGAAAACATACAAACTTCTTGGTGGGAATTCAACCCAGGACCTCAGTGCTGCAAGGCTCTAGTGCTAACCACTGAGCCACCGTGCCACCCATCATTTATTATAACTCCTGCAATGCATTTGTATGGAGTTGGACGTGAATTTTTGCCATATTACATGCTAGTAGGTTAATAGATTGCTATTCTAGTACATCAAAAGTGTGAGTAGTCGAATAAAAAGAATTAGTTTACTGATTTTGCTTTTACTATTTGTAATTATGGCATAAGTGAGGTTGAAAGTAACATTTGTGTTTAGCCTTTATCTTATATTTGGTATATACATATTCTTAACATTAGAAATAAAGTGTTCAGCTGATCAGCACAAACTTGAGAAGTAAAGGTGCAAATAGGGTCTTATCTGAAAACAGAATGGTAAAGTTAAATAAACTGCTCACCTTTTGTGGTTGTGTTAGACACAACCACTGTAGGTGCATGTAACCAGCTTCTGCAAACCGACGATAGGATATGAATTGATATTTGGGATAGGAGCAGGGTTGTAATGCGCTGCCGGCAATAACTGAAGGTCCACCAGCTGAGTTATGTTTATTTGGTCAATCCGTTTTGAAGCAGCAGCTTCTTCATCAGGACAACACACTTTTCCTGATGAACAAGCTGATGCTTTGAAAGGCGTTGACCAAATAAACTTCCTAACCAGATGGTGGACCTCCAGTTATTGTCGGCAGCGATTAGAACCCTGCTCCTATCCTGAATATTAAGTTCATATTCTTTACATGAAATATTTCACTTTAAAAACAGGGGAATATTTATTTAAACAGATTGCCTAATCTCTATTAGAATTGGGAAATTACCGTATTTTTCCTTTTATAAGACACACTTTTTTTCCTCCAAGTTTTGGAGGAAAGTGGGGGTGCGTCTTATAAAAGGAATATAACATTCTAGCATCCTCAGTTGCTGGGGAGGAGGAGACAGCAATGAATTGGGGACAGAAGTGACAGGGAATGGTCCCTGCTGAAGAAACAAGGCGGCAGGAGCACCACGTGTCCCCGACTCATTAACTACTTAGATATTCACTTCACTTGCTCCCAGTCTCCACCCACCTCTCTGCACTGAAGACAGCGCGGAGAGGTGAGAGCACGGGGAGCAGGAGAAGCTGCTTAGCCGTCACACATGGTCGCTCCTGCAGCTGCTGGGGACATTGTGTGCTGCAGATAGTGAGAACGGAGGAGCTGGGTGCAGCTGTGGCAAGTGAATCAGCACTGACCTTTGTGCTGATTCACTGCCATGAAGACAGGGGCAGAGCAGGGCAGATCGGCACTTTATCACAGCAGGTACCTTGTTTGTCAGTGTCCTGCCTCACTCCCTCTGCTCAGTGTAATGTGTCCTGCTGAGCCCTGACACCAAGCAGAAATCCAGGAAGCTCGGTCTGCAGTTCAGGAGCTTCAGTGTATGGAGAGCAGGGCTGGAGCCTGCATATAACGGCAGTGTACAGCTCCCCTGGCCCTGCATACAGGTCAAGCTCTGTGGTGACTTGTAATTAGGAGACAGGGCTAGAGCATCATATTTCAGCACAGTGTACAGCCCCCCTCCCTGGCCCTCCCTCTTTACAGTACATCACATCAGAGCTTGATATACAGACTATGGCCACTTCCTTCACTTCAGCAGGGTGATGGCAAAGCAGGACACATTAAAGTGAGTCCACATGTATATGTAACATAACCACTAATAAAGTAAAGTTAACACTACCAATACTGTGCTGAGCTATAACTCCAAGCATGCTATAGGATCTACAGTACATGCTGGGAGTTATAGTTCTTAAAGGGATTGTTACTACATGAACAAATCCCATCTCATTCATCTTGTTGGCCCTTGTAAAAGTAATAAAGACCATACTAAGGGTGTGCGCTCACAGTCGGGAGTAGCTGTGTGTTGGACGCGGCTCCTCCGGACATAAGTGAAGCCACATGTGGAGGCAGGGAGACCGCAGCTGCCCTGTACTCACCATGTGCAACGGGTGCAGGGCGGCTTCTCCCTGCAGTCCCCCGATGGGAGCCGCTTCCAACTCCACAGCATGAAATGAACATGCTGAGAAGGAGCGGACTGCCAGCAACCCGCACCGCAGCTGTCAGAATGCTGCGGTCGGATGAAGCATAGTGAGTATGGGATTTCTACAAATCCCATCCACTATGCTTGTACTGTACTACACAGCATTTTGGACACAGCAGCAAGACGCTGCGTCCAAAAGGCTGCGTATACTCATCGTGTGCACGCACCCATACCCCTGATTCTGCAGCTGTTCCAACGTTATCAGAATTTGCATAGTCATGTCCCATGTGACATTGATATGAGACTCAGCCCTCTTACCAGTCAGTGCTGGCGTCTGTCTCCCCGCCAACAGACACTGGAGCAGAAGTCATTGGTGTTGCTCACATGCTGCACCTGCATCCGAAGGAAACAGACGCCAACACTGACTGGTCGCAGGGCCTGAGTGTCATATCAAAGTCATTTTTTGCTACAAATATTTTTTTCCCTATTTTCCACCTCTAAAATCTGGGTGCGTCTTATAATCCAGTGCGTCTTATAAAGCGAAAAATACGGTAAATTCTAAAGAGAACCTGTAATCACAATTTTGCATGGTAAAGTAAAGTCATTGCCCTAATGGACTTTCTATACTGATTTAATTGTTACCTTTACTGAAGAAATCAGTGTCCAGGTTGTTGTTTGGGCAAGACTATTGGTAGGGCCTTCACGCCATGCCTTCGTTCCATCTTCTGCCTCCTGTTTTAAAGATTGCACTTGTACTAGGCTTAGTGCAGTCAGCACTTGTGAAGCTTGATCTCTCAGAGGTCTTCAATAAAATGGAACCAATGGAGGCCCACATGCAGATTTAACCTCAACCTACATTTGCGCTGACTCTGGTGCAATTTTCCTAAAGTCAACTGGGAGATTAACCTGTGCAAACACTGCATGGACACAGTACAGTGGAATATGTTGGCTCTATATAAATATGTGAAGTTAATAGCTGCAACTCTTAAATTATATTAAAGTTACAGTGTCCAGAACAGATACAGCAATTACAGCTGATGAAATATTACACAAATCACCAATTTTCTAAGTGAGCATATTTCTAAAGGTGCTAGTGAAATGAATGGCTCACCAAATGTCAGTAAAAACCCATCCAATCCACATGGGCAAAGAAATCAAACCACAGATGCCCATAAATTTAGTGATGTGTAATAAGGAGAAATGACACAGGTAATAAGTATTAAATATGCATGCTCAGGTGTGATTTTTGCCCATTCTTCCACATAAACACTGTTCAAATACTCAGGGCTCCTTGGGATTCTTCTATGAACTCAAAGCTTTAGTCCCTTCAACAAATTTTCGATTGGATTTAGTTAAGGTGATTGGCTGGCCCATTCAATCGGCTATATTTGTTTTCTCTGAAACCAATAGAGAGTTTCCTTGGCTGTGTTTTTGGGATCATTGTCTTGCTAAAATCTCCATCTTCATTTCAGATTATGGCCCAAGCAGTGCTCAGTGGAACCTTCACTAGTTTAGAGCTTAATTTGCAATCAGCGCCACCGGTATAATATTTAAAAATGAGGCTGAAAAAGTCTTGAGAGAGTTCACTGGTTTTACTTAACATAAGAGCTTTCTTATGTGGCACATTGCTAATGAGACACCTTTCTACTGGCTATCGATATTAGATTTCACTAATTGTGGGTTTACACGTCGCGATATCGGCGTCCAACTCCGACCCAACTCCGACCAAAAGTCACGTGGTTCGGGAGTTGGACCCGATACCGTTCGCGCGTTGTACAGTTTGAGCGTACAATGCGATGCTGGAACGATGCCAAAACGATATCGGGGTTGAATGAGCGTGCTATTCAATCGCCCGATATCGTATGGCCGTTGTAGCCGCATCGTCCCGTGTGACAGCCCAACTACGATGTGTACGCCCACGTCACCCATTCACTACTATGTTAACTGGTCGTTTCTGGGTTGGGGGGGCGTACACATCGTCGGGACGTTGTATCCCGATATCGGGCTGTCTAAACCGGGGATGCGATGGCGGGAAAAGCGCGCTCAAAAAGCGCGCTCCCGCGTCGTTGGCTCCGATATCGGGATGTGTAAACCCACCATAAGTGTCAGGATTGCTTTCTAATTACTGATAGATTTCAGCTGGTTTCATAACTTTCCATGACTTTTTAACTTCTGTCTTTATGTCTTCAATACTTTTTCCCTATTTAATTTCTGATTATTACAGAAAACTTAATTTAATGACATCTTTTGTTTGAATTGGATGGATTGTTTGGATTGGATGGGATTTTGTTGACATCTGATGAGAAATTCATGTGAATAGCACCTTTAGAAACATATTTACTTAGTAAATTAGTAACGGTGTTCAGTATTTATTTAATCTGCTGTATGTAGCCATTCTGAAATCTACAAAATATCACAATGCAGAAACATATTCCAGTGGGAAAGTATGTAAATCAACTCTTAATAATACAAATCTAATATGTTTTGTTGTGTTAACTCTCAGCATCATATTTTTACAGTGTTATTTTAAGAATGGCTACATACTGTATTTGCTAATTTATGAAAAATGTGATCCATTATCACCCTTTACCCTGCTAAGACTCTTGGACTTCTCCAGTCTGTCCTCAACTCTGCTGCTCAACTAATCCACCTCTCTCCTTGCTACTCCCCTGTTTCTCCCTTCTGAAACTCCCTCCACTGGCTTCCAATTACCCAAAGAATCCAGTACAAACTACTAACATTGACTACAAGACTCTCCATAACCTGTCCTCTCTCTTTATCTCCAAGCTAATATCCCAATATCTTCCTAATCTTTGTCCTTACCAAGATCTCCTCTCCTCCACACCTACTCATTTTTCACCCAATCGCCTCCAAGATTTCTCTTGAATCAACTGTAATTCTGACCCCCAACATGTCCGATTATCAGCCACACACTGATACTTCACACAGAACCCGAAATCCCATCTCTTTAGGAAAGCTTGCAACCTGCTATAACCACACTGCTGCCTCACCACCACCACCAGAGCTGCCGCCTCACCACCTCAGGATCTGCAGCACCCCTGACCTACTGTCTCCTCCCCATTATGCTGTAGAATGGAAGTCCACAAGGATAGGGTCTTCTCCCCTCTGTACCATCTTTCATTGTTAATTTGTTTATTGTAACTATATCTATAATTTTGTATGTCACCCCTTCTCATATGCAGAGCCATGGAATTAATAGTATATAAATAAATAATAACAATAATCACACTACAGGTTTGTCCCCAACAAAAGAGGCTCCCCTCTTAAAATAAGTGTCTAAAAGACATAAAACATGTAGTACACAGCATTTGTAACTGTTTTTTTTTTTTAACAAAGTGCTTAAAAATTGTAGCGTACTTATTATAATAAATACAGCCTATTGTCTTAATGGTACATTTTGACAACTTATACTGAATTTATTTGTGAATAACACAATTATTGAACATTTGAAAAGATATTGACTTTTTCTAGTTTTGAGAAATTCCATGCTCTTAAGACAGTCACACTGCACAGAATAGTAGTTACCTTTGCCATTTGTCTAGTTTGTTAGTATAATTTTCTTTTCATTCAGTTCCATTATGATATTTGAGGGTTAATAAGTTTAGCAGTAATTTTTCACATTTCACATTTCCAAAACATACTTTTTTGTAGTCCAATTTAGTTCTTAAAAAATCCCAAGGGTAAATTAGAAATCTTAAAGGGAACCTGTCACCTAATTTGAAGCCCCTACACTATCTCTAGCTGTCCCTACACCTTCCTAGCAGCTCCCTATGTATCCCTTTCTTATCTAAAGTGACCCTATTAAACTTGTGTAAATTAAGTATAAACTTACCGCAGTCCCCGTGGTTAGGGGACTGGGTAGGCGTGGCCACGCTTCCACAGCACTCCTCCATGTTGTAATGTACGCCCCACTGGGCGGCATTATTGTGTGTCCTCTCTGCCCCCATTCTTGGAATCTCCCGCCCTCTCTGTAGTTCTATGCACCGGCCGGACATCACTTTATGGGGCATTATGGGGCGGGTCACGTGATCGGCCCGTCTCCGCGCATGCGCATTGCGCTTGTTGAAGCCGGGCCGATCACGTGATCGGCCCCATAATGCACTAGGGCCGATCACGTGACCCGCCCCATAATGCACCGCGCCGGAAATGACGTCCGGCCGGTGCATAGAGCTACAGAGAGGGCGGGAGATTCCAAGAATGGGGGCAGAGAGGACCCACAATAATGCCGCCCAGCGGGGCGTGCATTACAACATGGAGGAGTGCTGTGGAAGCGTGGCCACGCCTACCCAGTCCCCTAACCACGGGGACTGTGGTAAGTTTATACTTAATTTACACAAGTTTAATAGGGTCACTTTAGATAAGAAAGGGATAGATAGGGAGCTGTTAGGAAGGTGTAGGGACAGCTAGAGATAGTGTAGGGGCTTCAAATTAGGTGACAGGTTCCCTTTAAATAAATTATTCTATGTTAATCCATTGGTTGTTTTTTTGCATGATTTTCCATTTTAATTTAGATTTTCTGTAATAAGATGGGTGTTATCTGAGAAATGAAGGAGCACCTTGTGGATTTTGTGGAATCCTTTTATATGGATGCTTCCCAAGCATCACCTTAGGTTTGCATAGACCTTGAGATGTACCTAAACCCCGGAAGACCTTACTTTCTTTGCAAAATATACCTGAAAGCTTTGACTATAATTTTAATTTTAAATAAATGGGTTAGGCTACACTACATTCATTGGAGTTTGGATTGCAAACAGAAAATAAGAAAAACAGCAATACTCAACCTTAATATCTTTGTGCTGCTGATGCAACTGGTGCAAGTTGCAGGGGTGACCTCATAACTACAGGACAAATGCAAAGGATAAAAGAGCGCATATAGGATCTTTTCTTATGATTCACTGTTGTGATGTGACTGATGTCACTGCTCACCTGGGATGGTTGTGTGACACACAACCAGTATAAAGCACATAAAATGGCTGGTGGAGGATCTACAAAACACGTGCACCGTGGTAGTCAACCGAACCTCAAAATAATTGTCTGGATGATCCACACTGCCATATCATGAAAAAGACCACTGGAGTGAATTCAGACAATGGTGACTTTATTCATTCTACGCATTTCGAAGCGTTATCCTTGCTCTTTTCTTAGGAAACCAATCAATTTTCTACCTTAGTGGCTCATGCCAATCACTCCAACAATACCCCTGAACACAGGGATTTGTTGAATTGGTCCTTAGCACAGACATTGTTTATTGACCAGTTTACCAAGTGATGAATTGTGTCCTTTCTTTTTACCCTTGTGAAACATACTCTGCATTTTTCTTGTAACCTTTTAGTTTTTTGTTTTGTAGTTTGGTGAACTTTGCTGTGTTTCTCTAGGCCTTGCTTCCTGAGTTTGTGCATTTGCCTTTCTCTTTCCATTTTCTACTTATTGAAAACTTGACAATACCATCTGTGAAATGTGAATAACCAATGCTTGTGAACCTTCATTTACCAAGTGCTGTTATGTCACTACAGCTCTTGATTTAAGATATTAGCCCCTCGTACAATACAATCTACAGATCCATATTTTTGACTAATATATGTTTATTTTTCTTCCTGTCTCTCACTAGGAAGTTAGGATAGAAAAAGATCTTAGGAATTAATGCCAGAATGCTGCTATAGTGTATGCTGTGTGCTGCTCTGCAGGTGGAGGAGGAGGGTTGTGTCAGAGCTCTGAGCTCCACTCCCTTAGCATTTAAGTAGTTCCACTTCACTCCACAGGGGTGTTGCAGATAGAGTTCAGTCACTACTTGGACCTTGCAGTGAGGACTTGCTGTGCTGCTGATATTTTCTTCCATTGGAGTTGCTGGGTTTTCCTGATCCGTGGGTGGAGGTAGGGCCTGGACATCCTAACTTTCAGAGGTAACCCCAGGAAGAGGGTGAGCCAAGGACCCCCAGTCAGGGACAAACTAGTTCCCCAGTATGCCTTTGCCTATCTTACCATTCTACCTCCTCATTCCCTGTTCACTATACCACCTCATGACATAAATGATCAACCATCAACTTAATTCCAAGTCTTGACCTTCTGAACTCTGCATTTATTTCACTACTGGTTCATTACTGGTTTCTGAGAGTCATGATATTTTATTTTTTATTTTTTAATTTAGCTTTATAAAAGTTTTTATTCTATGGAGGTCAGTCTGAAGTTTTTATTTTGACCATTTCAGTGTACGAATGACATTTTGATCAATTTTCATTTCAATTTCAAAAGTCAAGACAAAGGAAACAAGCTTGGTCATTGCTATTTTTCCCCTAATATTCATTGTGTAAAATAAATAATAATATAATTTTATAGTTAGCATCACCAAATACCAACCAACATTTTGGGGTTCTTTGACTTCCATTTGTAAAATATTTTAGTACACTTTTTTGGTGGTGTTAGGTGGGAGATTTTTTCCTTTATTTAGCCCCAGTCAGAAACATAGACATCTCTTCAGTACCAGATGCAAGGCAGATTGTGTACAAAGAGACCACTCCCATCCTTTTTAATAAAATTGTAGATGCTGCAATAAGCATTACATATTTAATTTGTGTCAAAGGGTTAACACCCAGCAGTAGATCTATAATAGAGATGGGCGAGTCCTAAAAGACTCGGAATCGCAAGACCCCAACGAGTCCGAGTCAAGGACTCGGGACTCGTTGCGAGTCCAGCGAGTCCAATGTTAATGAATAGGGACCCGAGTAATAGCGAATAATGACATTTACAACTCGCTGATGTGTCTCTGAAAGTGTGCGAGTCCAAACTCACTGGTTTTTCTCTTATTTTGAGGCTTGTAGCCGATGATGCGAGGGAAGCGATTCTCCAGCACACACCATGCTTTAAGGAAACAGGAAGCGAGTCGCGCTGACAGGCGCACACACAGAGCAATCCATTCATCAGTGCAATCATGGCAGCAGGACGTGGCACGGTGAACACACTGCGTCTTATTGCACTTGTGGAGGCTCGTCCATTTCTATGGCTCCCTACAGATCCTGACTATGGGGATACGACCCAAATTAATACAGCCTGGAGAGAGATCGCCCAAGAGATGTTCCCTCCGTTCCATCGGAGTGACCATGAGGAACAGAGCAATCTAAGTAAGTTAAATGAGTTCACACGTTATATATTGCATTTACTGTATATATACTCGTGTATAAGCCGACCCGTGTATAAGCCGACCCCCCTATTTTTGCCCCGAAAAACTATGAAAACATATTCACCGCCATCCTGGTATACAGCGGCTATCACTGGTAGACAGCCCCCCAGCAGAGTATACACCTCCCCCTGCAGAGTATACAGGCCCCCAGATGGGTATACATGCCCCCATATTGTGGTATACAGGCAGGGGCGGACTGGCCCAGGTGCCACGGGTCATGCGGCTGCAGGAGCATGAATAATCCGCATGTCCCTGAAGCAGCAGGCGGAAACGGAAGCTCCTGGCCGCGCGATGACGTCATCAGCACGCGGCTGCGTCCGGGAGTGAGCGTCTGTGGGTGGCGTGCGGCTGCGACTGTTAGCGAGCGGCTGTGAGGAGCGCGAGGCTGCGGCTGGGAGCGAGCCATAGGAGAATGCGGGAGCTGCGGTGACTGTGAGGCGGCCGCCAGTCATCACCCCCCCCCCCCTGTCCTCACCTGTGTCGGGCCGGTGAGGGAGGGTTGCGACCCAAACTGTAGGGTGCCAGTCAGTCCCTGTATACAGGGCCCTCAGTGTGTGTACAGGCCCCCCCAGCAGTGGGTATACAGGGCCCCCAGCAGTGGGTAGACAGTGGCCCAGTGGGTTTACAGGGCCCCCAGCAGTGGGAATACAGGGCCCCCATAGCAGGGTATACAGGACCCTGAATGTGTTATCATGCTCCACCGCATAGTTGCCTATATTTGGATGGGGTCACAACAGTACAATGAGTTTAATGTCTGATCCTCCTGGCTCTTTCGGCCAAGGGGTTGGGTGTATATAAATACCACTAATGACCAGAGTCTGGTGCCCGCACTATTACATTCTCTATGCGTTGACATGTGTCCTGCCTCATTTGTGATTGTGGCCACGTGAGCTCAATGTCCGTAATGCTGTTGATGATGTTCCACACTGTCGTGTCACTGTGCCTTGTATACACATTACACACACAAAATGAATAAAATGTTATTGTTGATTTGTACACATACTTTTGTTGTTTCAAATATTACACATCTCTAAACCCGGTTTCAAATCATTTCACAGTTGACCATCTTAAAAAACGGTGGAGGAGCTGCCGGGACCAGCATAAGAAGCAGTACCGGCAGTACTCAGAGAGACAACTGGGAGCCGCTCCATTGCTCAACCACTACCACTTTTACGACCGGCTGTCCTTCCTTCACCCGGTGGCCCGTATGCCAAGGTATGTGTCTGCAGCACTGTTGTGTACATTTAGTATTATTTATTAATATATACATTAGGTTCCATTTCGGCTCTGTGGGTAGCAGAGTATACACGTGGCTCTGTGGGTAGCAGAGTATACAGGCGGGTCTGAGGTAGCAGAGTATACAGGCGGGTCTGTGGGTAGCAGAGTATACAGGCGTCTCTGTGGGTAGCAGAGTATACAGGCGGGTCTGTGGGTAGCAGAGTATAAAGACGGCTCTGTGGGTAGCAGAGTATACAGGCGGGTCTGAGGTAGCAGAGTATAAAGACGGCTCTGTGGGTAGCAGAGTATACAGGCGGGTCTGAGGTAGCAGAGTATACAGGCGTCTCTGTGGGTAGCAGAGTATACAGGCGGGTCTGTGGGTAGCAGAGTATAAAGACGGCTCTGTGGGTAGCAGAGTATACAGGCGGGTCTGTGGGTAGCAGAGTATACAGGCGGGTCTGAGGTAGCAGAGTATACAGGCGGGTCTGTGGGTAGCAGAGTATACAGGCGGGTCTGAGGTAGCAGAGTATACAGGCGGGTCTGAGGTAGCAGAGTATACAGGCGGGTCTGTGGGTAGCAGAGTATACAGGCGGGTCTGAGGTAGCAGAGTATAAAGACGGCTCTGTGGGTAGCAGAGTATACAGGCGGGTCTGAGGTAGCAGAGTATACAGGCGTCTCTGTGGGTAGCAGAGTATACAGGCGGGTCTGTGGGTAGCAGAGTATAAAGACATCTCTGTGGGTAGCAGAGTATACAGGCGGGTCTGTGGGTAGCAGAGTATACAGGCGAGTCTGAGGTAGCAGAGTATACAGGCGGGTCTGTGGGTAGCAAAGTATACAGGCGGCTCAGTGGGTAGCAGAGTATATAGGTGATGAGAATATGGTTAATAGATGGTGTTACAGTGTTGGGGCGTGCTAGAGGGAGCAGAGATCCGATTACTGCCATCATTACTGACCTTATTAAAGATAGCGGCCGCAGCTAAATGACATCATGGCAAAGGTAAACATGGGGTGTGGTTAGCTGCAGGAGGTTAGTGAGAGGTGTGGGTTGTTTGGCAGAGGGCGTGGTGTGGGCGTGGTGAGCGCGGCTCCTGCATCAGATACGCTGCGAGCGCGGAACCGCGGCACATCTCCAGGAGCAGAGGACGTGTCCGGTACGTCCGTAGCCCCCGGCCTCCCCGTTGTCCGCACACACAGCCCCGCTGTGACCTCTGCAGTGTCACAGGCCCCGGCGGGCGGCTGTCATCTCCTCCTGACACTGACCTCCTCCTGATTTGATTGTCTGTGTTGTCCCCCCCCGCTGTCAGCATCAGTGATCTGCTAAGACCTGTGGGTGCACAGACGGGGGAAGTACAAATGCCAGCATGCCGGGGCGGATTGGGCGCTGTGAGGGGCGCAGGTCTTGCTGTGAGCGGAGGGCGCGAGGCCGCTCGAGAAAACGCTATAGCGGCTGTGTGAGTTAAGCGTCTGCGGCTCGCGAAGGCGCATACGCGTCTCCGCTCGCAGTGACGCTAAGGAGTTTGGGATTCGGCTACAGTGCCGGAATTTCAAACTCCCGATTATATAAATAGATTATATATATATATATTGTATACCTTTCAACCCCTTCCCTGCTTTATATAGATGATATAAGCTAAAAGTTTTGTGAATTAAGTATGTCAAGTTAAAAGTGAAGTCAGGGGGACTTTTTTTTTTTCATGTGAACCATTGGTGTTATTGATCGCCAAGATTAGATGGGATGGGGGGGGTGGGTGGTAATCAGGGGGTGAAAAATTATGTATTAGTATGGAATTAGCAAAGAAAGTCACGTATTCCTTTATGTTATGTACAGTTGGTTATTCTTTCATAATAATAACAAATATCTGATTAAGAATACACAGATACACAGAGTCTAAAAAGCGTGCAACTTAATGTTTGACCTATGTTTTTGTTTCCAAATGCAATGCATTCACCAAATTTTTTTTTACTTTACCCACATAGAAGCTTACTACAGAGGGCGGCGTGCTGTTAACCCTCCACCGCCAAACAGAAGGCGGCGTGGAGAAAACCGACCACCACCACCACGGCCGGCGCCACCACCACCACCGCCGTCGCCGCCACCACCACCACCAGCATCGCCGCCAGCAGCGCCAGGGCCAGCACCACCACCGCCGCCACCAGCGGCCGGGCCAGCACCACCACCGCCGCCACCAGCGGCAGGGCCATCAACACCACCACCGCCGTCCCCGCCACCACCACCACCACCGCCACCAGCGGCAGGGTCCGCACCACCACCGCCCCCACCAGCGGCAGGGCCAGCACCACCACCGCCACCATCAGCGGCAGGGCCAGCACCACCACCGCCACCACCAGCGGCAGGGCCAGCACCACCACCGACGCCACCAGCGGCAGGCCCAGCTTATGGTCCGATCCCGGGGTCAGCACATTTAAGTGTGCAACAGAGTAATGCTGACTTTGCCCGCAGTATTATACCATTCATGGATAATATTCCATTTGACAGGCTACTGCGGGCAAGGTCAGCATTACAGATAGTGCTGGAAGCCTGTCAGCCAAATAACGACCCAGGTGATGTGTTCCAATATTTGGATGGGTGGAAAATAAACTCTAACAGGCTAGGCAGGCCCACAACACGGGACAGCCATGTCCCACCCCACAGGGCTTTGCCTCACTGCCAGTGGCCAGCTAACAGGGACCTACCACCGTTCCCTACACCTGTTCAGAGGATCCACCCTGAAGGGTTCGGCCAGGCCATACGTGGGGCCCTTGACCTTTTGCAGGACGGACAGCCCACCTACCAGGACCTGTAGGGCTCCATTTGTTGTTGTTGTTGTTGTTACCTTAATTGTAAAAGGTAGTATTTTTGGGAATGTCCAAACAGTGCTGCCATTTTTTTTTTTTAAACACAGTTTTAAAAACCAGCTTTGTGTCTGTCTTTTTTCAAGGAATGAATGTGGAGTTTTTTTTGTGGTTGGGCTTCAAGTCATCATAATTATTATAATTATTTATTTATATAGCGCCCATAGGTTCCATGCCGCTTTACATGAGGAAAAGGTAGAGAAGGACAAGTACAATAAACATAGACAATAAGGTCATACAGGTACAATAGTAGAGGACCCTGTACGCGTGGGCTCACATTCTACGAGGGGTGGGTGGGGATACAATAGGGTGGGGAAGGTGTCGGTCGTGGGGCGTGTAGCGGGGTCTCATGGCAGGTTGTAGGCCTGTCGGAAGAGGTGAGTCTTTATAAGTATCTTTAAGGTTCAGAGGGTAGGCGACTGACTGATGAGGTGGGGCAGGGAGTTCCATAGCATGGCGGATGACCGGGAGAAATCCTGTATGCGGTTGTGGGAAGAGGAGATGAGGGTGGACTGTAGGACAAGTTCTTGGGATGAACGCAGGTTGCGTGAGGGATGGTATCGGGAGATCATGTCGGAGATGTATGGTGGGGATAGGTTGTGTAAGGCTTTGAATGTCATGGTCAGTGTTTTAAAGTGAGCTCTCTGTGGGCCGGAGGGGCCAGTGAACGGCTTGGCAGAGGGGGTAGGCAGGGGAGTAGCGTGAGGACAGATGGATTAGTCGGGCAGCAGAGTTTAGTATAGATTGGAGAGGTGCAAGAGAGTTGGCAGGGAGACCTATGCGAAGGAGGTTGCAGTAGTCAAGGCGGGAGATGATGAGGGCATTTATGAGTGTTTCAGCAGTGTCAGGATTGAGGAACGACCGAATTGGTTAAATATTTTTGAGTTGGAGTCACAGGGACTTGGTTAGGGACTACAGGTGGGGCTTGAAGGAGAGGGAGGAGTCAAGGATTACCCGAGACATTTGGCGTGGGGGACAGGGGAGAGAGCATCATTAGCAAGTACTTTACGGCCCGCATGGCGCATGAAGTCACCTTGGTTACTAAGTGTCAAATCATGACTCCACATACAACTGTTGCTGACAAACAGTGCCTGTGTTTGGGGGGTTACTTTATGCCTCGCTATGGCAACAAGACTATGAACACACATGTGAGAGGCTGGGACGTCTACATGCTACACATCGCGTCTACGCGTTTTGTATGGAGCGTACAGTGGGACCCTTCAACAGGCTCCAGCAGGATGATAGTCCAAGCAACGCCCACGATGCAGGCATAGGATTGGTGCCTGGAAAAATTAGCCCAAGGGGCTGTTTCCCATTTTTGGTATAAATGTAGGCCTAAGGGCCATAAAAAGCTTGTTTGCCAGGGTGTCTCCCAAACCATGATAAGCTTGTTAGCCTGGGTGGCTCAAAAAATTAGTCCAAGGGGCTGTTTCCCATTTTTGGTATAAATGTAGGTCTAAGGGCCATACAAAGCTTGTTAGCCAGGGTGTCTCCCAAAGCATGATAAGCTTGTTAGCCTGTGTGGCTCGAAAAATTAGCCCAAGGGGCTGTTTCCCATTTTTGGTATAAATGTAGGTCTAAGGGCCATACAAAGCTTGTTAGCCAGGGTGTCTCCCAAAGCATGATAAGCTTGTTAGCCTGTGTGGCTCAAAAAATTAGCCCAAGGGGCTGTTTCCCATTTTTGGTATAAATGTAGGCCTAAGGGCCATAAAAAGCTTGTTAGACAGGGTGTCTCCCAAAGCATGATAAGCTTGTTAGCCTGTGTGGCTCAAAAAATTAGCCCAAGGGGCTGTTTCCCATTTTTGGTATAAATGTAGGCCTAAGGGCCATAAAAAGCTTGTTAGCCAGGTTGTCTCCCAAAACAAGATAAGCTTGTTAGCCTTTGTGGCTTAAAAAATTAGCCCAAAGGGCTTAATAAAGTCTATTTTTAAATAAAGCAGGGCGCTTGGCCCATTGCATATTATTCTTTGGACTAGGAGCATAGAAGAAGCAAGGCCAACTATGCAGTCCTAGGCTTGGTGCCTCAAAAAATTAGCCCAAAGGGCTTAATAAAGTATTTTTTTACATAAAGCAGGGCGCTTGGCCCATAGCATATTATTGCTTGGACTGGGTGCCGAATGAAATCAACAGAGCTACGGGACTTGTCATTAATTCCTGTCAAAAATGGGCATATTGTTAACAGCGCAATATCCCAATCATATTAATTATGATTAGGTCAATCTAGGATTGTGTACTGTCGTCAGGAGGGCTTAGGAACTGTGATGATATCCAATCCTTGTTGAATTTAATTAGAGTGAGCCTGTCGGCATTTTCTGTGGTGAGGCGGGATCTTCTATCAGTGACTATACCCCCAGCGGCACTGAAAACACGCTCTGATGTCACACTAGCAGCTGGGCATGCCAGCACCTCCAAGGCATACAATGACAGCTCAGTCCAAGTGTGCAGCTTGGAAACCCAGTAATTAAAGGGTACAGAAGGGTCGGTTAGGAAGCTGGTACTGTCACTGAGATACTGCTGCACCATGTTGGACAATTGTTGTCTCCTACTCAAGGTCACCGTAGGCAAATTACGTTCTTGATTGGAAGGTCTGTTGAACATCGCCCAGTTGGCGGACATCTTACCCCCACCTCTTCTTGTCATTGATGGCGTTTGTGTCCCAACCAAAGGCTGCTGTTGGAAAGAGCTGGTTCTTCGATGTATAGCGGATTCAGACGGTGATATTGCCAGCAAAATATCAAGAAGAACCCTCTTTACATGATCCATCGTTAAGCCCCTGGATGAGTGCGACAGCAGCGACTGAAATTTGTCTTTGTACCGTGGGTCCAAAAACGTTGACAACCAGTAGAGGTCGCTGTCATAGATGTGTATGACGCGTGGATCTTTGGAGACACATTGACACATTACTTCAGCCATGTGTGCTAAGCTGCAAAGACTCATCTCCTCGGTTACAACAGAATGAAGATCACTACGCGTCGTGGCCTCTAAATCGGTGTCCGCCTCCTCCTCTTCAGCCCACCCATGCTGTACCGACATAAACGTAGGGTTGGGAGTCCCATCAGGGTTCACATCAGTACCAGAGAAAAATAAATCTTCTTCATCATCACCCTCATCACCATCTTCCTGAACCAATGTAGCCTGCTGATATTGGCTAGGGTGGCTAGGATCAGCGATGTTCAATTCTGGCTCCATAGCCATCCGCTGTGCTCTCAAAGCATCTGTTTTGAGATTCAATAGGGATTCTTGGAGCAGGCAGAGCATGGGGATGGTGAGACTTATAATCGACTGATCCCCACTGACAAGTTTGGTACAGTATTCGAAGTTATCCAGCAACTCGGAAAGGTCAGCGATCCAGACCCACTCGAAAGTACTGATGTGTGTGGTATGACTTCCAGGTTGACGGGCATGTTGCAGCTGATATTCCGCTATTGCCTTCTGCTGCTCATTAAACCTTGCCAGCATATGGAAGGTGGAGTTCCATCGCGTAGGCATGTCGCAAATTAGCCTGTGTTTCGGCAAGTTAAATTGGATTTGAAGGGCAGAAAGACTTGCAGCTGCTGTGGACGAATGTCTAAAGTGGGCGCAAATTCGCCTCACCTTATCCAGTAGCTCAGATAACTCTGGGTATATTTTGAGGAATTTCTGAACTACCAGGTTCAGGACATGAGCCATGCAAGGCACATGTACAAGTTTACCGTGCTTTATTGCCGCCACAAGGTTTGCACCATTATCGCTCACAACTAGACCTGGTTGTAGTTCCAGTGGGGCCAGCCACTCATCGGTCTGTTGCTTGAGACCTTTCCACAACTCTGTTGCAGTGTGACGTGTGTCACCTAGGCAGATAAGCTTCAGAAGAGCCTGTTGTCGCCTTGCAGAAGCAGTACTGCAAAGCTCCCAACTCGGACGAGATGGTGCTTGAGGCTCAGCAGTGGACAAGGAAGTGGCAGAAGCAGATTGGGCACTGGACATATATGAGGAGGCAGACACCCGGAATGATGTTGGGCCCGCTATTCGTGGAGTTGGAAGTATGTCAGATGGTACAGTTTTAGAAGTTGGGACACTCTCCACCAGGTTGATCCAGTGAGCCGTTAGTGAAATGTATCTGCCCTGTCCACAACTACTTGTCCACGTGTCCGTAGTTAGGTGGACTTTGGCGGTGACAGCATTTGTTAAAGCACGTTTTAAGTTGTTAACCACGTGCTGGTGTAAGGCGGGAACGGCACTACGTGAGAAAAAGTACCGGCTGGGTACAGAGTATCGTGGTGCTGCCTCAGCCATCAACTCCCGAAAAGACTCTGTACCCACAAGCCTAAACGGCAGCATTTCCACAGCTAACAACTTGGCTATTTTCGCTGTCACTTTTTGGGAATATGGGTGTGTCGGTTGGAACTTCCGCTGTCTTTCATACAGCTGTGGCACAGACAACTGCACGTTTGGACCAGACTGACAAGAGGATTGACTACTGTCATGTCTGTCTTGTAAAGCACCTTGGGAGGAGTACGCTTGAGCAGGAGCTGAAGCCTGAACACTTGCTGGTGAAGGATGTATCTGAGGTGGCCTGGAAGTGTTTGGATCAGAAGGCACTGATTTTGAACCCTGATAGGGTGCCCACTGAATTGGGTGCTTAAGAGACATATGCTTGCGCATACTGCTGGTGCTCTGGTTTCCTTTTACCGTGCCTCTGCTAAGCCTTGCCTGGCACATCTTACAGATAACCATATTTGGTAATGTTGGGCTATCCTTAAAAAATTTCCACACACTGGCTGTTCGTCCTTTATTTTTAATTGGAGGAAGAGGAGGATGACTCTGTTCAACACCAACTGTGGACACATTTTGGGCAACTGTGTTTGCAGTTTGTGCAACAGTTGGCACAGTTTGTGCCACAGTTGACGCTATTTGGGCAACTGTTCTCACAGTTTGTGTTCTGGAGACAGTACGCCTTTGTGATTTTGCCAGTGGTACATAGCCACTTTCGTCCTCCTGGCTGCTCTCTTGGCTATGCAATTCAGCAATCCAGGTAGGATCTGTGGTGTCATCATCCACCCCTTCCAGTTCAAAGGATTCTGGATAAACTGACTGAGCAGGCTGGCCAGATGAGATGTGTGTCTCATCATCCTCATCATCATCCACCTCCTGAGATACTGTTTGCATTTCGTGAAAGTGTCTTTCCTCAGGACGCGCTACTTCCAAACTTTGGCCATGAGTAGACATTTCGTCTACTTCAAGTATCTCGTCAGGCAGTGACAAAGAAACCCCTTGATAAGAACCGAATAAGTCATCCGAGTGACCAAGGTCCATATCCAAATTTTCCTCTGGCTGCCGATGGGTTGAGGCAATATGACGACTTTGAGGATTGGATGGCGCTGCATTGTCTGTAGCGACACTAGAATGTCTTGCCACGGATGATTGTGTACTGCAAGAACCAGTGGTCGAGGGCGTCTGAGCCATCCAAGATGTTATCTTGTCATGCTCATCCGGCCTCAACACACGTTTTCTTTGAGTACTGGGATTTCTAGGTAGAAAAAAGGACGTTCTATCAATCCTAGGCTGTGTACTTGTACCAGTGCCTTCTTGGGCAAGACTGCTGCGGCCACGAGCTCGTCCCTGTCCCTTTGCAACATCCTTTTTGGTAATTGTTTTTTTTTGAGACATTGTAGACGAATGCACAGTCACCAAGTTGGAGTTAGGTGTTGCTGTATGCGTCACTTGCTGGCGGGGTAAGTGTGCGCGCTCACACTTGGCAGTGAAGCCGCACACTACACTCCTTAAAAAAATTAGTTTCAAGTGCGCACAGCCACCGAGATGTGGTTAGGTTTGCTGAATGCGTCACTTGCTGGCGGGGTAAGTGTGCGCGCTCACACTTGGCAGTGAAGCCGCACACTACACTTCCTAAAAAAATTGGTTAGAAGTGCGCACAGCCACCGAGATGTGGTTAGGTTAGCTGAATGCGTCACTTGCTGGCGGGGTAAGTGTGCGCTCTCACACTTGGCAGTGAAGCCGCACACTACACTCCCTAAAAAAATGAGTTTCAAGTGTGCACAGCCACCGAGATGTGGTTAGGTTTGCTGAATGCGTCACTTGCTGGCGGGGTAAGTGTGCGCGCTCACACTTGGCAGTGAAGCCGCACACTACACTCCCTAAAAAAATTTTTTAGAAGTGCGCACAGCCACCGAGATGTGGTTAGGTTAGCTGAATGTGTCACTTGCTGGCGGGGTAAGTGTGCGCTCTCACACTTGGCAGTGAAGCCGCACACTACACTCCCTAAAAAAATTAGTTTCAAGTGCGCACAGCCACCGAGATGTGGTTAGGTTTGCTGAATGCGTCACTTGCTGGCGGGGTAAGTGTGCACGCTCACACTTGGCAGTGAAGCCGCACACTACACTCCCTAAAAAAATTGGTTAGAAGTGCGCACAGCCACCGAGATGTGGTTAGGTTAGCTGAATGCGTCACTTGCTGGCGGGGTAAGTGTGCGCGCTCACACTTGGCAGTGAAGCCGCACACTACACTCCCTAAAAAAATTAGTTTCAAGTGCGCACAGCCACCGAGATGTGGTTAGGTTTGCTGAATGCGTCACTTGCTGGCGGGGTAAGTGTGCGCGCTCACACTTGGTAGTGAAGCCGCACACTACACTCCCTAAAAAAATTGGTTAGAAGTGCGCACAGCCACCGAGATGTGGTTAGGTTAGCTGAATGCGTCACTTGCTGGCGGGGTAAGTGTGCGCGCTCACACTTGGCAGTGAAGCCGCACACTACACTCCCTAAAAAAATTAGTTTCAAGTGCGCACAGCCACCGAGATGTGGTTAGGTTTGCTGACTGCGTCACTTGCTGGCGGGGTAAGTGTGCGCGCTCACACTTGGCAGTGAAGCCGCACACTACACTCCCTAAAAAAATTGGTTTGAAGTGCGCACAGCCACCGAGATGTGGTTAGGTTAGCTGAATGCGTCACTTGCTGGCGGGGTAAGTGTGCGCTCTCACACTTGGCAGTGAAGCCGCACACTACACTCCCTAAAAAAATTGGTTTGAAGTGCGCACAGCCACCGAGATGTGGTTAGGTTAGCTGAATGCGTCACTTGCTGGCGGGGTAAGTGTGCGCTCTCACACTTGGCAGTGAAGCCGCACACTACACTCCCTAAAAAAATTGGTTTGAAGTGCGCACAGCCACCGAGATGTGGTTAGGTTAGCTGAATGCGTCACTTGCTGGCGGGGTAAGTGTGCGCTCTCACACTTGGCAGTGAAGCCGCACACTACACTCCCTAAAAAAATTGGTTTGAAGTGCGCACAGCCACCGAGATGTGGTTAGGTTAGCTGAATGCGTCACTTGCTGGCGGGGTAAGTGTGCGCTCTCACACTTGGCAGTGAAGCCGCACACTACACTCCCTAAAAAAATTGGTTTGAAGTGCGCACAGCCACCGAGATGTGGTTGGTTAGCTGAATGCGTCACTTGCTGGCGGGGTAAGTGTGCGCTCTCACACTTGGCAGTGAAGCCGCACACTACACTCCCTAAGGTGGAGTACGTGCTAGCAGCAACACACTGGTCTGCCACAGAAAAAATAACGCTCTATGGCTTATTAGGAACAAAAATCGATCTGGTGCAAAAACAAAAAGGAAACAGCACCTCAGCTAAGCCTCTGACTGCAGCTGTTAGCAAAGCTGAGTGAGTAAGCTAAGCTATGAGGTCCGTCCTGTGTGCACTCTAAGGCTTCTCCTTCCTTCCCTCCCTGCCTGCCTGCCTACACAGCACTACTCCGTCCTCCTCCTAGCTCTCAGAAGAGCTTTTTGGGTTAATAAAAGGAATCTTCCCTACACTGACAATCCCTGATCTGCTCCAGCATATATCTCTCTCTCCCTACACTAGGTCAGATCGTCTCAGGAATGTGCCCAAAATGGCGGGGACAAGCCTTATATACTGCCTTGCCTGTCATAGATGACATAGGCATCACGATGGACAGCAGCCAATCATAGTCCTGACACAACCAACTTTGCTATGCCATTACTGACTATGATTGGCTATCTTCACAAGTTTTCTGACCTAACACGCACGCTGTGCTGACTCGCAACATAACAGATTCTGTATTCGAGAGTCCGACTCCCGAATACAGTATACAGGACTCGGAATCGTAGACTCGTAGGACTCGGAATCGTAGACTCGCTCAGACTCGCTGCTGAGAGCGGGTATCTGTGACGAGTCAAGCTTATTGACATTGAATTCCATTGGACTCGTCACTGTGCGAGTCCATGCTGGGAGATTCGCCGAGTAACGAGTCCTGCGAGTACCTTCAGAATCGCCGCATCCCGAGTCCTAGCGAGTAGACTCGCCCATCCCTAATCTATAACTGACTCTGGTCATTACAACAGGATGTGATAGCAGCACCCAGCATCCCTTTGTACATCTGGCAGTCTGCAAGAAGTATGACAGTTCTATACACGTTCAGTATATGTCAGTAAATGGTTAAAAAATTGATCTATGTATATTGAAACATTTTGAAGCAGCTTAGCAATAACAATGCTTTCATATTATTATAATCTCAAGGCCAAGCACACATATATTGCCAGAAGTTACTGTTTTGGCAGCGCTTGTCCAACACCTGGCTGATGCATCTGGAAACTCTGCAGAAAGCTTTAAAATGAATGACAACTGGATAACAATTCTTTCTTTGTGCCAGTTTTGAAGGAATTAATAAAGTTAAGTTGTTTATGATTGTAAAGTTAAAGACACCACAGGCTTAAAAGAGCAGAATACCCATCTGTGATCTAAAAGGTGATTAATACATGGGCAAGAACAAGTCTTTATATTAAAAAGATATCACCTGTATAGCAGCAACCACTTGTCATCTATTTCAGACATGCATCTAACCTTCCCTTGCCTCTGAATGAACCTGACATGGGAAATGCATTGAGGCTGTTGTGCATGCTGAGGTGAGCACGGGGAATTGGACGCACTGGACCACAGAGAAACTGTGACAGCTGACCAAAAGAGAAGGGGGGGGCAGTTACAGACACAGAATCAGTCTCTGGTGTACGCAGGTGATGCAGGTGATGCAGGAATGGGCACAGGTACAGTTTCTGGTGAAGGAAGGTGGTGCAGTGACAGCAGGAGCAGACTGGTATGCGAAATCAAGAAACACAGAAAACAGACTGGACAACTAGCTAAGCAGCATACAAAAACTAACTAAACTAACACATTGCTCAGGAACCTCCCCCAATGGAAGGATGCCTTAAATACCTAGTGCCTCTCAGCCATAGGCTGAGGGGCAATTCCCAGTAATAGTGCTTGTCCTATAAGGGCAGAACAGGAGCTTGGGCGTGTGCCTTAGGTACACTTTTGCGGATCTTGTTTGGCATGCATAGGCCCCGGGAGCCAGAGGCAGCAGTACAAGTAGAAGGCCGTTAAGGCACTCTGATTAAGACCATGGCAGTGATTAAGCTGGTGTCTCTGCAGGGACATCAGCATTACAGAACCACCCTTACACCTTCTTTTCATCTGACCTGAAGTAAGCTTTTTCTCCAGTAAGATATCTTCCAAATTAGTAGTAGTAGGAATAGCTGGGAGTAGGGTTAGGCCAGATGGCTGCTGCTTGGAAACCTTTTTCTTGGTCCCAGAATGGCAGATGGAACTGACTTCCAGAGTAGTCATCTCCAGGGGTACAATGACCATACATCTTTCATGGCAATTTTGCCCCCAGTGAAGCATCTCTCCCGATCTTTAGTCGAGGACAGACTTGTGGACAGGGCAAACCTAGGAAAAGCAGACAGGATAAGTTCATAAGCAGAAAGAAAGAAAGCTTCTCCAAATGCGAAGCTCCCACCCATAGTTCCACTGGCTTGCATGCAATGCATATGGCTTCAAACCAGCATGCCATGAACTGATGACACAATCAAGGGACTCTGAAGACATTGAATGGGAACCTGCAACCGATCCACCACAGCCTGTTGAATGAAGTTCCCAGCTAATCTAGGTGGGCCATTTTAGAGAACTGGGTACCAACATACGATATGGACATGGGCAGGGCCAATGAAAAAAAGTATTTTTTACTCATCTACAGTAGAGTCTACAGACCCTAGGTTACAAGGGTGTCATGACCTCATGAAACACACTTGGATGAAGTGTTACGCATCACCACAGTAGAAACAGACTTTTGGCACATTGATGTTCCTGATGTTGCTTAGACATCTTATTATGGTCCACCTGCATAGTTTCAGAAACTAGGAAACCAGCTGGAGAGATGAAGCCAGATGTATAAATCCCTTGTTGTGGTCAAACACTCCTGGAATCTGAGATTGACCCATGTAGCCAAAGAAATTAGATCATCCTGTGAAGCGGTAATATCATGGTCTTTCAGTACTACCTTAATCCTTTTGGATAAACGTTCGCAAAAAGACAGCCACAAGAACTTGTTTATTCCATCCCAATTCTGAGAATAGGGTTCAGAATTGAACTGCATATTGTCCAAAAGTCTGACCTCATTGACACAGCTACAGAAGGGAGGATGCAACAATGGTGGCAAAACCCAGCTTGTCAAACACCTTCTGGAAAGCCTCTAAAAAGTCTATGATGTCAGAGGTGATTTGGTCTCATCTCACTCCTAGGGAGTTGACCCAAGCAAGGGCCTCCCCACCAAGATGTGACATTAAGAATGTCACTTTAGCCCAGTCCAAAGAAATCTTGTGGGTTAACAGTTCAAAGTGCAGAATGCATTGATTGGTGAATCCTTCTCAGTGCTTGGAGTCGCCATCAATATTTGACGGAGCAGATAAGTGGGTACTGGAACCTGATGCCTCATTATACACCTGAATTGATGCTATTGTAGGTAGAATCATATGGGTAAATGTGTTCAGTTGTGTGTCTATTGACCGCAAGTAGGCCAGATGTGGTCTTGTTTCTCCTGTATATGGATCCCCTCCTGTTGCAGGCCAGTAAGCTGGAGCCAGCGGGTCCATGGAATGTACAAGCTGTTACACCAAGGCAAGCATAGAGAAGTGGGCCCACTGTACTACAAGGGGATTGGAGACAGCTGAGCCAGGAAACAGGGAAAAGAGTCAGGAAACAGGGAAAAGATACCGACAACTAGCTAAGCAGCAGACAAGAACTGACTATGCTAACATGTTGCTCAGGCACCGTCCATAATGGAAGGATGCCTTAAACACCTCGTACCTTTCAGCTATGGGCTGAGGGGCACTTCAGTGTAATAGCACACTGTGACTGGCCCTTTCAGAGCAGGGCAGGAATATGGGCGCATGCCTTAGGTGCACTCCCAATGAACCATTGTGGTGTACACAGGCTCGGAAGCTGGAGACAGCCGCAAATCATGTGAGCGGCTGTGCAGGGCGCAAAAGCCATGCAGTCCTACAAACCTGCTGGCCGTGGTGCTGAAATTTCAGTCGTGGAATTTTACTGCTGCAGAAATTCAGTGGCGGCTACTTTAAACAGCCGACACTCTTTCAGCACCAGGCGCCCGGGACCCGGCATGATTTTATGCCAGATCCAGCACAATCTGGCGAGGATCCTGTTTTGTCCGATTTTTGCATCGGACACAAAAAATGCTGCAGACTCCGGTTTTGTGTCTGATGCAAAAATTGGACAAAACTGGATCCTCCTGGAAAATCCCCAAACCGGATGGCAAATAACAGCCATCCGGCCCCATAGTGATACGTGGGGGGCAAATTGGTACCCGGTATTGTACGATTCACACCGGACAGCCCCGGACCAGAAAATCCATGGTGTGAAGTCAGCCTTACATGCTAGCCTTTCTCAGAAAAAAGACTAGCATGTAGCAGAAACACTGTGGTTTAGGGTAATTAAATATATACATTTTTTTTCTCTTTTCTTTGGTGTACTGATATCCATATTTTGATTTATTGACTATACCTATGGCGTTATCATAGGATGGCTTTGCACCCGTCTTTAATTTAATCTTGTGTTGTTTTGCTTATTTTATATATCTACTATATAATTGTCTAATTCTGTCTGTCTGGTTCTCTGTCTGTAACAGAAATCCTGCGTCACCCAGTCGGCCACGACCAATCAGCAACAGGAGCAGTCCGGCCGCGAATTGGCACAGGATTTGAACCATGCATGCCACCGCTACCATCGGGAGATCAGCGGCGCAGTGCAGTGTGATATATACCAAAGAAGGCAATTGAGAAGATGGTGAAATTAATATCTCCATCTCCACACCTGTGATCCGATTCTTCCATGCGAGAGAATCGTATCACGATAAGAAAATAACACTCATTTCATGCTCGCAGTGTAGTTATAGCTGAGTTTCATTAGCATACATTATCCGATTCTGTTGGAATATGTTTAGGGCAACAACTCTATTCCTGTGAATGTAAGGCTAGGGTCACATTAGCGTTTTTTTTCCATCCGGATCCGGTTTTGAGCATTATAAATGCTCAAAACCAGATCCAGATCCGCAGCCCATTGGCTACAATACAAAAACCGGATTGCACTATTTGCAATCTGGTTACCGGATCCGGTTTTGGAGCCTGCGGGAAAAATCATGCAGGCAGCGTCCATCGCAGCATTTCCAAAACCAGATCCGTTTTGTAAAATGGGCACCTATGGGAGCCCATCCGGCTACCGCAAGGCACCTGTGAATGCCTGCGGTAGCTGTATGCTTTTTTAATCCCTGCTGCAGCGGGGATGAACAAAGGGTTAATGTTAATATAATATGTGGGCACCATGTCTCCAGGGAGAGTCCACCCTCGCTAGTGACAGTATTGCCGGCTTTTGTCAACTTTTACTGTTTTATCAATGACAGCCGGCGGCTTCTCGCTGTAAGGAGGAGACACAGTACGTAATGTGCGTACTGTGCATGCCGCTATCCATGGTCCTGAAAGCTTTAACATTAGTTCTATGGGCAGCACACTGCCATAGAACTAATGTTAAAGATTTCATGACCATGGATAGCGGCATGTACAGTACGCACATTACGTACTGTATCTCCTCCTTACAGCGAGGAGCCGCCAGCTGTCATTGATAAAACCGTAAAAGCCGACAAAAGTCGGCAATACTGTAATAAACCAATGTAACTCTTCATATGCCGCCCTATATGGTCAACATGTCTCTAGGGAGGGTGGACACTCCCTGAAGACATGGTGCCCACATATTATATAAACATTAACCCTTTGTTCATCCCCGCAGCCGCAGGGATGAACAAAGCATTCGGCAACCGAATTGCACATTATGAGCAATTCGGTTACCGGATCCGGGTTTAGGGACACATTTTGAATACAAAATGTGTCTGAAGGCACGTGCGATTACTACATCCGGATCTGGATGCGATAATCGCAATGTGCCTTCTAAATGTGACCCTGGCCTTAAGTGCTCTATTGCTAGGTTTATGCATTGCCTGTAAAGTTAGATAAAAAAAAAAGCACTCCCAGAGGCTCACACACAGGAAAGACCATGTGACTGTACACAGTTTCCTGTGTCTACGCATGAGAGGAGAAGCATCCTGCTGATGCTGCACAGAGACACTTAGGCTTTGTGGAATCAGGAATATACATAACTATCAAATCTGTACCTGCCTATTGCTAACTAAAGCTCTGTTCTAATGTCAACATGCTTGAGAGTATCCTGAATGATCCGCTGCCAACAAGTTATGAGCCAAGCGTGACACAGAACCCCCGGAATGACACAGAGTACAGAGTGACATAAAAGAATAATACAGCCACAGAAGCACAAAGCTAAAGCAAAACAGAGCAAAAGAGAACATGTCCACAAGCAGGGATCACTGCAAGTTCTCAGTGCAAAGTCTCACCAATCAGAATTATGCAGGAGGCACACTGGCGTGAGACTTGCGCGAGTCTCACGCCGGGAAAAACGCATGTCACTCGCACTGCTGTTAAGAAAGTGGCCAGGGTACAGTGGTGCATTTTCCGCCGCCGCCTCTCGCTTGTCACTGGCAGTGTGATTCCACTCGCAGCATGCTGCATTTGTGTGCGATTTCGGCTCGCGTGCGGGCAATGAAAGTCAATGGGTGCATGTTTTTCTCTCATCAAAACAGCAGATGAGGCGAGTTACATGCGCGAAATACGCTTGTACGTGATCAGCAGAACAGGAAGTACAAGCTGATCCCAAATTGGTCCTTGATTGGAATCTAGGAACAGCCTTGGTGCTGCTGGGCAGAGCTTGGGGCAGGCCAATCACGCCCTTCCATGCCTCAAAAACACCTTACACACGGATCGCTGTTTGTGACTGAAAAAACGCACTCGCATCGCACTCGCACTGCAAACGCACCCCACTCGCACCGCACTTGCACACAACTCACACCGCGATCACGGACAAATAAGCGATGCTGTCGCAGAAATGGCTAGCGTACAAAACGCTACGTTTTTCACACACCTAGTGTGCCTCCACCCTTAGGAATTCTGGAAATTCAAGGTGAAGATGCTGCTCATAAGAGAAGGTACGTGGAAATATACACAAGAGCAAGTGCCTCATTCATTACCAGATGATTGGCTAGAGAAGGAACAGAAAGCACAAAGCACTATCTCCGCAAGTGTAGATGATGATCAGATTGTAAATATATGCAAGTGTGCAACTGCAAAAGAGATGTGGGATACATTACGGAAAGTACATGAAAGCTCAAATCTCAGAAATATGATTTATCTCATGAGAAAGCTGTACCAGTCTAAGCTAAGTGATGGCCAGAATATGCAGGACTAAATAAGAAACACCCTAGAGATTGTGGGGCATCTCAGTGGTATTGGAGAAGAAATTAAAGACTTTTTATGTTGCTGCACTACTATTAAGTGGTCTTCCAAAACGTTATGATACACTTGTTACTGCACTAGATGCACAGTCAGATGATGAGCTCACACTAGAATATGTCAAAGGCAAGCTTATAGAGGAATTCAAGTGGAAAGTGCATAATTAGGAATGAGCGTGTATACTCGTAACTATTTGGTACTCGCCGAACAGTATGGTATTCGGGCTACTCGCTACACCACGAGTTTTCTTGTGATTACTCGTTAGGAGTAGTGAGTAGTACATTCACTTTCACAGTGTCTCTATATACACTGAGAAAGTGAAATAAAAGTTAATGTCACGCTGCAGGAGGAAGGCGCCCTAGAGTGGACCCACTGGGCCGTTGTACTGAACTCCCCTGGGTGAGCTGGTCCTAGCTGATCCAACCCCTATACAGGGATTGTCAGGGGCAAGCCAAGAGGGTCTAAATACCACAGCTGCCGGTACCAGAGGGGCGGCTTGTAGGGTTAACCTAACAGAGGTATGGCAGAGGAGGACCTGAGATATCAAAGCCTGAGGTATGGGCAGGACGGAGGACTGGAAGAATTATCCACGAATGAGATAGCACAAGGAGGGCCTAACTAACGGCTAGATATGCACAAGGCAACTAACACATTAATCAGGCACCTCCCAGCAGTGAAGGTGGCCTGATATACCGGAGGATGGACACCTATTGGCCAAGGGGAGTGTCAGGCTGAGCCGTGCCGGCCCATAGATTCATAGGGGAGGAGCGCAGCCGCACCCAATGCACCGCTCATTACACCGTCCATTGTAGTGTGCTGGAGTGTGAACCCCAGTGGCAGACAGGAAGGGGAACCTGCGACAGCTCTGAGGCACCGCACGCCTGGATGCCGGATGCCCGACTGGCGGAGCAGGAGAGAACACAGCATCAGGGAAGGTGAGCGGGGGAGCGGTGCCAGGGGAACCTAACAATAAAAAGTATTAAAAATAAAAAAAATAACATACTCACCTATCCGATGGCTGTCCCAGGACCCGAACAAAACACATCCGCTGGCCTGCAAGGACCTTACGTTTGATGGCAAATCAGATGGCGGATAGCGATCAGGTGGTATGTGACATCACACATCACCTGATTGCTACCGGCCATCTGATTGGCCATCAGATGTTCTAACACATCGATGGCCTGCCAGAACCTTACGTCTGATGGTGAATTAAATGGCCGGTAGCGATCAGGTTGTGTGATGTCACCCACCACCCGATCGCTACTGGCCATCTGATTGGCCATCAGGCGTAAGGTCCTGGCAGGCCAGCGGATGTGTTTTTTTTTGGGGTCCCGGGACAGCCGTCATATAGGTGAGTATGTTATTTTTTTATTTTTAACACCTTTTATTAACTTTTATTTCACTTTCGCAGTGTATATAGATACACTGCGAAAGTATCTATATACCATTGTATCTATTTCCCCTTGACTTACATTGGACACGCTTCTTGTCATGAGTACCCAAGTATTAGGACTTACTCATTACGAGTATAGTGAGTCCGAATATTTCACTACTCGCTCATCGCTACGTATAATGTAAGCAGCAGTAATGAATCCAGAGTAAAAACAGCATTAAAGACACAGGACTTTCCGATAAATAAGAGTAATCTAAAATAAACTCGTGAATGTTTTGTCTGTAAAAAGCCCGCCACCTTAAAGCAGAGTGCGGAATTTGGAAAGCTAGAATGAGTCAGCTTAAAAAACAGAACAGTGATCAAAAGGTGAAAACAGCTTTAAATACCAGTACAGGCTCATCTGTAAAGCATATTTGGTGTATAGACTCTGGTGCTAGGAGCTATATGACGAATAACAAGGATTTCTGCACTGACCTTGATGAAAGCACGTCAGAAAAGGACATCTTAGCTAATCACTATATGGCCTTTAGAAGGACTAGGAGACTGCTACCTCCACTGTCTAGTTTCCTCAGCACAAATTAGAAAGATCCCAGTAAAGGATGTTTTCTATGTTCCCAGTCTTGAGAGCAATCTTCTGTCAGTAAGGAAGCTTACGCAAAAAGGGAATGTAGT
The DNA here is from genome assembly GCA_033576535.1 of Allobates femoralis. NCBI lineage: Eukaryota > Metazoa > Chordata > Amphibia > Anura > Aromobatidae > Allobates > Allobates femoralis. The sequence goes on along the minus strand of JARQOC010000004.1, from coordinate 406,924,707 downwards.
TACTTTTAATGACAACAGCTGCATTATATCAAAGAAGGGTCACACTCTTGTAGAAGGAAAAATCCAAAATGAACTTTATCAGCTAAAATGCAAAGACAGAGTGTACAACGCTAGACAAGATCTGCATAAGAGCTGTATCCACAGAGACCCAGAAGCATTAAGGAAGCTAGGTCAAGTTGCAAATGGTGTTGAAATCAAGCAATGTAGTCTAATGATGAAGTGCACTACCTGTCTTAAAGGGAAAATGTCCTGAAAATCCTTTCCTAAAGTAAGCACAACTAGATCTGCACAGCCACTGGATTTGATACACACAGATGTTTGCGGTCCAATGAGTGTTCATACTCCAAGCAAGAAGAGATATTTTCTCAAATTTATTGATGACTACTCCAGATATACAGTGGCCTACCTGCTTCACAGTAGGGATGAAGTTCCACAGAAACTTGAAGAATATCTTGGAAAAATGTCAAAAGCCATGCGTGCAGATAATGGGACTGAATATACAAGTGGTAAGGTGCAAACCATTTTGAAAAATAATGGAATCGTGTTCCAGACTACCATTTCATACAACCCAGAACAGAATGGCATTGCAGAGAGAAAGAACAGGACTCTCTGTGAATGTGGAAGAAGTATGTTGTTTGATGTAAATCTACCTACAACATATTGGGGAGAAGCCATCATGACAGCTTGCTATCTTCAAAACAGACTGCCAGGTAAAGCCACAAATATAACTCCATATGAGCTATGGAAATGCAAGAAGCCTAACCTGTAGAACCTCAGGATACTTGGAAGCAAAACATTTGTGTATGTTCCCAAAGACAAACATTCCAAGTGGGAATCACATGCAATGTAAGGAGTCCTGGTGGGCTATAGTGAAACTTAAAAGTGATACAGAATACAGCACCCAGAGACCAACACAGTAACAATCAGTAGAGATGTAGTGACTGATGAGAACCCTGTTTCACTCAAATTCCATGAAGATACACAAGTCATTCAAGCTAAGAATCAAGAACAAGAATCTCAATCATCAAACCCAGACACTAAAAAAGAAAACACTGAAGTCTGGATAAGCTCTAAAGCCAGCAAGGAAGAAACACAAGAACCAAGTCAACCTCCAGTCTGGTGATCAGAAAAACCAAACAAAGGTATCCCAGCTAGATGCCTTTCTTATATGGTCAGAACACTTCCTGATTTAGAGCCACAGTCATGGCAAGGAAAAAGAGCTCTCAGAAGCCAAATGTTCATTAAACTCCAGCAATGAGAATTAGACAAGCAGTGGGGGCATTTATGTATATGAGGACAACCAAGCATGTATTAAACTTGCCAGCAGGGAGAATATTAGTGCAAGGACTAAACACATCGACGTTAAACATCACCACTTACGTGACTTAGTGGAACGTGGTGTACTAGAGTTGGTTTAATGCGAGTCTGACAAGATGTTAGCTGATGATATGACAAAACCATTGCCAAGAGCCTGGTTTGAGGACTTCAGAACCGCAATGGAATTAGCAGTATAAGTAGTTGTTGAGTGGGGGTGTTGGAATATGTTTAGTGCTACAACTCCATTCCTGTGTATGTAAGTGTTCTATTGCTAGGTTTGTGCATTATCTATAAAGTTAGATAAAATAAAAACACTCCCAGAGGCTCACACACAGGAAAGACCATGTGACTGTACCCAGTTTCCTGTGTCTGTGCATGAGAGGAGAAGCATCCTGCTGATGCTGCACAGAGACACTTAGGCTTTGTGGAATCAGGAATATACATATCTTATCATATCTGTAACTGTTTATAGCTAATTAAAGCTCTGTTCTGTTGTCAACACGCTTGAGAGTATCCTGAATGATTTGCTGCCAACAGATTCTCTCGCATCATATTCTATACTCCAGTGTGACCTGGCCTAACATCAATGCTAATGTGAAGATGCCAATGCATTATGGTATGTACTTGCGAAAATCACAGAAATAAAGCTGGTTAAAATCCTTCTGTAACTGCTTTTTTGACACCAAAATGTTTCAAAACCTGATAGCAGCATTTTTGCTGTATTTTTGCACTTACTCATTGCTTTCAATTGGTGAAGAAACATTGCAAAAATGCTGAAAGAATTGACATGCCGCAATTTAAAAAAAAAGCAGTAGTTTTCCATTTGTCAGGAAAAAAATAAGCGTGTACTAGAGATTTCTAAGATTTCAGAACTTTTACTGATACTGTAAAAAGCATATTTTAATTTGCATAAAAACACAGCAAAAACGCAACATGTAATAATAACAAAATTCCACAAAAAACAATAGAAATGTGTTTACCAGGATACCAATAACATTAAATCTAAAACAAGATTTAAACTATCGTCATTGATCATACCTTTATTTCATGGCCTAAAGGGCCCGTTCCATGCTATGATATCGTTAACTATATAGTTTGTACGTCACGGCTTTTTGGGTGGAGCAACAACGTCATAACAACGTTGTTGCATGTGACAAGTAGAAACGATCAATGATAAGTCAGCTGATCATTGATGGGAGGTTTTTCAACCGGACCTTAAACCAAATGATGATCGTCCGTCCAACCTGCAGCATCGGTGTGTGTGACACCTTGATAACGATGTAACAGGAGAAAAAGACTTTGACATATAATGAGGGAGCACAACTGAGAAGTGAAAAAATACTGACAATTTTATTTACAGAAAATGTGAACATGCAATTTAAAACCAATTAAAAATCACAAAGGGGCTTCAGGTAAACACGTGGTGTCAGTTATTTCAAATACGGGAATTTTTTGCAGTGTAACAATAATCGATTTTTGTACAGTACACAAATTATAAACTGCAATCTGACAAGGGTGTCTTTAATTACCACTTAATAAATCATAAGTTATCAACCGGTCAACATAGAAATACCAGGGGAGATGTACAAGATATAATAAGACACACATAGGTCTCAATTAAAGTGCTCAGGCAGACAGTAGTTTAGCAAAATTTCAGCACATATAGGCATAGTTAGGCACTGGGGAATTAAGACATGCAGTTGATAGTTGTTTCACGCAGTTACCTATGGTACAATAACTGGGCTCAACTCATGGAGCTCCGGTATAGTGTCTAGAGGTATTCCAACAACCATACTTATTGAGCAATAACAATATGCACCTATGTCAGAACCAAAAAATAATTTATATTGTTCTGGTCACCCAATTTGATGATGCATCAATATTTAAAGTGCTTAAGGTATAAGTGCAAAATATTACAGTAATTGGGTACATAAGAGAATATGGTGTACTGTCTCCTCATATCACATAGCCATAATACCATCTGTGAGTAACAGTATTTTTTCACTACTCAGTTGTGCTCCCTCACTATATGTCAGTCTTTTTCTCCTGTTACGTGTCTGCTTTCTTAACATGGTAAGCACACGCCTATAATTATGATTGACTAGTGGTGCTCCTCACTCCCCTTCTCTTACCTTGATAATGATGTCGTTAACGACTTCGCCTATTCAGAACTGAAGGACGTAGGCGATCAAACGATCGCAAGTATCATTCGCTTTTCGCGGGATTGTTGCTGCGTCGTTAACGATATCAGTACATGTGACATTTCACTAGCGATCATTGAACGACGTTCAAGTGATCTAGGTCAAGTCGGATTGTTGGTTGGCTCGTTCAACCATTGAAGCGTGTAACGGGGCTTTAAGTCTAATATATATTCTTGCACAATTTATTTAAATTCGAGGGTTTTTTAAGTTTGATTAATTACAATGTTGTATTGGCCAGGGGGTGACAGGTTGCCAGCGATCCCAGTAAAGGGTATACAAATCTTACATAGAGCATACCATGAATAAGGCACAGGACTCTAGTGCGTAGATCTGGTAATCCCATATATGACTTTCTACACCAAAATTCTAAAATGATGGCGTAAAAGCACTATATTAATTCATGGTTTTTCCAGATGAATTTAGAAGCTTTTTTTTACATTTCTTGTTCGATCTGTTCTGAAGCGTTCATGCTGGAAATCATCTGTGATCTTTCAGTCAGCCAAGGGGTAAATTGACACTCCTATATCCTTTTCTATCATGAGGAATTTCTCTTGGCTGTGCATGAAGTAACTTGAGCTACTCTGTCACGTGTATAATTGTGCCAAGTATTTTTTTGGGTGATTTATGCAAATCGATTGGTAAATTTGAATCCACAGGGACCTGACAATTTCATGAAATTCTACTTGAAGTTGATTTGCATCAATTGATTTTTTTTCTAGTGATGGCATGCATGCGCACCAATGCTTGATATTCGTTTGAGTACCTGGGTGCTCGGCCATGCTTCGAATTCAGTCGATTATTGTGAATGCTCAAGCAAAAGCTTGAGTCACTGCCCCGCATGTTTCATGGCTCTTTTCAGCGCCTAAACAAGCGAGGATTGGCTGACATTTAGCTTTGCAAATTCTGGTACTTGTCCCTGACTTTTACCGATTGCCATGGTGTGTTTGCATTAGGGCTAATGATTAATGGGGTTGATATCAGCTGTGAATTGTCGGCTTCAATCAAGCCCAGGGGTTAATAATGAAGGTGGGTCTATCACAAGTCATTTGGAATTCACTTTGGGTGATATGCAATTTTTCTGGCACTATATGCACTGTGTGAGTGAAATGTGACATTTTAGTAATTTTTAAATAGTTGTTATTTAAAAGGGTTTTTTCTCCTGTTTTGATAGACTATCAAACACTCTTATTACTAACCGTGTAACTGTAGCTAAAAAGCACACGCAGTAAAAAATAGTTTATTTGAATAAAAACTCACCCATACGATCTCTCGTTCACCAATTTATTTAAAAAAAAATCAAGATCAGACTTAATTTATAGTGAAGGGGGTTATACCATGTCCCTTGAATCCATACTCAAAACTATGGAATCTCGTTCACAGAACAGGGCTCCATATGTCTCTCTGTTAGCACCTGACCTGGATTTTCTCATTTGTGGTGATACTGATGTCCCCATGTGTGAGAATTCTGGGTCTGACACTGACCAGGAGAGACCTCTCAGCAACATACCCAGAATTTCACACGCGCAGTGACAACAGTATCATGATATGTGAGAAACTCTGGGTCTGGCACAAACAGAGAGTGACCTATAGCTCCTTTTCCTTTGAACTCTTCTCCATAAACTGAAGTATAGATTCAGGGGACATCGTGGTACCACTACAGTTGATTATATCATATCTTCATGTTTTTTTGTTTTTTTTTAATAAATTGTTGAAAGAGGGACAGTGTGAGGGAGTTTTTTTTTCAAATAAACAATATTTCCAGTGTGTGTATTTTTTAATTTTACCCTTACTGAGTTAATAATGGTGTGCCTGATAGATCTCTCTCTATTACTAACCCCTGAGCTTGATGACTAGCCAATTTAAACTTATTACTGTACAAAAAAATCTAAGTGACATCTGATTTTTACAGGTATATTGCAATTCCTTTATGTAGGAAAGTGAATTTAGTCTTGTAAATTTTACATTTTTGCTACTGTATAAAAATGAATAGCACACAGACTGCATACTGATGACAAACAACAAACATGTCTGAGGTTTTTTTTTATGCAACTCAGATGATTTTTTTATATGATCATCTGGACCCAGCCTCAAGGTCATAGCTGTAATAACTAGATATTCATACACTATTTACAACTGTGTGTCTTTTTTTATATGCTCCACACTTTTGTATCTGTTTGTAAAAGGAATCTGTTAGGACTGAATTTAACGATGTGTCACCTATTATTCTGTGTGCTGTTGTTTACATATAATGAAGGTTTTATTACTAGTAGATTACCACTGTATGAACTACATGGCTCATGAGCAGCTGTCTGACCACTCTCCCTCCTGTGATAACAAGCACACTGTCAATAAAAAATGTACATAAAGAGCTGTGGTGTGGGTGGGGTTAGCTTTCTGAGCTCTGCTACATGCTGCATCAAATAACTCTGAATGTGACACACATGTGCACCTAGTAAACTAAATGATACACTTTTGGATACAGGGTCTCTTTTCCTTCATCATGTTGCACTGAGATGAAGTAGCAAAATCCTGCTAACATATTCACTTTAATGTACCTACCGTATATACTCGAGTATAAGCCGAGTTTTCAGCACACATTTTGTGCTGAAAAGTTCCCCCCTCCGCTTATACTTGAGTCAGTCAGTATGTGCTGTGGGGATAGGAAGGTTACGGGGGCTGGAGGAGGTGGGGGGGAGGCTGTAGAGTGAGCGGGAGGTCACGTGGGGCTGCCCATTAGTGTGATGAATATGCACTGCATCCCCCTGTCCATCAGTGGCAAGGGGAGTGGTGCACATCTCATTACACTAAATGATCTGGGCCCCTGTTGGCACACTCCCCCATCACTGTATATAGCCCCCCTGCTGGCACAAACACTCCTTCACTAGTATATAACCCCCCTGCTGGCACACTTCCCCATCACTAGTATATAGCCACCAGTGCCGGGACAAGGCATTTTGGTGCCCTAGGCAGGTAAGGCAAACGGCTCCCCTCCCCCCCCCCTCTCCCGAAATATGTCTAGGAAAAAAAATGTCAACATACTTTGAAAGTAAATTTAATTTAAAACAAATAAAAGTAGATATAAATGAACATTTTGGATATAAATTGTACATAAATAGTAATGCACACGACCAGCTCTTGAAATGCTTAGCAGCCATATGGTATAAGTACCTTTTTCCTGATGAAAAGTGCAGATTTTATATCGGACTGCAACATATGCTAAGTACGAAATGTAAATCAAATTCTTTAATGAGTTTCAGACGACTAAAACTTCTCTCTGCTTTTGCACTACTAACAGGACAGTGTTGATGATGTATGTAAAGTGCTGTGGAGTTCATAGTGTAATATAAATGCAAAAAGTATTATTCTAAATATGATGTCACAATACCAGGATCTGAGGATCTTCTATTTCGAGGTCAGGGACTCTCTGATGCCATGTTGCTGCTTGCCTCGCTGTCGTCCTCTTTTGACACTGCAGTGCAGTGGACAAGAGAGCATTAACTGGTTAATAACAAGAAGTATGGAGTGTACTAACTGAGCCATAAACCCTCCCCATACCATGTCCAGCAGACATTGTAGGATTACTATATGGATTTTATTATTAGGGTACGGACATACTGGCGTGAAACGCGGATGACTGCAATGTGTGATTTTATCGCATTGCACTCTGACCAATGTTATTCAATGTCTGAGAGCAGATTGGCGAGTGTCGGACGCTTTTTTCTCAGCCAGATTCAGGATGAGAAAAAAGTCGCAGCATTCTGCGACAGTATGTGATTCCCGCGCGAGACTCACCAATGCAAGTCTATGGGTCTGACAAAATCACATACCGCACACTGACAGCACACGGACCATCCGAGAGGCATCAGTTTTTTCACGGATACATTATCATTCTGTAACTGAAAACACTGTAAAATGTTCCTGTAAATGGTTCTACAGTAAATAGCTGCTGAGGAAAAAACAGATTACACACGGATGTGATCTGAGAGAAATGTCGGACACTCGCACAGCAGTTGGATGCCAAATGGACCAAGTAACCGATGACACTCATCCAACTCTCCTGGATGAGAAACAGACCGATTTTAAGGCAGCGGGAGACAGTGTACCACCGTGTCCTCAGCTCCGTGCTGTGCACAGTATACCACCATGTCTCAGCTCTGTGCTGTGCACAGACAGTGTACCACCATGTCCTCACCTCTGTGCTGTGCACACAGTGTACAGTACACTGTAAGTGCACAGCACGGAGCTGAGGACATGGTAGTACACTGTGCACAGCACGGAGCTGGTGACATGGTGGTACACTGTGCACAGCACGGAGCTGGAGACATGGTGGTACACTGTGCACAGCACGGAGCTGAGGACTTGGTGGTACACTGTGCACAGCATGGAGCTGAGGACATCCCAGAATAGACAGACAGGCCACAGACGGGCGGCGGGACAACACTGAGCCCACCTGGAAGAACTACAACTCCCAGCACCCAACACACTGCCCAGAAATCATATAGGACAGGCAGAAGAACTACAACTCCCAGCATGCCACACCCTGACAACACAGAAAGATGGCAGCAGCTGCATGGAGGCAGACACACGGTACAGCTGCCAATATCACCACACACAGCACCAGCCACAGCCCCAGTCCTCCTGCACCCCCGTCCTCCACAGGAGGATACAAGAGCCACATACAGTCCTCTCACCTCCTCCAACAAGGAGCAGGTGATTGAGGCAACAGCATGCCCAGCCATCACACCGATATACTGAGCACAGATCCATCCCCAAGGGATCCGATGCTGCAGCATGCCATATACTGAGCACAGATCCATCCCCAAGGGATCCGATGCTGCAGCATGCCATATACTGAGCACAGATCCATCCCCAAGGGATCTGGTGCTGCAGCATGCCATATACTGAGCACAGACCCATCCCCAAGGGATCCGATGCTGCAGCATGCCATATCCTGAGTACAGATCCATCCCCAAGGGATCTGGTACTGCAGCATGCCATATACTGAGCACAGATCCATACCCAAGGGATCCGGTGCTTTAGCATGTCATATACTGAGCACAGATCCATCCCCAAGGGATCTGGTACTGCAGCATGCCATATACTGAGCACAGATCCATCCCCAAGGGTTGTGGTACTGCAGCATGCCATATACTGAGCACAGATCCATCACCAAGGGATCCAGTACCGCAGCATGCCATATACTGAGCTTAGATCCATCCACACGGGACCGCTGCTAACCTTAACGCTGCAGGCACCAGGCGCCGCTGCCAGGAGCCCACATTAATTTAGGTCCCGGTCTAGGCCTACATCATGGCGCCGCCACCGCGCCGTGATTGGCTGAACTGCATCATAGCACGTCATAGGGGCGTGTGTCATGATGTGCTGTCATGCCTAACCGCAATTGGGCACCGAGCATGTCAGTCATGCGCTTAGAACACGCCCCGCTATGAAGTCCCGTCCTCCCTCCTCTCTGGCCGGCGCGGCCGCCGGCGGCCAGCACGGGGCCCCCAGGGGGTGCGGGGCCCCTCAGGGGGCGGGCAATGGGCCCCGTCATGTGGGAATGCGCCCTGCACAAGATGGCGCCCTAGGCGATCGCCTAGGGTCGCCTAGCTGTCGTCCCGGCCCTGATAGCCACCCTGCTGGCACACTTTCCCAATCACTAGTTTAAAGCCCCCTGCTGGCACACTTCCCTATAACTAAATCTATAAGATTTTATGATAAACTGTTTTTATATTTTTGTTATTTTTATCTATGCTACCTGTCAAATTGCTAAAACTACATTTCCTTTTTATTTTCCAAATGAATACCTTGTCACTTGTGTCAGCAAATTCCAGTGTTTTTTTAGAGCTGAGAAATGTATCTAAAATCTTTGAAGTTATTTAAATGTGTCGTTTTGTCCAAACCTACTTGAAGTCTTAAAAGCATGACTTGATATAATAAAATCTATATTTGATTAAATGTCAAAACAGCTGTAATTCAAAACTACCGGTATATTTTAAAATGTCTTAATATATGTCTTTAGTTTTAAGCTACTACCATAATTGCTAAGCAATAACAAATACGGTATATCACCTTAACCTATAGCTGCAAAATATATATAACTGTCATGGTTTATTTTTTTTTTTTAAGTATCTTTATATGTAGCCTTTTTAAGATATCCTCATGCTCCCATTTAATTAAATTATAATTTTAATATTTTAGAAGTACAAAAGCTCTAAAGTGTCATTTAGGTTAGGGTCACACCTGGGGGGTGACCCACGTTTACTGGATCCGGCAAACGCATAGCAAAGGCTGCTCCTTAGTAACCTGATGTTTACCATGGATGCAGCCACACAGGAAGCCCCAGGAACTGCGCATTACCAGAGCGCACAGGAAAATGTTGCAGACAACGTTTTCCTGTGCGCTCTGCTAAAGTGCAGTTCCTGTGGATTCCTGTGTGGCTGCTTCCATGGTAAACATTGGGTTACTATGAAGCAGAGTTTCTGGGCAGCACTCGACGTTAACACTAGTCATTACTGCAGCCTTTGCTGTGCGTTTCCCGGATCCAGTAAACGTTGGTCACCCTCCAGGTGTGACACTAGCCTTACATAAATTCTTTAGTTCACTGGAATACTTCAAAAGTAACCTTTAAATATGAGTCAGAAAATAGTTAGCAGTGGACATATCTATTTCAGGCTTTAAAATCTCATAAGTAGAGAACAGAGGTCCACGAATTATTGTCTAACTTGAATGGTGACACCCTTAAGCTACGTTCACATTTTTTGGATTTTTTTTTTTTTTTTGCGCGGGCTTATTTTCCTGTATTTTGTGGCCGCCCTTTTTAGCGCTGGTTTTTGCAGGCGGTTTAAACTGATCAGCTGATCAGGTCACGTCACGTCATGATCAGCCAATGATGTCACGTGACAAACCAGCTGATTACTACCGGCCAATCAGATGATTAAGGTCCTTGCAGCGATCGGACATCTTCCCTTCGGGACCAGGGACAGCCGGCTGGGGGGTAAGTATTTTATTTTTTTATTTCTAATACCTTTTGTTAACTTTTATTTCACTTTCACAGTGTATGTAGATACAATTGTGGCCAAAAGTATTGACACCCCTGCAATTCTGTCAGATAATACTCAGTTTCTTCCTGAAAATGATTGCACAAATTCTTTGGTGTTATTATCCTCATTTAATTTGTCTGCAATGAAAAAACACAAAAGAGAATGAAGCAAAAAGCAAAACATTGATCCTTTCACACAAAACTCCAAAAATGGGCCAGACAAAAGTATTGGCACCCTCAGCCTAATACTTGGTTGCACAACCTTTAGCCAAAATAACTGCGATCAACCACTTCCGATAATCATCAGTGAGTTTCTTGCAATGCTCTGCTGGAATTTTAGACCATTCTTCTTTGGCAAACTGCTCCAGGTCCCTGATATTTGAAGGGTGGCTTCTCCAAACTGCCATTTTTAGATCTCTCCACAGGTGTTCTATGGAATTCAGGTCTGGACTCATTGCTGGCCACCTTAGAAGTCTCCAGTGCATTCTCTCAAACCATTTTCTAGTGCTTTCTGAAGTGTGTTTTGGGTCATTGTCCTGCTGGAAGACCCATGACCTCTGAGGGAGACCCAGCTTTCTCACACTGGGCCCTACATTATGCTACAAAATTTGTTGGAAGTCTTCAGACTTCATAATGCCATGCACACGGTCAAGCAGTTCAGTGCCAGAGGCAGTAAAGCAACCCCAAAACATCAGGGAACCTCGGCCATGTTTGACTGTAGGGACCGTGTTCTTTTCTTTGAATGCCTTTTTTTTTCTCCTGTAAACTCTGTTGATGCCTTTGCCCAAAAAGCTCTACTTTTGTCTCATCTGACCAGAGAACATTCTTTCAAAACGTTTTAGCCTTTCTCAGGTAAGTTTTGACAAACTCCAGCCTGGCTTTTTTATGTGTCAGGGTAAGAAGTGGGGTCTTCCTGGGTATCCTACCATACAGTCCCTTTTCATTCAGACGCCGACGGATGGTACGGGTTGACACTGTTTGTAACCTCGAACTGCAGGGCAGCTTGAACTTGTTTGGATGTTAGTCGAGGTTCTTTATCCACCATTCGCACAATCTTGCGTTGAAATCTCTCATCAATTTTTCTTTTTCGTCCACATCTAGGGAGGTTAGTCACAATGCCATGGGCTTTAAACTTCTTGATGACACTGTGCACGGTAGACACAGGAACATTCAGGTCTTTGGAGATGGACTTGTAGCCTTGAGATTGCTCATGCTTCCTAACAATTTGGTTTCTCAAGTCCTCAGACAGTTCTTTGGTCTTCTTTCTTTTCTCCATGCTCAATGTGGTACACACAAGGACACAGGACAGAGGTTGAGTCAACTTTAATCCATGTCAACTGGCTGCAAGTGTGATTTAGTTATTGCCAACACCTGTTAGGTGCCACAGGTAAGTTACAGGTGCTGTTAATTACACAAATTAAGCATCACATGATTTTTCTAACAATGCCAATACTTTTGTTCACCCCCTTTTTTATGTTTGGTGTAATAATATCCAATTTAGCTTTAGGATAATTCTTTTTGTGTTTTTTCATTGAAGACAAATTAAATCAAGACAAAAATACCAAAGAATTTGTGATTGCAATCATTTTCAGGAAGAAATTATCTGACAGAATTTCAGGGGTGTTAATACTTTTGGCCACAACTGTATACTGCAAAAGTGAAACTACAGCCCCGACATGCCACTCCTCTTGCACCCGTTGGAATTGCGCATTGTCTGAACGGCGATGCGTAATTCCACTGATTATAATTGGGCTTATGAGGGAAAGGCACTGAAAATAGCGCCAACATTTAACATGTTGACTATTTTATGGACGTGCTTTCGGCTAAAAAAGCACAGCGGTAAATTGCTCAGCGTCTGAACAGCAAAAGTGAAAGTCCATTCACTTTGCTGGGAACTCTGCCGTTGATGCGCTTTTGGGGGAAAAAGCGCAGCGTACAAATTCGTGGCAAAAGCACAGCGTGTGAACACGGCCTTAGTGACAATGACAAAAAAAAGTCAAAACATTTCAGGAAGTGTAGGCTGTCTCGATGAGGATGTGGTGAATCTTTGATTTTGGAGAATTTCTGCACCTATTAGGTAATGTAGGTTACTTGTTGGGTGCTTTTTTACATGTGTTTTTATCATGTTTTTGATACTGCATTTTTTACTCTTTTTGGTACCTGAAGTCTTAAATAAAACTTCTTTGTTTTAGGTCAGGGGTCCCCAACTCCAGTCCTCGAGGGCCACCAAGAGTGCAGCTTTACAGGATCTCCTTAGTATTGCACAGTGTTTGGAATCATCACCTGTGTTGATGATCACATTAACACCTGTGCAACACTAAGGAAATCCTGAAAACTTGCACTGTTGGTGGTCCTCGAGGCCTGGAGTTGTTGACCTCTGATTTAGATGCTTCCTGTTATTTGGCTTTGAGTAAACGTCCATACAGTCGTATGTGGATTTTATGTGTAATTAGTGCATTTCATCAATTTTCTTACAGATACCTCTCTACAGAAGCTATAAATATGACCCTAGTTATTACCTGAATGAAACCTGAATTTTCTACATTATGAAATCAATAATATTTTTTAGATATGCCAGTCTATTGTGATAACATATTCTCATAGAGTAAATGCAGGTTTGAAAGAAATTCATACTGCAACTCTCCCTCAAATCCCACCACATCTTAAATATATTCTGTTGTATAGATGTGGACTGTCTTAGAAGGCCATCCATTGGAGAAATAAAAAGCAAAAAAGTTCAATCTAATTTGAAAATCCAAAAAGTTACCGTATATACTCGTGTATAAGCCGACCCATGTATAAGCCGACCCCCCTACTTTTGCCCCCAAAATCTGGGAAAACCTATTGACTCGTGTATAAGCCGAGGGTGGACCCCAGCACAGGTATACAGCCCCCAGCAGTGTGGTATACAGCAGCCTCCCCAGTGGTATATACAGGCTCCAGCAGTGTTACAGCAGCCTCCCCAGTGGTATATACAGCAGCCCCAGAGGTATACACAACAGCCCCAGTGGTAGTATACAGCAGCCCCAGTGTTAGTATACAGCAGCCCCAGTGGTAGTATACAGCAGCCCGCCTGCCAACCCCGTCAGTATACAGGCCCCCCCATTAGTATCCAGGGACCACCCCCTTGCTCCGGAAACCTGTAAAGTGAAATTATTATACTTATCACTGTCCTGTCGCCGCCGTCCCCGCCGCTGCCATCACGATCCTCCGTCTTCATGCAGCGTCTTCCGGCTTCCTGTCGGTGCAGGCAATGATGTCATTGCCTGCATCGACCACAGGAAGCCGGAAGACGCTGCATGAAGATGGAGGATCGCGATGGCAGCGGCGGGGACGGCGGCAACAGGACAGTGATAAGTATAATGATTTTACTTTACAGGTTTCCGGAGCAAGGGGGGGGGCCCTGGATACTAATGGGGGGGCCTGTATACTGATGCGGGTTGCCGGCGGGCTGCATATGTATATGACTCCAGTATAAGCCGAGGGGGGTACTTTTCAGCCCAATTTTTGGGCTGAAAAACTCGGCTTATACGCGAGTATATACGGTATATGTAAATTTATATAATATATATATATATCTACAGTTGTGGCAAAAGTATTGACACCCCTGCAATTCTGTCAGATAATACTCAGTTTCTTCCTGAAAATGATTGCAGTCACAAATTCTTTGGTATTATTATCTTCATTTACTGTATATACTCGTGTATAAGCCGACCCGTGTATAAGCCGACCCCCCTACTTTAGCCCCCAAAACATGGGAAAATCTATTGACTCGTGTATAAGCCGAGGGTGGACCCTAGCACAAGTATACAGCCCCCAGCAGTGTGGTATACACCAGTCCCAGAGGTAGATACAGCAGCCCCAGTGGTAGTATACACGCAGCCCCAGTAGTATATACAGCCCCAGTGGTATATACAGCCCCAGTGGTAGTATAGACGCAGCCCTAGTAGTATATACAGCCCCAGTGGTAGTATATACAGCCCCAGTGGTAGTATACAGGGCCCCAGAGGTATATACAGCCCCAGTGGTAGTATATACAGCCCCAGTGGTAGTATATACAGCCCCAGTGTTAGTATACAGGGCCCCAGAGGTATATAGCAGCCCCAGTGGTAGTATACAGGGCCCCAGAGGTATATACAGCCCCAATGGTAGTATATACAGCCCCAGTGTTAGTATACAGGGCCCCAGAGGTATATAGCAGCCCCAGTGGTAGTATACAGGGCCCCAGAGGTATATAGCAGCCCCAGTGGTAGTATACAGGGCCCCAGAGGTATATACAGCCCCAGTGGTAGTATATACAGCCCCAGTGTTAGTATACAGGGCCCCAGAGGTATATAGCAGCCCCAGTGTTAGTATACAGGGCCCCAGAGGTATATAGCAGCCCCAGCGGTAGTATACAGGCAGCCCCAGTAATGCAGGGCCCCCCCAGCCTGACTCCGGTCACCTGTAAAGCAAACTATACTTATCAGTGTCCCGCTGTCCGCGCCCGCCTCTGCCGACATCGCGATCCTCCATCTTCATGCGACTTCTTCCTGTTTCCTGTGCTCGTCGCAGGGAATGACGTCATTGCCGGCGATGAGCACAGAAACAGGAAGAAGACGCATGAAGATGGAGGATCGCGTACGGCAGCTGCGAGCGGGTGCGAGCGGGACACTGATAAGTATAGTTTGCTTTACAGGTGACCGGAGAGACGCTGGGGGGGCCCTGCATTACTGGGGATGCGGGGGCTGCTGTATACCGATGTATACATCGGTATGTACCGATGTATACATCGGTATACAGCACTGACTCGCGTATAAGCCGAGGGGGGTACTTTTCAGCCCAATTTTTGGGCTGAAAAACTCGGCTTATATGCGAGTATATACGGTATATTCCATCATTTGCATCAACCAAAAATAAGACATAACGTGGGTACAGAAAGTGTTCAGACCCCTTTCAATTTTTCACTTTGTTTCATTGTATCCATTTGGTAAATTCAAAAAAGTTAATTTTTTCCCCATTAATGTACACTCTGCACCCCATCTTGACTGAAAAAAACAAATTAATAAATTTGCAAAAATATCTACAACACAAAAAACCTAAATATTACATGATCATAAGTATTCAGACCCTTTGCTAAGACACTCATATTTAAGTCACATGCTGTCCATTTCCTTTTGACCCTCCTTAAGATGGTTCTACTCCTTCATTGGAGTACAGTTGTGTTTAATTAAACTGATAGGACTGATTTGGAAAGGCACACACCTGTCTATAGAAGACCTCACAGCTCACAGAGTATGTCAGACCAAATGAGAATCTTGAGGTCAAAGGACCTGCCCAAGGACCTCATAGACAGAATAGTGGCAAGGCACAGATCTGGCAAAGGCTAAAAAACAATTACTGTAATACTCAATACTCTTAAGTGCACAGTGGCCTCCATAATCCTTAAATTGCAGAAGTTTGGGACCACGAGAAGTCTTCCTAAACCTGACTGTCGAGCCAAACTGAGCAATCATGGGAGAAGAGCCTTGGTGAAAGAGGTAAGGAAGAAACCCAAGATCGCTGTGGCTGAGCTTCAGAGATGCAGTAGGGAGTTGGGTGAAAGTTCCACAAAGTCAGCTATCACTGCAGCTCTTCACCAGTTGGGCCATTATTGTAGAGTAACCCGATGGAAGCCTCTCCTCAGCGCAAGGCATATAAAAGTCTGCATAGAGTTTGGAAAAAAAAAAAAAAAACACAAGAAGGACTCCCAGACTATGAGAAATAAGATACTCTGGTCTAATGAGATGAAAATAGAACAAACTTTTTGGTGATAATTCTAAGTGGTATGTGTGGAGGAAACCAGGCACTGCTCATCACCTGCCCCATGCAATCACAACAGTGGATGGTGGTGGTGGTAGCATCAAGCTATGGGGGTGATTTTAAGCTGCAGGAACATGGCAACTGGTTGCAATGAAAGAAAACATGAATGTGGCCAAGTACAGAGATATCTTGGATGAAAACCTCTTGCAGAGTGCTCTGGACCTCAGACCGCTGAACAAGCCATAGGCCTCTGGCCTGGTGGTCTGAGGTATGGAAATGCAAGACACTACACAAATTCCAGTAGAACGAGGCTGGCCAAGTGCAGTCCTCAAGGGTCACGAACAGTGTATGTTTTTATGATTTCCTCAGCATTGCACAAGGTGCTGGAATCAACACCTCTGCAGATGATGAAATTAGTACCTGTGAAATGCTAAGAAAATCCTGAAAACAAGCACTGTTGTGGCCCATGAGGACTGCACTTGGCCAGCCCTGTTCTACAGAAGTATGTGTAGTGTCTTGCATTTCTATACCTTAGATCATCAGGTCAGAGGCCTGAGGCTTGTTTCCAAGTCTCAACTTGCTTTGTTTTCAGACCTTGAAGACTGTAATTTGCCCCCTCTCCCTAGAAATTTCTATGGAGGTAGTAAGGGAACAAGAGAAATCCTTGTGTATTTTCACTACAACTGTGACTCAGAACTTTGGCTCTTAGGCCATGTGCCCACGGTGCATTGTTTGATGCTTTTTTTTACGCAGATTTTGAAAATTTGCATCAAAATCGGAATATCTATCCTGAGGCCAGCAAAGTTTATGACAGATTAGAAGTCCTCTGCCCATGTTTTTCTTCCTTGCACATTTGGATCAGATTTTTTTCTGCCCCAAAATGTGCACAAAGTTTGCAAGGAATTAAAACTACATTGGCAAAGCACTTTTGAACTCTCAAATACTTTGCCTTCAGGATAAACATGCATAATTTTATGCAGATCCTCAAATTCTGCTTCAATATAAGTATACAACAACATACCGTGGGCAAGGGGCTTTACAACAATATGGTAGGGTCATGTTCACAGAAAGCATCCCCAATATGCTGTGAGAGTAGGCATGCAGGCACTGCTGAGAGTGTGACAAGTAGCGCAATCACAAATATTACTGAAGTTCAGGCTCAAAGGGTCACACAGGGGCTATCCGGCAAGTTTGGACTACTCTGCACTCCCTGATGTCACCACTCCTCACACGTGCTGGTAAAATACACCCACCGGGAGCCAAGCAGTGCCTGACTTGGTTAATAACATTGAATATCTGATTGATACTAGGACATTACTAAACTCTGGCCTTCTTGTCTGCTGATATTACCCAGCAGTAACTCCAAATTCCATTACCCTGTTTGCCAATGCACCTGGGCAGTGGGAGAGCTGAGTCAAAGTGCCTGGAGTAATGCATCTAATGGGGGTGCCACTCCTGGGGCGGCTGCGGCCTGCTAATTTTTACCAAGATTTTAAAATCTTTTAAGAATTTTAAAGATTACTCAACTTTTCAGCTGTTCAAGTAGATGGATAGATGGATAGATGTAAAGTACAGATTAATTTATAGATAGATGAAAAAATACATTTACAGATAGATGTCCAACAGGTATATAATGCCCATCTCGACTATATACTGCAAGCTTGCAAATTTTAGTGCCTTTTATATTGCACTAAAGGGTGTTTTTGCCTTGTATTTAACTTTAAAAAACTAATTAATAAAAAGAGAAAAAGCAGTGGGGTACCCCCTATTTTTCTACACCAGCGAGGGTACAGCAGACAGCTGCAGCCTGTACACCACAATTGGTGGCTTTATCTTGGCTGTTATAAAAATTGGGGTGGTACCCCATGACAATGTTTTCAATTACTTATTTTACAGCAATCCGATGTCAGTTTGGTTGCCATAATGGCAACCAATCACAGATGAAGTCAGATAGGGTTGGTGGGGCCAAGTCTGTTTTTAACCAATGGGGAGAAGCAGTCAATAAGTCTGAGGTTCATAAGTATAGTGACAGTGGCGCTGAAGATTGATAAGTAATAGTGTGTAAGATAATGTCTGTGCCAAAAGAGCAGGGCTCCACTTTAAAATGGTTTGAACTGTGTTTGACAGCTTTTGAGCTCCTTTGAAGGTGTTTTCTATTCAGCAAACATATGCCAGTTTGAGGAACAGAACCGGAACTTCAAAAAGTTTGCTCATCTCCAGTCACAACCGAGTGGGTCCACTCCTGGATTCATGCCGCCCCTTGGCATGCCTAAAGACCGCTTTACACATTGCAACATTGCATGCAATTTCACTTGCAACTTACTGGTTGCAGTGAAATCATGGATCCATTGTTCAATTTTGTTGCTGTGCACAAATGGAACAATGTGTCCATGATTTCACTGCAAACAGTAAGTTGCAAGTGAAATTGCATGCAATGTTGCGACGTGTAAAGCTACCCTAACAGTGCTGTATGCACACTGTCAGGATTCCTCTGTATTCCCAGAGCAGTGACTGCAGATTTGCATAAATATGGTCACATACCGACTAAAGTGTCATACACTGCTCTCAGTAGCACAATGATAGTAGTGGATGAGAATTTAGTTAGCATTTGATCACAACTATCCAATCATTACTCCATCTTTATATTTTTAAAACCTTATAACTTCTCCCTTTATTAAGCAATTAGCTACAAATGCAATTGGTATGGGCTACTGTTCATGGGCCAATGCTGTGAGCTTTCCTTTCAGGACAATATTTTGCTGCAAGCACCTGCATATACGTATTCTACCTTTCTTTGTTAGCAAGCAGGCAAAAACAGTAACAGCACGTAAGATATTATGCAGTAGTACTCTGCAGTGAAGCTGTGGATCATTCTATAACAATGATAGGGAACCTTTTTCTGCCGGAGCCATTCGGAAATTTCTACCATCCTTCAGGGGCAACCCAAATTTATCAACTTGAAAATTACCTGCTATATTTTGTTAAACAATCAATTCATCCCTACTGTGGTGGCTGGTGCTGCTTCTGTGGTGTGGCTCTGTTGTTAGGTGATATTGGTGTTAGGTGATATTGATCATATTGCTACTCAACTGCTTTTCCAGGTTTGCTAGGGCCATAGACTTCACAGGAGAGGCTGGGAGCATGTACATGACTGGGTAGGCTGAGGCTGTGGCATACACATCACTAGGGTGCTGGATTTAAAAGGCAGCCAGTCAGTAATACATGGCTGCCAGCCTGAGCACTCTGGTCCCCAAAAATCTGTTTGAGGGCTGCAGAGAAGGTAATCTAGGCCCACATGTGGCCCTGGAGCCTGAGGTTTCCCACCCCTGTTTTATAGGATGAGGACAAAAATGTGTTATGGTGGGTTTACAGGCTAGGATATCCTGAACAATATCCTTGAAACGTCATAGATTTGTGATCGTTGAAAAGATAGCGTTCGGGCATCATGGCGTGTAAACGAACGATATAGGATTAAAAGATCGTTGGATCGTTCATCCTAGATTGGAGATCCTGACCTCAAATCTATCGTTCGTCGTCCAATTAACGCTGCTTCAGGAAGCAGCATTGTTCAGTGTGACAGTTTTTTGAACGATATCGTTAAAAAAGCTCCTATTCCTGCCACTTTATTACATCGCTCACTCCTTCCTCTCCTATTTAACAGTTGCGCTGCCGCATAGGATATCGTAAACCATATCCTTGTTCGTGACAGCGCACTAATGATGTCAGAATGATCACGGTCACGTGATCGTCCCATGGATATCGTTTACGATATCGTAGCGTGTAAACCGACCATTAGAAAGCTCAACACAATCTGCCAGTCTTATCTGCTGCCTGTGTTTCCTATGGCTACGTTCATATGATCAGTTTTGGTCAGTTTTCACATCCATGTTGTAAGCCCAAATCAGGAGTGGATGAAAAATACAGAAGTGGTGACGTATTTCTACTAGGCTACATTCACACGTTGAGAATTTGGTCAGTTTTCTACATCAGTATTTACAAGCCAAAACCAGGAGTGAAACAATCAGAGGAAAAGCATAATAGGAAGACTGTCACCACTTGAATATTTTTCATCCACTTCTGGTAATGGCTGATGTGAAAAACTTACCAAAAAGTGAACATTTGAACGTAGCCTTACCATGGTCCTCTCTCATTTTCTCCTCCTCACGTCTCCTCATCCCTCCTTTCTCCACAGAATATAATAGTATTATTAGAATTATTGTGATGCAAAAAAGATGTGGTTAAGTGTTTTCTGATAGTGGATAGTGAAGAAGGCAATAGGGAGAGGAATAAGCAGCTCATAGATGGAAAAAGAAGCTTACCTTTCTAATTAAATAGGTATATTACAAGTGTTTTACACTTCCTTGTGCTATTGATATTTGCAATGTGAATTGAAAGTATGTTTCCCAATTAATATTTAACTTTGAATTATGTTACTAGTTGGAGAAACTCCCTTGTCATATCTGTAAACTTGTAAAAGAGTTGGATATTGATTTAAAGGGCCACTTCATATGGTGGTTATGGTGTTCTCCGCAAGGAGCCACCCCTTGGCTGGGTCCTTCCCTGGAGGGATATATGGCTAGTCCTGTGTTTGAGACTCCTAACCGAGGCTCCACAGACACTATTTGCATATTCATATTTCCCAGGGGGCAATGTGCCTAGGAATTCACTGTGTTTGAGCGCTTTAGCCAGCTGCCCGCAGTGTTTTCTTGGACTGTCTCCCTGAGATCAGTGAATACTTTGCAATCTTGGTCTACTAGGCCTTGCTCCCACCTAGCCAGAATCCTACTCCACACTGATGAGGGGCAACACCACGAAACAGCTGTATGTGGATGGATACTTGGCCTTGGTATTCCCTTGTCATATCTTTAAGCTTGTAATGAGCTGGATATTGACTTAAAGGGCCACTTCATATGGTGGTTATGGTGTTCTCCGCAAAGGAGCCACCCCTTGGCTGGGTCCTTCCCTGGAGGGATAGATGGCTAGTTCTGTGTTTGAGACTCCTAACAGAGGCTCCACAGACTCTATTTGCATATACTAGTTGGAGAAACAGCTCTTTAAAAAAAAATACTGATGTAACAAAAAATGGGTTTGTTACTAAACACCGGAACAACTGATCTTGATCCATATGAGTAATTCAGTTCACGCCCAACAACAATAACATTTTTTGCTCTGAAAATCACAATTTTAAACTCTACTTGCTATATGAGTGCTAAGTTAACCTGAAAATATAGCTTCCATCATTGCTTTAAATGGTATTTTATGTAATATCTGGATCTGGTATTCAAGGATAGTTACCCCAGGCTTTAGTTGTTGAACTGTTTTCTGGCGTCTGGAGATCAGTGCCCTTTCAGCATTCATAGAAAGCTATACAACAGGAATTTGTACAATGGAGGTTCACAGAAGGTTAAGAGAAGAATATATGAGCTGCTGCAATGGTGTTTATATCGAATAGCAACAGCAGAGCCAGCGAAATTGCTCTCCTTTTCAATGAATAAGAAAGAAGATTGAGGATTGAAAATCCATTTAATTTGTTAGCACAAAAGTTAAGCTTGCCACCAGACAGTTATAACTTTTTTTTAGAACACCCTTTTAACTTTCCTTTGATAGCTGCAATTCAGTCAAGTTGACCATTTATTTAATTTTTTTCTTAAAATATATATCTGTAGTACACTGGCAATTGTACACTTTATCCTTGACTTGTGATATTATTACACTGTTGCCCACTGAGGTTCACACACACTTTTCCATGTGAGGGTTTGTTTATTTTTCACAAGATAAATGTGGGGTGTTCATGTTTAACAGCACATTGACTTGGCGGGAATGCAATCTACAGGTTTTATTGTCAACACTTTGTAGCTCGGCTTTCATTAAACAGATTTAGTGAATAGTATTTCAGCCCATGTTGTGATGGAAAACTATGTGCTATTTTTGTCACAGCAATAATATAACATTTCTTTCATGTTGCTTATGTCTATACTACATAATGTTTCTAGAACAGTAAAAGAAATAATCTTTGGCACTTACTCAGACGAAATACACAGGAGACCTCAGATCAAAAATCAAACAACTGTGGCTGTGGTAACCCTTCCAACCTCTGGGTCCAGCTAACACAGAGGAAAAGACTTGCTGTACAGTCAGGTGAGATGAAAAAGTGGCACTCCATATCCATTCTTTATCCAAACTTTACTACAACTTTAAAAGCATAGTCACGGAGGCACTGGGTGTGGCAGTCAATTTTCCGCCTTTTGGCGCTTCAATGGGTCCCGCCTACCAAGACCGGTTGAAGCACCAGAAGATGCAAAACAGATTGTCGTCTAAATCACCCGTAAACTCCTTGACTATGTTGTTAAAGTTTTAATAAAGCTAGGACAAAGAATGGAGATGGAGTGCCATCTTTTCATCCCACCTGACTGTACATAATGTTTCTGTTTTTGCATAGTATAAATGATGGGGAAATGATGATTGTGATAGAAAGATCATTTCTTTAAGTTAAGCGTAACTTTCACACTATGGGGGAACAATATTTCCTACTCTACATCACTTTTTGTATCCTCTCTGGCTTTGTCCTAATTTTACCCTTCTGTGTGGTTTGCTACCAAAGTCTAAATAATTAAGCCAATTGTTATATCAAGACTACCCCTTATCTAAAAAGAAAACACCTAATGTTCTGGCTCCTGGTATTTTTGCCCAGCCAACAGAAACTCTGATTTTGCTTTACAGTGGAAGTACAAAAAGGTGTTACATTGTGTCAATTTACGTTAATGGGCATTCATATATGCAGTGACTTGCAAAAATATTCATACCCTGTGAGTTTTTCCACATTTTTTATGATACACGCTCAAACGTAAATGTACTTTGGGTTTTATGTGATATATCAAAATGATCTAGCAAGTATTTGTAAAGTGTAAAGGTAATAATGCTTAGTTTACCAAGTATTTTTTTTTTAAATTAAAATTATGATGTATATTTGTACTCAGCCCTGTGTAGTCTGATAGTTTCCTAAATATAAACATAAGTGACCAATTGCCTCCAGAAGTCACCAAATTAGTATATTCCGTCCAACTACTTGTAACTTATTTCCAATATAACTACAGTTGTTTTGTGAAGGCCTCAGAGGTTTTTTTGAGAATATTAGGAATCAAACAGCATCATAAAAAATAAGGACCACACTAGACTGGTCAGGGATAATGTTGTTGAGAAGACTAATGGCCACTTTACACACACCAACTTATCTGTCCAACTTCTGAACAACTTACTGGTTGCAGTGAAATCATGGACACATTGCTCCATTGTACACAGCCACAAAATGGAGCAATGTGTCCATGATTTCACTGCAACCAGCAAGTTGTTCAGAAGTTGGACAGATACGTTGGTGTGTGTAAAGTGGACCTAAAGCAGGGATAGGCTGTAAAAAGTAGCCTAAGGACTGAACATTCATCTCAATATTCAAGCCATCAATAAAAAAGGAGTATTTTTTGCAGAGATTCAGCCTCTAGCTTAGTATTCAAACAGGGCATGTATTCAGGATTTCCTTAGTATTGCACATGTGTTGGAATCATCACGTATGCAGTTGGTTAAATTATCACCTCTGCAATGCTAAGGAAATCCTGAAAATATTATCTGTTGGGGGCTCTTGATGACTGGAGTTGGGGAATACTGCACTAGATGCTGTTCAAAGGTGGCAGGGACAAAAGACTTGCCGCAGTTATTGCAGCAAAAGATGGTCCAACAAAGAATTTATTCTAGAGGGCTGAATACAAATGCATGTCACAATTTTAAAATTTTTATATTTATAAAATATAGGAAACCAGGAAACCATGAATCATTTATTGTACATTTCAAAAATAATTGCTACTGTGTGTGGGTTTATCACATAAAGTCCCAATAAAATATGAGTGTGTGTCATGTGAAAAATGTGGAAAGGTTCACAGGGTATGAACACTTTTTCAAGGCACTGTAATACATGTAGTGTCTCAGACCTACTCTGCAGGATTCTCTTTACGTATAGTCAAGGACATCCTAAATAAAGTCTATAACAAGCATTAAACCTTATCCTGCCAAGGATGGCCATGTCCACACACCTGCGCTCTAAGTATTTAGCGGTTCTGCGCTGAATACTTAGGTTTTGTGAGAGAAGCGCAGGTGCATGTGTGGCGGTGCTTCCTTGAAACGCAGCCCCTAGTTACCCGATGTGTATCGTGGTAACCAGTTCATACAGCAGACTGCCTAGTGACGGCTTATGCTGAGCGCACAGGGAAACGCTGCTTGCAGTGGACTAGGCAAAATGATGTTTGATCTCCTCCTATCCCTATTACTGTGTAAGAATAAGTATGCATCATACAAGCAAAGAAAATTACTAGAATTTTGCTCATTATTGAATTTTGCTCTTTATTGTTTAAAAAGAAATAAACATACTTAGAATTGCCATGTTTGTAACAAACCAAACTATAATA
Source organism: Allobates femoralis (assembly GCA_033576535.1). Classification (NCBI taxonomy): domain Eukaryota; kingdom Metazoa; phylum Chordata; class Amphibia; order Anura; family Aromobatidae; genus Allobates; species Allobates femoralis. The sequence continues at coordinate 406,899,913 of JARQOC010000004.1, read as the reverse complement.
TTAACTTTTTATGTAGCTTTACGAGTAAATATCATAAAAAAATTCAATATCCAAACTATTAAATAATCAAACAAAGCCAAAATTGCTGTTTTATGATTGTTTCACTTACATAAATCTTTTAAAACTATTAAAACTTATTGTACACCTAAAAATGGTACTAATAAATTATTCAGTTACTTGTACAAAAAATTGCTCTTACACTGCTGTGTCAATAAAAAAAAAATTAAGTTACAGCTTTAACAATACGGCGGCACTTAAAAAACATATTATTCAAACTGCTTCTTCACTGCTGGATCTAGTATGGGGGGCTATGTACCACCAGAATGGGGGACACGTATGTCAGGAGGTGGTAATATATTATAATATATTTCAGGATGGGGACAAATATTCAAGGATGGGGACATATTGTTACGCGCTTAGATGACGCTGACATTGCTGGATGCTGCTGTGTATGTGTTTGTCTTTAAGAGTTGCATGGTTGATAGTTGTGAAGGTCCTGGCCTCCTGTATTGTGCTTCAGAACTGCATTCACTATTAGGTTCAACTGCTGGTTGAGGGGTTAATGTTTGACTCACCTGAACTCCACTCCCCCTAGCCTTTCCTTCTACCAGGTGGTGCTGCTGATAGAGATTCACTCTATGCCTGGAAGCCGTGCTTTTGTGACCTGTGTGTTTGTGTTGCTGAAGTCCATTCCTTTGGAGTCTGTATCCCAGTTCAGTGGAGGGAGTGAGGGGGAAATAGCACAGGGCTGGTGAGAAGGTTAGGGAGAGGCTGGAGGCCCGAACCTTCTCACCATCAAAGATACCTTCAGGATCAGGGCCGTTCAGGGTTCCTAGACTAGAGACTAAGAGTCAGACTAGTCTTCCCTGGTCACCCTGCCCATACCTGCCATTCCCTCATCAGCATTCTCACTACACCGTGACACATATATACCAGGATGAGGGACATATATACCAGGATGGGAGACGTATATACCAGGATGGGAAAGGACAATTTATACCAGGATGGGGGACGTATATACCAGAATGGGGGACATATATATCAGGATGGGGGATTCATGTACAAGGATGATGGACATATTTACTGATTAAAGGACAGACACTGGCATTATAAGACTGACCCGATTTAACACTAAAAATTATTTTTTTCTCTTTTCCTTCACCAAATTTGGGGTGCGCCCTATGATCTGATGCATCTTATGAAGAGAAAAATATGATACCTAAATAAAGAATCAAGCTATTGCTTTTCCTGCAAAAAAATAATCACTCATTCAGCAATGTGACAGAAAAATTAAAAGGTTATGTCCTCAGAATATGGAGGCAAATTGTTTTTTTTTTTTTTACAACATATTTTTAACGTGCCAACAAAGTACAAGCATAAATAAAACTAAAATTTGGCATTTCATTAATCCTGGTACATTTTCACACAGAACAAGTCACATTAATGCTACACTTGAAACATAAAAAAAGGGGAACAAAATTGCACTTCTTGCTATCTGCTGCACATAAAATTATTAACCTCTTCATGACACATATTTATATCATGTGTTATGTCAGTGATTTTTGCAGGCTTAGGAGCAAATGATGGCTGATTAAATAAGCCATCAGATGCCTCTACGTAACAGCAGCTGTTAACATGTCAGTCTCTGACAGTGGCAGTTAATTCATGCTGGCAGGCTGTACATCTTTAAATGCGTCATTGGAGTACCTGTGATGTCATCATGTCAGACAGGGGTCTCTGATGTCATGGTGGTCTTTGTGAAAGACAGCCTTTAATGGTATTCATAATAGATTCGTGACTTTTGTATACATAATAATGCTGATGCTCTGCTATGTATAGCAAAATCATAGCATCACAATTTCAATTCCAATTACCCTAAGAAAACAAGTAAAGTAAGAAGTAAAAGAAAAATATTTTTATCAATAAAAAAAACACAAGTTTAAATCACCTCCTTTGTGTTCCATTACTAATAATGCAGTTAATACATTTAAAATAAATATATAATAATATAAATAATCCAATCTATAAATAGAATGAGAAAAAAGTGATCAAAAACAATTAAACAATTACCGTATATACTCGTGTATAAGCCGACCCGTGTATAAGCCGACCCCCCTACTTTTGCCCCCAAAAACTGGGAAAACTTATTGACTCGCGTATAAGCCGAGGGTGGACTCCAGCACAGGTATACAACCCCCAGCAGTGAGGTATACAGCAGCCTCCCCAGTGGTAGTATACAGCAGCAGCCCCAGTGGTAGTATACAGCAGCCCCAGAGGTATATACAGCCCCAGAGGTATATGCAGCCCCAGAGGTATATGCAGCCCCATATGCAGCCCCAGAGGTATATGCAGCCCCAAAGAGCCCCATATGCAGCCCCAGAGGTATATGCAGCCCCATATGCAGCCCCAGAGGTATATGCAGCCCCATATGCAGCCCCAGAGGTATATGAGCAGCCCCATAATGCAGCCCCAAGAGGAGTATATGCAGCCCCATATGCAGCCCCAGACGTATATGCACCCCATATGCAGCCCCAGAGGTATATGCAGCCCCATATGTAGCCCCAGAGGTATATGCAGCCCCATATGTATATGCAGCCCCATATGCAGCCCCAGGGGTATATGCAGCCCCAGAGGTATATGCAGCCCCATATGCAGCCCCAGAGGTATATGCAGCCACATATGCAGCCCCAGAGGTATATGCAGCCCCAGAGGTATATACAGCAGCCCTAGTGGTGTATACAGCAGCCCCAGTGGTAGTATACAGCAGCCCTTAGGTAGTATACAGCAGCCCCAGTGCTGTATACAGCAGCAGCCCCAGGGCTGTATACAGCAGAAGCCCCAGGGCTGTATACAGCAGAAGTCCCAGGGCTGTATACAGCAGAAGCCCCAGGGCTGTATACAGCAGAAGCCCCAGGGCTGTATACAGCAGAAGCCCCAGGGCTGTATACAGCAAGCAGGCTCCCCCCCAGGGCTGTATACAGCCGCAGCCCCAGGGCTGTATACAGACGCAGCCCCAGGGCTGTATACAGGCCTGTCAGCGCACCCCGGAGGTATACAGGCCCCCCCATCAAGCTCCAGGGCCCCCCCCTTGAGCGGCGTCCTGTAAAGGAATATCATACTTGCCAGTCTCCTGTCGCGCCATCCGCAGCTGCCGACACGCGATCCCGGGCTTCATTCAGGGTCTTCCGGATTCCGACTTCCTGTAGTCGCGGGCAATGACGTCATTGCCCGCGACTAAAGGAATGCGGAAGACGCTGAATGAAGCCCGGGATCGCGTGTCGGCAGCTGCGGACGGCGCGACAGGAGACTGGCAAGTATGATATTCCTTTACAGGACGCCGCTCAAGGGGGGGCCCTGGAGCTTGATGGGGGGGGCCTGTATACCTCCGGGGCTGCGGCTGTATATATACATATACTCGCGTATAAGCCGAGGGGGACTTTTCAGCCCAAATTTTGGGCTGAAAAAGTCGGCTTATACGCGAGTATATACGGTATATCTATCCCAAAATGATATCAGTAATGGCCACTTTACTCGCAGCTACAGGTAACAGGTTGTCCACAGGTAACTTACTGGTTGCAGTGAAATCATGGAGACATAGTTCCATTTGTACACAGCAACAAGATAGAACCATGTCTCCATGATTTCACTGCAGCCAGTAAGTTACCTGTGGAAAACCTGTTACCTGTAGCTGCGTGTAAAGGTACCATAAAAATGTCTTCTCAGGGCATTAAGAATAAGCCTTTACAATGCCATTATCCAAAACATTTAAAGCATTATTGATCATCACTAAAATAATTTAAAAAAAAACTATACATTTTCGTATCCACCTATTCGTACCAACCTGCAAAAGCATTCTGCCAGGCTAGTTTTGATGTATCATGATCATGGTAAATCATGGTAAATTTAGAAAAAAATTGTAAACTTGCACTTCTTTTGCAATTTCAACTCACTTGGAATTTTTTCCTTAGCTTTTACATGCACCACATGCTAAAGTGAATGATGTCAGCCAACAGCATTAATTGTCCTGCAAAATACAAGCTCACATGTGGCTATGTGTCAGAAAAATAAAAAAGTTATGACTCTTGGAGCAAGGAGGGAACAACAAAAATGAAAAAAAAAAATTAATATCATAAAAGGGTTAAAGACTAGAGATGAGTGATGCTCGATTAGAATTGTTCACCAATTTCAAATTCGACCTGTTTTGGGATATGTCCGAGTCATTCAATGAATAAGAACAATTTGCTAAAAGTCCTGTAATTCGAGTTTCTGTTCAATAACGCTTCGTTCACAAAAAGCGTTACTGACTTTTCACAGTAATGCTTTTGGTGAACGTAATTATGAGTTTGTGTCTAGGAATAAATAACTGGCGGGAGGGGGGCTGTGGAGATATAAAACCTGGCCATTTTACCCTGCTCGCCATTTTCTCAGTGCTGCAACTCAGTGTCAGATGGCACTGCTGCTGGTGCTGGTGTGTGAAATTCAGACCAAGCTAGTTGGATAGATAGCGATACAATTGCAAGTTAGATAGAGAGATAGTTGATAGGTTTAGGGACTACTTTGAAGAACAGCCCTTTTGAGGGCTTAAAAGGCAGTTTTTGCCAGGCAGGTCTCTACAGAGAAAGATAGTTAGACAGCGATTCAAGCGCAAGTTAGATAGATAGTTGATAGGCTTAGGGACTACTTCCACAAACAGACCTTTTGAGGGCTTAAAAGCATTTTTTGCCAGGCAGGTCTGTTCCAGTGCTGTGCAAGCGTTTTTTCACAGCATCTTGCCAAATCTAGCCCAGTAAATACTTTGTGGCTAGTGGCAGTGTGACAGGCATTGGTGTAGCACTGTTGTGAAGAAAGCTACACCGCCTGTCTGCAATAGGCATTTTTTACTGCATTTAGCCTAGTCAATTCATATTAGCCAGTAGCAGTGTGACAGGCATTGGTGTAGCACTGTTGTGAAGAAAGCTACACCGCCTGTCAGTAATTGCCATTTTTTAGAGCATGTAGCCAAGCAAATCCTTTTGGGCTACTAACACAGTGTGACTAGGTAGCTGTACTGCAGTGTTCTTTTGAAAAATACCGCCACACCAAAGGGTCTGAATAATCCCGCTAAGCGTAGCCAGGTTCTGGCCCTCTTAAATAAAGCCCACTCCCAGGTTATTTTCTTCCAGGAGACCCATTTTAAAAAAGGTAGAGCCCCCAATATGTCCTATTCTAGATATAAAACTTGGTTTCACAGTTGCTCAGGGTCGGCCTCTAAGGGGTTAGTATAGCCTTTAGGAGAGGACTCCCTTTCACCTTGAAAGATAGTATCACGGACGCGGAGGGTAGATACGTTTTTGTGAAAGGCTTCCTGGCTAATACCCCTGTTACCTTTGCAAATGTTTACGCCCCCAACCATGGACAGGTGGAGTAGTTGTCAGACACTTTGGACGCGCTCTCGCTGTTCATGGAGGGACTATTGATTGTGGGGGGAGACCTCAACCTGTCGTTACATCCCGACGTGGATTCTTCCTCAGGGAAGTCTACAATACCTCAAAAAGACCGTAGAAAATTGATCAGTAAACTGCAGGCCAACCATTTGATAGATCCCTGGAGAGTGGCCAACCCAAATGTAAAGGACTATACATTTTATTCCCTCCCCCACGACACATATCACAGAATCGATTATTTATTAGTCCAATCCTCGGCCATCAATATGATCACCTCCACATCAATTGGTGCCATAACTTTATCGGACCACGCACCGATCTTCCTATCTGTTAAAATAGCTTCCTTTACACCACCCCTACTTTCATGGCGTTTAAATGAAACACTACTGAGTAACGCTGAACATGTTTCACAGATTGCTTTCTCTTTGCAGAGGTTTTTCAGGGAGAATAAGGGTGACGGGAAACTCACTCCCATGATATGGGAAGCCCATAAAGCCGTTATACGCGGGGAACTGATATCTCTGGGCTCCCACATAAAAAACAAAGGGACAAAGAGGTTTTCTCTCTTCCTCATCAAATTAGTGTCATGGAGCGTCTGCATAAACAGAAGAATTCAGATAATGTCCGAAGGGAGTTGGTGGAGTTGTGAGAAAAACTAAAAGACTTACTCAATGTCCGTTCTGCCAAAATGTATACACGGTGTAGGCAGAAAATCTATGTTCACGGCAACAGAGGTAGTAAACTCACCTCCAGAATGCTAAAAACACAGAGAGATAAGTGCTTTATTAGGAACATTCGTACGGAGAAAGGGGAGGTAATTTCAGATTCTGAGGGAATAGCGGAGGCTTTCTGCTCATATTATAGCTCTCTATACAATCTCAACCCCCATGACTCCATGTCCGACCCACCTGTCGCACTACAGCACATACAAGACTTTCTCTCTTCTCTTAAATTGCCTGAGATATCTGATTCGGGACACTCTGTTTTGCTTACCCCAATTTCCTCTCGGGAGGTCAAGGAAGCACTGGCCTCGACTCCTGGAGGAAAGACCCCAGGTCCGGACGGCCTCCCCATAGTATATTATAAAAAGCTTGCGGAGGTATTCGTCCCTCAACTGGTCGAATTATTTAATCTTTTCCTCTCGGGATCGTTGCCCCCACCACAGGCCCTGGAGGCTCATATCGCTGTACTCCCTAAGGAGGGGAGAGACGGCACCCTATGCAGTAGCTACCGTCCCATCTCACTGCTTAATTCAGACCTCAAACTCTGGGCTAAAATTTTAGCTAATAGAATACACTTAGTGTTAGCTGATCTAGTTCACCCTGACCAGGCCGGTTTCGTTCGAGGAAGGGAGGGAAGAGACACCACCTCTAAAGTCTTACAGGCGATCTCCTATGCTAGACACCATCGTCAACCGCTTATACTACTATCTACGGACGCCGAAAAGGCGTTCGATCGCATAAGTTGGTGCTACATGGTGTGTGTCCTTCAGAGGTTTGCCTTTCCCCCTCCTTTCATAGACGCAATTATGTCATTATATTCTCTTCCTACGGCTAAGGTCAGGGTGAATGGGATACTGTCTACTCATTTTAATATCTCTAATGGCACTAGGCAGGGGTGCCCTCTCTCCCCTTCCTTATTTGTCCTGGTGATGGAGACGTTTATTCAAGCAATTAGGCAACAGTCTGAGATTGAGGGGATGAGGATCAATGGTTTGGAGCTGAGGGCGGTTGCATTTGCGGACGACCTCTTGCTTCTCCTATCTAATCCAAAATTGGCTATCCCAAAAATTCTGGAACTCTTCTCCTTATTTGGAGAACTCTCCAATTTCAAAATTAACCTGAACAAATCAGAAGCACTGAATATATCTGCACCCATAGAAGATGTACAGATCCTGAAGGGCCTAGCTCCCTTCAAATGGCAATCCCATAAAATCAAATATCTTGGGATATACTTAACGGACGACTCTAGTACGCTTTTCCAACATAACTTCTCCCCACTGATACAACAAATAGAAACTCTTTTACGTTAATATGATACCCCGTTCCTGTCATGGCTCGGTAGGGTTAATGTGTTTAAGTCCTATGTTTTTCCCAAGGTATTTTATTTGATGAACATGATCCCAATCCGACTTCCAGCCTCCTTTATTCGCTCTCTTAACCAATCAATTAGCAAATTTGTTTGGAAATACAAAAAGGCCAGATTACCTCTGAATCTATTAATGCGCCCGAAATGCGAGGGAGGCGCAGGCCTGCCTAATCTAACTCTCTATCACCAAGCCATCCTTTTGGCTAATTGGTTGAAATTAATAAGATGGCTGGATGCGGACCATGTCTCACACATTGAGATTAGTGATGGGCGAATCCTAAATTACTCGGACTCGCTAGACTGTAACGAGTCTGAGTCCAGGACTCGCTACTCATTGCGAGTCTAGCGAGTCCAATGTAAATGAATGGGGAGGCGAGTATTGCAGCGATTCCTCTGCTGCCGGACCCTATAAGGGGTCTGGCAGCAGAGGAAAAACCTGCAAATCCCCATGTTATTCTTTTAAAGCCAGCGGCAAAAAGCCGCTGGCTTTTAAAGAATAATAAAAAAAAAAAAAAAAAAAAGATTGAAGGTGGGGTCAGGGGGGGTGAGGGGGGAGATGGGGGGGGGTGCACCGGCCCGGCCGGCTACTTACCCCTGCCTCCGCCGCCACTGCCGCCTCAGCCGCAGACTCGCTCCCCGAGTCTCTCTGCTTCTGTTTCCGGAGATTCCAAAATAGTGACAGGAGCAGTGAATAAATTAACTTGCGTCACTGCTCGGAAATCTCCGGAGCAGAGCGAGTCTGGCTGACAGCAGAGTTCAGCTCAGGTCCTAATGCCCTGAGCTGAACCCTGACTGTTTAGTCAGTTCTCAGCTCTGCTACATCCCTGTCTGTCTAAGCACAGACAGGGAAGTAGCAGAGCTGAGATTGCGTTTTGGACTACGTCGGACGGAAGAGGATTTTTAAAATAAAGATGGAGTCCCTAATGGCTTTTTTGTTTTATTTTTAATAAAAAAATTTTCTCTGTGTTTTTTTTTTAGATTGATTACTGGAAATTCATGGCGGTCATGTCTAATATTGGCGTGACCGCCATAAATTTCGGGCTTAGGGCCAGCTGATAATACAAAGCTGGCCCTAACCCCTTTATTACCCAGTGAGCCACCCGACACCAGGGCCACTGGAAGAGCGGGGTTCAGCGCCAGAAGATGGCACTTCAATGAACGCGCCATCTTCTGGGGCGGCTGCGGGCTGCAATTTGCAGCGGGGGGTGCCCAGAAAGCTTGGGCCTCCCTGCGCTGCGGATTCCAGCCCCCAGCTGCTTAGCTGTACCTGGCTAGACATAGAAATTGCGCGGAGCCCCACGCATTTTTTTTTATTATTTCATGAAATTCATGAAATAATAAAAAAAGGGGGCTCGCCTATATTCTTGTGTCTGGCCAGGTACAAATAGGCACCTGGGGGTTGGGGGCAGCCTGTCGCTGCCTGCTGGATCTGGCTGGTTACAAAAATACGGCGAAGCCCACGTCAAATTTTTCTGAAAAATCCATAAAACAATATAAATAAAAGGGACTGCATCTTTATTAACCCCTCCACCATGGTCGAGGGGTTAGTAAAGATGCAATCCTTTTTTAGGATTGTTTTATAGATTCAAAAAAAAAAAAAATTACGTGGGCTTCGCCGTGTTTTTGTAACCAGCCGCATCCAGCAGGCAGCGATGGGCTGCCCCCAACCCCCAGGTGCCTATTTGTACCTGGCCGGACACAAGAATATAGGCGAGCCCCCTTTTTTTATTATTTCATGAATTTAATGAAATAATAAAAAAAAAATGCGTGGGGCTCCGTGCAATTTCTACGTCTAGCCAGGTACAGCTAAGCAGCTGGGGGCTGGAATCCGCAGCGCAGGGAGGCCCAAGCTTTTTGGGCACCCCCCGCTGCAAATTGCAGCCCCCAGCCGCCTCAGAAGATGGCGCGTTCATTGAAGCGCCTTCTTCTGGTGCTGAACCCTGCTCTTCCAGCGGCCCTGGTGGCGGTGGCAAGCTGGGTAATAAAGAGGTTAGGGCCAGCTTTGTATTATCAGCTGGCCCTAAGCCCGAAATTTATGGCGGTCACGCCAATATTAGACATGACCGCCATGAATTTCCAGTACTCAATATAAAAAAAAACAACACAGAGAAAATTTTTTTATTAAAAATAAAACAAAAAAGACATTAGAGACTCCATCTTTACTCCAAAAATCCTCTTCCGTCCGACGTAGTCCAAAAACGACATTTTCACTGCCACAACCCTGTGCATAGATATACATATCCATGCACAGGGAGTGAGCAGGCTGAGAACTATCTCAGCTCTGCTACATCTCTGTGTAGGCGGGCTCTAGGACCCTGGAGCTGCCGCAGCCCGCAAGTCCCAGAGCCCAGCACACAGCACATAACAGAAGCCGGAAGAGAGGTAAGGAGCATTTCTCCCCCCTCTCTTCCTTCGCTCCCTGCAGACTCGTTACTGTGCGAGTAATCCCTGAGATTACTCGCAGAGTAACGAGTCGGGCGAATCCCTTACTACTCGGCGAGTACTGAGTAGTAACGAGTAGATTCGCCCATCCCTAATTGAGATGCAAATCTTGGGAAAACATGCAGTGAAATATTTATGGATGGACTGTTCTTTTCCGACAGAAGGATTGGGGGATATTCTCTTCGCTACCTTACAAGCTAGACGTACACTGATTCCACTCCGCTCCCCAACATGCAATTTTCTAGACAAAATCCCAATAGGACTAATACCTTACCTCTTTGACCCGTACTTCACGGATCCTTATGACCTGTGGTCCTCCCTGCCACACAAACCTATTTCACACCTGCTACAAGGAAAAATACCGTGTGCTAACGGCTGGCCGTTGGAGGCGAGGAAACGTCCCCTTAACCAATCACAACGCCTTCATGTTGCCCATTACTTGAAGCTGACCTCTAAATTGCCCCAGCCCCACACCAAGTGGCTTTGGTTGGAGATCCTAATGAAGGTCACTCACCCTGTCCCAAAAATTGTATCTAAACTCTACCCTAATCTCACGAGTACTATAGACAACACCACACCGTTATTCCTACACTCTTGGGAGACTGAACTGAACATCACTCTCTCTGCACTAGATAGACGAAGAGTGTGCCTCAATGCACATGGTTTCTCACGGTGCGTGGTATCACAGGAGATGGCATATAAACTGCTCTCACGGTGGTACTACACACCGGACAAGCTGTATCACTTGGGACTCATTTGCTCCCCTCAATGCTGAAGATGTGAGAAAGCGCGAGGCACTTTATCCCATACCTTCTGGTTTTGTCCGGCCATTCGTGGCTTTTGGTCTGGGGTTATAGGGGTTATGCGCTCACTTAAATTAATATCTATTAGAATCACTGCACACATACACTTAAGGAGTTTTTTTTGCTTGTTGGTGAAATTTATTGAAACAAGTGCTCTTATAGTGATTGCGACAGAATGACGTTTCACTCCTCCTTGCTACAACTGAGTGTGAACACACTCCACCGCCGTGCCACCACCCCACATAGAGCGACCGCTCTGACCCTGGCTAATCTAAAGGCATTAGTGACCATTACCCTGTACAGGACAGCCCTCAGTTCAGAACTACTAAGGGCATACCCGCTGTTCCTATACTGATCATAAGGACCACATCCTTCATGAACCACAACATAGCTCAAGGCGACTTATGTGATCAAGGTCTTGAATGACCGAAACGTCATTCTGTCGCAATCACTATAAGAGCACTTGTTTCAATAAATTTCACCAACAAGCAAAAAAAACTCCTTAAGTGTATGTGTGCAGTGATTCTAATAGACATTTATGTGGGACTTACGAGCCTCCTTCACTAGCACCATACCCCCACACCTATCGTGTGCTAGCCATTGAATCTCACACTTAAATTAATAGAGACAGATTTGTCAGCTGCGGAGGTGATCTTGTCCCTTCCTATGGATAATTTCCGCCCCAAGAAACATGAGTTGGCCCCTTTGATGTTGGGGGCGGCAAAACAACTGATAGCCCTTAAAGGGAACCTGTCACCTAATTTTATCATGGGTCAGAGAGTCCCAGCTCGTCAATTCCTCCAGCCTAAACAGATCTCTTATTTTACCTTTCCATTCTTCCAATGTCGGTGGGTTATGTTGCTTCCAATGCGCTTACTGAAGCCGGGCCGGTCACGTGATCGGCCCCATAATGCACTAGGGCCGATCACGCAACCGGCCCCATAATGCACCGCGCCGGAAGTGACGTCTGGCCGGTGCTTAGAACTACAAACATGGCGGCAGATTATAAAGACATGGGGGCAGAGAGGGCCCTGAATAATGCCGCCCAGCGGGGCGTGCATTACAACATGGAGGAGTGCTGTGGGAGCGTGGCCACGCCTACCCAGTCCCCTAACCACGGGGACTGCAGTAAGTTCAGACTTAATTTACACATGTTTAATAGGGAGACTTTAGATAAGAAAGGGAGAGATAGGGAGCTGCTAGGAAGCTTTAGGGACAGCTAGAGATAGTGTAGGGGCTTAAAATCAGGTGACAGGTTCCCTTTAAGTGGAAGCAACATAACCCACCGACATTGGAAGAATGGAAAGGTAAAATAAGAGATCTGTTTAGGCTGGAGGAATTGACGAGCTGGGACTCTCTGACCCATGATAAGTTTAAAGAAGATCTGGACACCATGGACAAAATATCTAAACGACATCACACCGTAGATACAGGGAATTGGGGAAGCGTAGTAGGGATAGAAGAAGAGGTCTATAACCACAGGAGTTATGGGCGCAGGAAGATTAAAAACGAGATTGACCAGTGTAGTGCCATTTAGACTAAGATTAGGGCGCTTCAGATCTCTCTTTAGCACACTTAAGTCCGGTGACCTGCAAAAATTGTCGAATTTTTCGAGATGTGAGTAACATCTCTGATTTTCCTCTATAATGGGAAGGTTTTGTTTTGTTTTGTTTGTTTTGTTCTAAGTTATATTGGCCCCCGGTCTGTTTCGGGGAAACTGCTGAATCTACTTTCACTGTAATTTGTCTGTGTACTTTAGTGACTATAACTGCTTCACTAATGGTTTTGATATGTGTCTCTGTGTACACGGTTTTCTTTTCTGAGTTTAAAATATAAAATAATGAATTTGAAAAAAAAAATACCGCCACACAACGCAGAAAATACTTTTGTATTGCATCTGCCCAAAACTAGTTACCAAATCTATTTACGTTAGTACCACAGTTTGACTACGTAGCTGCACTTCAGTGTTCTTTTGAAAAGTACCGCCACACAATGCAGAAAACACTTTTGTATTGCATCTGCCCCAAACTAGCTACCAAAACTATATATGCTAGTACCACTGTTTTACATCTGCAAAAACTAATTACCAAAACCTGTTTCGGCTAGTACCACTGTTTGGCCACTCAGCTCTGCTAGTTTTGCATCCATTGTTTTTTATACCAACAACTACAGAGTTGCCAATTACTTACCCTCAAAAATGAGTGGTAAAAGGTCTGTTGATGGTGGAAAGGGGAATAGGTGTGTTGGAAAGGGTAAAAATCTTTGTGTCTGTGGGGTAGGTGCTAAAGTAGCAGAAACAAAATACCGTCTTCAAGCCAAACTAAAATGTCTACTTCTTTTCGTGGATGATTTGATATCATCCCTTTCTTACTCAGCAGAGCATCGCTAAAACTTGTAGATGGGGCCCAAAAACAGCAGGTGCTTCAATGGATATCAAACGCTCCATTAAGTGGGCTCTCCTCCACTTCCAACTTAAAAATCACAAACACTCCAGTCCTCAGAGGTGTCACCCCAATCGCACTTGCTTCCTCACAGCACACAAGTCTCCAGCCGCCCTATTGACTATGGGGAAACACAGATGGGTGAGTCTGCAGAGCTGTTCACTCATACTATAGCCTGGGAATCAGAGGTCTGCTCCTAAGCTTCATTGAGTGAAGATGGGGAAAAGATCTGCACCGAAACCGAGTCGGATCCAGGCAAAGATGAACAAAGGTCCGAGCATAATGTAGATCCTCATTCCCAAACTGTAACCCCAGTTGGTGGAGACAATGAGGCAGATGATGATGAGACTCAGATACCTCATTGTACTGACAAGTTGACTTTGCGCTCAGGGCTGGAAGAGGTTGGCTCTGAGGACGACGAGTGTGAGAATACACAGGGGGATGATGAGGTTGAAGATGTCACTTACTGTCAACCCACAGGCAGCAATTGATGAGCTCATCAGAGGAAGTGGAGGAGGATACTAGTGACAAGGTTGCGGCTTCCTAGACAGAAACGGAGTCCTGGAAGCATGTCAACATCTGCGTCCTCAGCCACAACTCTGCCTCTGTGCAGAAGTTGTGGTAGCTCTGCAGGTCGCATGGGCGTTAAGCCTTGCCTAGCCTGAGCCTTTTATCAGGTCGCAAAGGATGACCCAACTCATGTTATCAGCCAAATTTGTAAACAAAAACTGAGTAGAAAAATAATAACCTACAAACTAGACATTAAGGTCAATAGGATTGGAGTATCAAATATAACAACCTAAACACAGGGGCACACTCCACCCTTATTCAATTGTAAGGAAAAGAGAGCCACTGACAGCCAATCCAATGCTGATAATTTTATTCATATATATTGCACAAGGCGAGGGGTGCGCTCTCTGCTTACTCACTATGTCACAAGGTAATCAGATTGATTAATAATGTAGCTCTGATTTCAGCTTTACTGTTGGTCCCCTTATCTAAAGGCTCTTTTGGGTTGACACATGCTACAGTAGTCTGATTTTCCTGATGGTGCCATTACATGGTTTATATACTGTGTTCTTGGTGCTAATATCTGCTGGAGTGATCCAGCTTTCAGTTTTTTCTTTCAAGTTAGTACTTGTTGTTGCTCAATTAGTGAGTTAGTAATTTGTGCACCCCTTTTTCTTGCATGTTGATTTGATATGTTTTTAATGGGGTTTTCTTTGCCTATTGTCTTTTCTATCACCAGTTATATTTATGATCTATATTAAATTTGTGCAATATATATTAATAAAATCATCAGCATTGGATTGGCTGTCAGTGGCTCTCTTTTCCTTACAATTGAATAAGGGTGGAGTGTGCCCCTGTGTTTAGGTTGTTAAAAACTGAGTAGAGGTCAAAAATTCAATAGTTTGACTACTTCATGCATGAACCGTCACATGGACATGAAGCATAAGTCACAGTGGGAAGCTCACTGTGCTACAATGCGGCCTACGGGCCTGGCCAACCACCGTCTGCCCCACCAAGTGCATCTGCGGCCTTTTCATCCTCTGTGACTGTGGAGACCTCTTTACCCACAACAGCCAGTGTGATTGACAGGTCGTCAGCTGTTTTGGAAGTGGAAACACATGCTGGTGTCAGACATCGATAGCACCACCTTTTCATAAATGCGACGTAATAAGTCTGTCTGCACCTCCCTCACAGACCAGGAGTTTGTCTGGGACACCCTACTCAACCCTGTCTCAGCACAGCAGCCAGCCCTCAGTCCCTCAGATGTGGACAAGTAAAAGACCATTTCCTCCTACCCATGCCAAAGTTAAGAGATTGAATTTCACCATCCGCAGGCAGTTAGCTACGGAAATGCTGCCTTTCTATCTGGTGGAAACAGCTGATTTTTGAGACCTTATGGCCGTCGCAGTCCCCCAGTACCAGATGCCTAGTCACCACTACTTCTCAAAGAAAGCTGTGCCTGCGCTACACTAGCATGTCGCACAGAACATCATGGCTTCCTAATGAGACTCTGTGTGTGACAGGGTGCATTTCACCACTGACACTTGGATGAGTAAGCATGGACAGTGGCGTTACATGTCGCTGACTGGGCACTGGGTGACTATGGTGACAGCAGGAGAAAGGGCTGCTCTAAAAGTCTTGCCATCCACACGGGTTGCGCATCAAACCTCTGTATCTAGATGTTCCTCCACTGCTTCTGCCTCTTCCACCTTTTCTAGGTCCTCCACCTGCACCCAAAGCCTGCCTGGTAATGTGACCCACGTTCAAACTGCTCAGATGGAATCCAGAACACCTCCTTACTATCCTGGCAGCAGGGCTAAATGGCATCAGGTGGTGTTTACATTAAAATGTCTGGGAAATGTGAGTCACACAGCTGAGGAGTTGTGGTCACCTCTGGGGATAGAGTTTAATGAATGGTTGTCTCCACTGAACCTGCAGCCAGAGAAGGCCATGTGTGACAATGCTGTAAACCAGGGCGTGCCTCTTCGCCGGGGCAAGGTGACACACGTGCCTTGTATGGATCACGTCTTGAACCTAGTGGTCCAGCAGTTTCTAGCCCACTATCCCGGCCTAGATGCGCTTCTGCACAAGGCATGGTCGCTGTGTGCTCATTTCTGCCATTCGCATCCCGCAGCTCAACGGCTTGCATCTCTACAGAAGTCATTTAGCCTGCCGGTTCACCGACTGAAATGCGATGTGCTGACATGATAGAATTCCACTCTGCATATGTTGCAGCGCCTGTGGCAGCAGCGACGAGCCCTGGTGCAGTATGTTATGACATATAGCCTACCAGGCGATGTCAAATGAGGTTGCGAGGCCCTGTAATCCCACCTCTCTTGTTTCTCCTCCCATTTAGCTGTTGAGCTTTAGTCTGGGCGTCTTACATCTCCATAGTGATCAGCGTCGGCACGCAGGGAGAGACATCGCTCTATACTGGCAGCCGTACGCTACGATTGACACCTTGTGAAATAACCCGCCTTTTCCTCCCTGCATCACAGCGCTTCCTGTCCGGCGGATACGGACCATGCACAAAAAATAACAGGTGTTTCATTTTTGTAATCATGCACTTAGATATATAAGGGTGATTCTTTATGTTCCTCACAGCTTCCCCCAGGATGAAGCCGTTATACTAAGCGGCGACACGCGTTGGGTCCTGTCGCTGTGTGCCCTGTCATGCCACGATCCTGCCTGGTGACTATTTGCTGTTTATCCTTCATTTACAGGTGGCTGTTGATCACAGCTTTTCACCCGTACTTTTGATTTATATTCATATTTTGCTATATTCTCAGGTGTGTCTCTCCAGGAAGACCCTCTGCATATGCCTTTGCATAGTTAATTTTTGACTTATATCCACCTTGATTTGGCCCCTTTTACATATAGGGCTAAAGATTGGTACACTCTTAGGCTACCCTATTATGGCCCATTACATTAGGTAATACAAATATGGCCTGTTTCATGACACATTAGGCGACTCTGATAAAGCCTTTCTAGGGTGTATTATGATTGGTGTGCTCAGTTCTCAATAGGGGGCACTGGTTTACCTGATTATATATAGTTGTCACCAGGCACAAAAATTATTTTGTTGAATTTTTACTCTGTTCTTCGGAGTGTCAGTTGTGTTATTTGAACATATCTTGTATGGGCACACAGCCGATGTGTGATGGTTCTCTTTCCCACCACATATTTTAATTGTTTTTATTCTTTCTGTCTAACTTGCATGGTACTTGTTTGTTTACACTTGTTGAATAAAAAATATTTTTGATAATCACTTAGTGATTTATTGTTGGGTTTTTCTGATCGCAGTCATTTATACACACTACTTTTCTCCTTCATTGTATGACATATAGCCTGGGCCAACACGATCCAGAGGTGGGGCAAATCAAGCTGCTGGAGTGGTCTCAGATCAAGGACCTCTGCACCCTTCTGCAGAGTTTTGAAATGGCTACTAAGATGTTTAGTGCTAACGATGCCATTATAAGCATTACAATTCCAGTCATCTACATGTTGGAGTGTACTTTAACTGGTATTCAGAGTCAGGTGGTGGGCCAAGAGGAAGGGGAGGAGGTACAGGAGGAGCCATATGCGTAAGGGATAACAAGATCTCAAAGGTCCAGACGGTCGGCAGAACCAAGGTCGTTGGCAAGGGAGGGTGGGTGACAAGGATTATCGAGGGTGCATGGTAACAGCCAAACTGTTGATGAAGGTGCAGGAGCCGAGGAAGAAATGGAGTACGAAGAGGCGATGGGCATGGAAGACTCAACAGATGAGTGAGATCTGGATCACATTTCTGTTGTGTGAGGTTGGGGGGAGAGGGCAGAGGGAGGAAGCATGAATATTACCTCGTCGCCACCAACACAACAAGGACTTGGTCCTCCTGGATGCGCAAGACACATGAGAACCTTTTTGCTGCACTACCTGCAACATGATCCTCGGATTGTTAGAATCCGAAGTAATGCCGACTACTGGGTTGCCACACTCTTAGATCCCCGGTACAAGAGTAAATTTGGCCAAATGAATCCTGCCCTGGAAAGGGATTCACGCATGTAGGAGTATCAACAGAAACTTTTAGTTAATCTTAGATCTGCTTTTCCCAAAAACACCAGTGTAGCACATAGTGAATATCGCAGTTTTAACTTTCCAACCCTGGGAACGTCGAGTTGTCATCATCACTCAAACGTTAACAGTAACAGTCTATCTAATAACAGCAATTTTGTGAAATCGTTTCACCAATTTTTTACACCCTGCTTTGCAACGCCAGAAGAGAGAACAAGTCTGACACATAGTGAACACCTAGAGTGGATGGTACAGGAGTATCTACATCTCAATATTGATGCCATGACTAGGCAACTAGACCCTTGTTCATTTTGGGTTTCCAAACTGGAAAAATGGTCTAAACTTGACACTCATGCCTTGGAGATTTTGTCGTGCCCCGCAGCCAGCGTTCTCTCTGAATGTGTCTTCAGCGCTGCTGGTAGTGTGTTGACAGATAAGCGCATGCGTCTGTCCAATGACAGTGTAGACAAACTAAGGTTCATCAAAATGAACAAGTCATGGATCCGCAAGGACTTTGCCACCCCTGTGTCAGCCTGGGGAGACTGAACGGTTATGTGCTCTACAATGTGTTGCATTAAACTCCACATTTCCATATTTCTACTCTGGGACAATTGATGCCACTTAAGTGGTGGCTGTTCCTAATTAAAAAAAAAAAAAAATGGAGACTGTTGTTGGGGTCGCCTTGCTGTTTGTTGCTTGACTTGAGTAGGGCCCTCTGAGCTCAATACCTATCCTTGACACTCCTGCCCCTGTTTCTGAATATTCAACCTTTTTGTTCATCGAACCAGTGATGAACAAATTAACTGTATTCACATCCACCAATTTTGGGTGATTAACAGCATTGTTTGGTCAATATCCCCTGTCCACTAGGCCTAATCAAGTCACTTACCTACCTCTTATTTCCTGTAGTACTCCACAAAACTAATGGTGGTCCTACCTGTGTGTGGCAGGGCATATCATTGATGGGAATGCTTGCATGAACTTTGACTTTATCCGGCCTACTAGGCCCAAACAGGTCTCTGACCTACCTCTCAATTATTTCCTGTAGTACTCCAAGAAACTGATGGTGGTCCCACCGGTGTGTGGCAGGGTATATCATTGATAGGAACGCTTGCAAGAGCTTTAAATTTATGTGGCCCTCTAGGCCCAAACAGGTCTTTGACCTACCTCTCCATTAATTCATGTAGTACTCAACAAAACTAATGGTGGTCCCATCTGTGTGTGGCGGAGCATATAATTGATGGGAACGCTTGCAAGAGCTTTGAATTTATGTGGCCCTCTAGGCCCAAACAGGTCTCTGACCTACCTCTCCATTATTTCCTGTAGTACTCCACAAAACTAATGGTGGTCCTTCCTGTGTGTTGCGGGCCATATCATTGATGGGAATGCTTGCATGAGCTTTGACTACATGTGGCCCTCTAGGCCTAAACAGGTCTCTGACCTACCTCACCATTATTTCCTGTAGTACTCCACAAAACTAATGGTCGTCCCACCTGTTTGTGGCGGGGCATACATTGATGGGAATGCTTGCATGAGCTTTGACTTTATCCGGTCTACTAGGCCCAAAAAAGTCTCTGACCTACCTCTCTATTATTCCTGTAGTACTCCAAGAAACTGATGGTGGTCCCACCTGTGTGTGGCGGGGCATATCATTAATGGGACCACTTGCATGAGCTTTGACTTTATCTGTCCTCCTAGGCCTAAACAGGTCTCTGACCTACCTCTCCATTATTTCCTGTAGTACTCCACAAAACTAATGGTGGTCCCACCTGTGTGTGGCGGGGCATATCATTGATGGGAACGCTTGCAAGAGCCTTGAATTTATCTGTCCTACTAGGCCTAAACAGGTCTCTGACCTACCTCTCCATTAATTCTTGTAGTAATCCACAAAACTAATGGTGGTCCCAACTTTGTGTGGCGGGGCATATCATTGATGGGAACGCTTGCATGGCCTTTCACTTTACCCGGCCTACTTGGCCTAAACAGGGCACTGACCTACCTCTACATTATTTACTGTAGCACTCCACAATACTGATGGTGGTCCCACTGGTGTGTGGGAGGGTATATCATTGATTGGAGCACTTGTATGAGCTTTGAATTTATCTGGCCCACTAGACCCAAACAGGTCACTTACCTACCTCTCTTATTTCCTGTAGTAATTCACAAAACTGATAGTGGTCCCACCTGTGTGTGGCGGGGCATAACTTTCATGGAACCACTTGCACGAGCTTTGAGTTTATCCAGCCGACCAGCCCAAACAGGTCTCTGACCTCCCTATTATTTCCTATAATATTCGACAAAACTGATGGTGGTCCCACCTGTGTGTGGCGGGGCAAAACATTGACGGGAGCACTTGCATGAACTTCGAAAAGTTCCAGACCACTAGGCCTATTCAGGTCACTGATCAATCTCTCTAGTTTTTACTGTAATGCTAGGCTAGGTCCTGTTCCAGACCCTGTGCCATGCATGCAGGCTGGGCCATTCAGCAATTTTTGGTCTGGGACAATTGATGCCATTTTGCTGTAGGTTTGACCCTTTGAAAAGAGTGAGGATTCTTGTTTGAGTCCCCTTGCTATGTTTTACATGATTTAAGAAGGGTGTAACATGCCCATACCTATGTCTCATCCTCCTTTTATTCTTCCACCTCTTTTTACTTAATGTAGAAAACTAATGCCACTTTGCCTCTGACTATTTGTACTGTGTTTGGATTGTCACTTTTTCTGGTGTTTGCTGTCCATTCTGAGTAGTTTGGCAACTTTTGGAGACCTTTGAAGGTGTTTTCTATGTGTTTGCTGTAGCCTGCCATTGATTTCAACGGGGTTCACGGTGTTCGACAAACATTTGATGAACATTCAATGAACAAATCACTAATTCAACAAATCAAACCGAATTCGAACATTGAGCTGGTGGTTCATCACTATTAAAGACACTTCTGGGTTTAAATTGTAACCGCCATTTAAAATTTTATTTAATAATGTAGAGCAAATTATTTTAATAAACTTTCTAATATAGACTAGGGTCACGTTTGCGGTTGCAATTGCAGATCCTGATCCGATTTTGAGCATGAAAAATGCTCAAAACCGGATCTGGATCTGCACCCATGGGCATCAATACAAAAACCGGATTGCCTCAACAGCATTGCGTTTCCCATATTTGGTTTTCCAATTTGTGATAAAAATTATGCAAGCAATGTTTTTTGTACAGGTTTCTAATCTGTATCCGGATTTCAATTTGAAACCGCAAATGTGAGTGGAGCCGGGTACGGTAACCGGATAGGGTACCGCAACACACATGAATGGCAGTATTGCCGCAATTTTTTCTTATGGCTCAGGATTCACCCGGATGAAAGTGTATTGGCATCTGGTTTTGTGCTGTCCGGGTGGATCCAGGTGAATCCGTTTTCAGTCCGCGGGACCATAAGGATCATGGATGATTCCTGTAGTCCCTTGCAAAAATCGAATTGTCCAGGATTTTCCCGGATTCGCCCGGTCCGGGACAATCCGATTTCAACAGATTTAATTTCCGGACAACAAAAACCATGCTGGGAAGCCGTTGTGTTACCACAACATCTACTGCACACGGCAACCAGATACTACATTAACTATCAATTCGGTTTCCGCATGGGGATTTAGGGACACACTTGGAGGGCAAAATCAGTCTGAATGGACATGAGATTACCGCATCCGGATCTGGATGCGGTAACCGCATTTTGCCTTTTAATGTGATACTAGCCATACTTTATCAGAGAAATCTGGTGGAAAACCATTCATAAGCCTTTCACAAGGTGTCCCACTAGACTGCATGTGAAGCAGACCTATGTTTATTATCAATCAGATACATCTTCACACTGAATACGAGCATGTTACCATGTAAGGGTGGGTGCATGTCCTACACTGTGTGCAAGCTCCTGACTGCAGCTGATGATGTGACTATGAATCAGATTATCTCAGCTAAACAATGTCAGAATGTCAGAATCACTGCAAACTACTCTTTCCTTCGCAAAAGGTTCTGATCTGTCTTCTGGCTCCACATAGCTCACTCATGATCTCTTTTAACCCCTTCTCTGTGGGCACATCATACTGCTCACTATCAGCCAGCTCTCGAAAGCTGTGGAAATACACAGAGCGCTGGCAGACATTGAGGGATGCTGGCCACGCCCACACAGCCATAAAATGCAGTTTTAAAAAGAGCACAGAAAAATGTTAGAAAGTAAGCCATATGGCACCAAAAAAATTATCTTAGCTGCTATGTGACCCATCATTAACAACCAGTGCAGATTTTGTGCTTTTTTTTCTTCAATGAAATGACATGGTAATTACACTTCTTGATCCCTTTATATATGCCTTAATTGGTTTAGTTTCCAAAATGGGGTTACTACTGGTGGGTGTTTCTTATGCTTAACTACCTCAGGGGATCTGTAAATACAATTTGGTACAGAAAACAACTCCAGCAGAATTTGTACTTTAAAATAGTTCTCCTTTCTGTTATGAGCCTCACCGTATGGCCAAGCAGTGGTATACAACCATATGTTTGATATTTCCGTGTTTGACATAAATAGATAGGAAATAAGTTATCCCACAATTTATTCAATTATTTCTTGTAAAAATAAAAATACATTAAGGCAATTAATAAAGAAGTCTATGAATTGCTTGTGAGACAAACATGTTCACTACATCACTTGAAATGAAATTAGTTTTTCATTTTTTCTTTACACTTTATATTAGGTGATGTAAGTCACACAAGTGTTAATATACACATCTAAATAGTATTTTGAATAACAAAAGCTAAGGGGTGCAATTTTCAAAATAGTGTGATCTCTGTGGGGCTTCAAATTCGTTGATTAATCCAAGTCACATGACAACTGAATTGATCCCTAAAGGTACCTTCACACGCCTCCATATCGCCGGCAAGAACGCTGGCAATTCTCGAATTTGGCGATGTGGAAACGACATTGCATATGCATAGTGGCGTGTAACTGGGCGATTCTACGGTGAAAAATCGCCTGTGGAGCGTCGCCTGATTGCCCTGTCCTGCAGTGAAATCAGGCAATATCCTCCAGGCGATATCAGCGCATCCTGGCGTGTCACAGGGCGATAGCAACATACACACCGATCCTGAAATCCCATAGGCGTGCTTGGATGGTGATTTTTTGCGCCGCATCTGAGGCGATTGGTAGGTTATACTGCATTCGATTGGCTGGCCATGTAAGGCGCCTATTGATGACCATGCGTTCATGCAAGGCTGACCAATGGGAATGCAGTTCCATCCACCAATCGCAGTGATAGGGGCGCGATGAAACACACTCTAGCATGCACCTATCAAAACAGTATGCCCACATCGCTTCCACGATTGTGGTGTGTGACGCGGTGATGTGTGAAGTGAAGATCGCTTCCCATCTCCTGCAGGCGATTTCCGGAAAGCAGGATTGATGAAGATCACACACTAGATAGCCCCATGTGACAGCTCCACAGCGATCTGAAAAAAGTGCCCGAAACGTGCGCGCTCACGTCAAATCGCCGGATATATGAAGCCATATGGTGGCATGTGACGGTACTTAAGGCTAAATTCACACAGGGCATTTTTTGCTGTATTTCTGATTTGCATCTTGACCTTTATCTTATGTAAATCTATGCTAATCTAATATTGCATTTTTGGTTCCCAGCAAAACCTATGTGATTCAGGGAAAAGCTGTGCACCCACATTGGTTTTATTTCTGTACAGAAAGAGGAAACTCCACAGGTGTTGCTGTGTTTTTGAAAGAATGAGCATCTTGATTATTTTCTACGCTTTTGCAATAGTTTGGCCTGTTTCACATCAGCATTTTTGTCCGGATCCGAACAATCCAGGCTAAAAAATGCATCTGCCGCATGTGCCGCCTAACGGCCGCACTTGCTGTGTTCTTGCGCCAAGCCCCATGCATTGTCTATGGGGCTTGCGGCAAGTGCAGCAAGTGCAGTATTGCCACGATACGGCGTTTGCGGCAGTTGCTGCCACAAAAAAAAAAACGCGGTCAGCTGCGGTTGTTTTGCACGGCTGCACCTGCCGCAAGTGCCGGATCTCGGCAATACCGCACTTGCCGCAAGCCCCATAGACAATGCATGGGGCTTGCCGGAAGTGTATCGCAAGTGTACGCAAGTGCGGCCGTTAGGTGGCACATGCGTTTTTTCTCCCATCGGCTGGATCCAAACAAAAACTCTGATGTGAAAGAGGCCTTTCTATTGCAAATTTGTAGAAAAATGCAGCAACCAAATACGCAGCAAAAATGCAATAAAAATTGCAGCAAATCTGCAGCAGAAAATGTAGCAAACCTTCTTCCATTAAAATAAAAAAAAAGCAACCCCTAGAATTTGCTGCAGATTTGCTGCTGATTTAAAGTTTAAAAAACCCAATGTGTCTGAAATAAATTGTTTTTTGAAAGTTTCTTCAAAGTTTGATAACTTAAGGTACCGTTACACGTCGCAACATCGCCTACAATATCGTCCAAAAGTCACGTGGTTTGGTCCATTGCAGTTGATATCGTTAGTGCGTCGTGTCGCGTTACAGGGCGATGCAAGTGCAATAAATCGCTGGAGCGACAGCGCCAGGTTTTTGCTCACACACTTAAATCGGGCGATGTTGCATAAGTGATGTGGCATGATAGTGCAGTGTGATGACGCAACAACGATGTTGTTAGCGATTTCACTGGTTGCGCAACCAAGGCCGTAGGCGTGCCTGTGGGTTGTGTTTTCAACGCACCATCTACGGCGATTGGTGGCTAGTATTGTATGCCCATTGGATGGCCCTGGTAAAGGAGCCATCTTTGATTATCTGTGCGTACACCACTACATTCATTGACTTATGCATCTTCTGAATTATCAGAAAATGCATGTATACAAGGCGAATCATTTTAAACACCTCCTTTACTATTGTGGATTACCTAGGCACATATTGACGATGCTAAAAACATAGCATCTTAACTAACAGTGTATGTACTGGTAAAAAGTGCTATGTTAGCATGTCAAGTCGTCAGTGATGCTAGCTGCAATCTTCATTCTACATGTCGCACATATATGAAAATGTAGACACATTCAAACCCCTTATATAATAATTGGCAGATATGTCTGAGTCTACGCTGAGGGTTGCACACTGTATGCTGTTCCCCTGTCCAGATAGCTGCATGTAGACATGGGTTTTGTACACAAACTGCACACTTGCATTGAATCCGATTTACACATATGTACATTCTGTAAACACATACATACACATAGTTCATACATGCAACATAATGTGCATACACATGTACATACTTGTTGTGTGTAGCTTACCTACTTCAACAAGAGACATACATAATGTCCATACGTATTTGCAGTAATCACTGCACTACACTAGCGTTCCTGTCTGCCAGTTTGGCTACTCCGCAGTGTCTTGCTGGAGCTGCTACACATGCAAATGACATCAGTAGCGAGATAGTAGAATGGGCAATTGCATCCATATCAGCACCATGTTGTCTGAGGGCCGCTTCAGACTGCGGCATGATCCGGTCGGTTCTATCCGGGAGCACCCAGACAGCCGCGGACCTAGATCAGCACACAGGACTGGGGGGCTATTATGCCCTCCGGTCCTTGTGTAACATCTTCACAGCGATCTTGGCAAAGTTCCCAAAACGTGCGCGCTCCCGTGAGTAGCCGGTGATGTTGCCGTAAATGTTTCCCCATGTAACGGTACCTTAAGGGAAACCTGAAAACCTGAACTGTTGTCGACCCTCGAGGCTTGGAGTTCCCAACCTCTTTTTTAAAGTGACAACCACTTTGATTCTTTCTTATTATCTATTATTTTTGCCTTCATTATTAATTTCATAAGCTTTTATTTGAACTTTTCTAAAGTCCTGAATAGTTGATCTGCCTTAACTGCCTGGCAAATATAGGAGAAAAACATGAACTACTAGAATTTGTCTCTGTACTATCACTAAGGTCATTTTACTTTTGGTTAAACTTTTAATGAGTGAATTTCTTGTTTTGTAACAGATCTTTCATGAATGTGTCATGTTTCAAGAGATATTCCATTATATGTTAGCTATTACCATAATCTTTTAATTTGGAATTATAATTTTGAATGAAGTATTTTGATTTGGAGCAGATATAATGCAACAAATAATTGGTGATATTCTTTATTCCATTGGTCACTATTGGGCGACTTTTAACACCAGGGTCTTGACTAGATGCAGGAAAAGGGACCTCTTTACTTTTGTTAATGTTGTACAGGTTTAAACTTTTTATACAGTTTTTATAGTTATATTGAGTTTACATTTCTTTTATAAGTTGCAAGTGATTATTCATAATGAGCATCACGCTCCTTTGAAATAAATTTTCTGAGATAACACAGGCTGCTTTTCATTTTAATAGTGCCTATGAAAATTAAACACCTCATTAATCAACCAGATTCCTATTAAATATCACAGAATACTAGCACAATAAACAGATATCTGAAAGAAATCAGATATGAATAAAGTTCTTTGATTTAATTTCTTTGTAACATAACTTTCAGGCTAAAATCCAAGTACACACAAATTAACAAAGCAAATATCATTAGATATTAACATTTTGCTCAAAAAATAATTTGCTTTCTCCTCCATTCAGTGATTAAAAAAAACCAAGTTTCTGCATCTTCTCAACATTTTTTTTTTAGAAATATTTATTTTTTCACATCAAAAGAGTTCTTTACAACCACTATCATACTAAATGTATATATTATTAGAGATGACAAAATCTTTTGAAATTAATTTTCAACAGGTTTGAAGATTTTTTTTTTAATTTCTTTTATTTATGTCATATTGATTTGCCATAAATCATAAGGCTACATAACCTCCAACTGCCCCAAAACGATGTGTGTAACACCATTTGGCTTTCTGGGACTGCATTGAATCCCTTTCATGGCCTTTAGAACATATTATTTGACATTAAAGGTTCGCTGAGAATGAGAGAAAACGACATCCCTGACGTAGATCAAATTGCAGCCTGTCCTAGGCATGTCAGTATGGGCTGCACACTAAAAATATGACTCCAGAGACCTGTGTGTCAACTCACAAGAGATATATCACACACATCAGTCAGCTGCCAACTGTGATGTATGAAGAAATATTTTAACCCATATTGTGCTTGCCAAGGAGATCTTTAGCTTCAACCACCTCCTGAGTCTTACAGCTTTAAAGCAGTATGGATCACTCGCTAGGACAGTGGGACACTCAGAACCAGGCCTTCAGTTCTCTTGGCGATGTCACAGTGGCTCATCCGGCTCCGTAGACCTGGCGGTGCCAATAAAATTGGGGAAATAGTTTATATGGGAAATTGAATCATGACGCCACCCATGGTACTCATCAATTAGGTGTATGGCCGACGCTGCGGTACAGATCCACTGGGGTGGTTGGTGGCGCAGCAGAGTTATCGCTCTTCACAGGTAGAGAGAGGCCCCTGGGCAGTTATAAAGTCAATTAGCAGCTGTTAGCAATCTAGTGCAAGGCAGTGATGCAGTAATAAATTGAGGACACAGCAGGTGCAACTTCCACAGTTTACTCACAATTCTTGGTTTCAACAAACCAGCCAGGTGCTTTGTCCTCTGAGTCAAGGATCCAGCCACTCCCAGGTAGATTGGTGGCACTTTACCGTACCCCTTTTTATGTACCTCACTGTGTCGTCTTCCCTGTGCTGGCTCGCTCCCTCCTGCCTGGCACCTCACACTCAGTGTCCTGATCCAGTGCCTCGGACCCTCACGGGCAAGCTCCTTTGAGTCCCTTGGCCCTATGCAACCATCGTTCTCAGCGATTAAGTGTAGATTTTGGCAGCTGCACCTGAAGTCACAGTCGCCTCCAGATTGTTAGCTGAGTCCTGTAGTCTCTCAACTAGTCTGGGCCCGGTACCCTGTGCTGCCTTGTCCCTCCACTTACCTGCGACCAGCAATGGAAGTGGGCCCCACTGGTGGATTTCTCACTTGCCGTGTTGCTGGGACCCCTGCTTGTCTCTGGAGCTCCTGCATGGCTCTCTCCTTCCTGGGATTAGCTCCTCCGGCTTCAGTCCCATGGTCTAACTCGCTGACCATCTGCCCCTCAGTCTTCCTCTAACTGCCTTCCTGACTGCCTCATAAAGCTTTTTATGTCTCCTCAGAGACTCTCTGACCGAACTCTTCTAGATGTTTCTACTGGTCTTTTTATACTGTCACTGTCCCACTCTATTCCCGTGCTTCTCTCTGATTGGTTCTTTCAAAAGCTTCCTCTTTCCTACTGGTCCACCCACCTTGCTATCTAAGTCCCTATCTCCAGAGAGGTATGGGGTATGACAGCTCCCTCCATCTTCCTTGGCTGGAGTAGCTAATGTTGGGTGCAGGTGTGTGGGTACCGAGTAGTGCTCTCTCCTTATCTGGGGTGGGGTACCACACCTCTAGTTAAGGTGCAGTACCTCTGTGGCTACTGGACCCTCCGGTGCACCAAAAGTACATGAAGGCTTACAGTACCTAACTTAACAAAAATTAACCTTTAAAAAGAATGAACTTGGAGATATTGATGATAATCCCTGATGTGCTCAGTGAGAAAGGCATGTATTTCTTTACATATGACAGTCTTACTGAGGTATGTGTGATACAGCTCTTTTCACTTGACACACAGGTCTTGGAAGCTATATATTTTCAGTCTGAAGCTTGTTCTTACATGTGACTAGAAAGAGCTGCATTGTGATTTATACCAGGGAAGCCCTAATATCTTGAAAAACCCTTTAAGGCTAGGATCATTCCTGTGTCTGCTCTAAGCCTGGGGAATCGGTTAAAAACTTAGTACCTGGCAGGCTTAGCGCATAGTGTTACCAGCATGTAATGCTATTCGCCACCTGCCTACGTATCTCTATGGCAATCGGATGCTTACCGCAGCCGCCGGCTCCACTCACAAGCCCCTGATATGCGCTTTTGCTGAGCGCACAGGAAAACACTGCAGACCGAGTTTCCTGTGCGCTCTGCAATAGCACATATCCGGGTATTTGCTGTGGAGCCGGTGGGTGCAGTAAGCATCGGGTTGTCATAGCAATCCATAGACAGGCGGCACATAGCGCTACCTGCTGGTAACGCTATGCGCTGATCTGGCCAGATTGTCCAGGCTCAGGGTAGACGCAGGTTCGACCCTAGCGTAACACACACTTAATGATGTCAAAGTGATCTCACTATAGAAACAAATGGTTACCTGATAATAACCAAAAGCCCATACAATATAGTGTACTGACAGATTTTTCACATTTTAAAAAATTAACAATTTCTGAGGTGGATTCATTAAGAAACAGATCTGTTGACCAAAGGCTTTGGTATGGCAGACTGGAAGGCACCTTCTAGTTGCAAATAACTGGAGAGGCTACGCTGGATGACAAACAGTCAAGTGAGGCAGAACACAATCAAAACTACTCAAATGGGTAGATTAACAAAGGAGAGCAGATGAAGAGGGAAATGGCATGTGTGAAGCAGAATATAGATGAAAGTTGTATAAAATACAGGAATGAGGAGCACTAAATGCAAGTTGCAGAATCCACAGCAGATTGCATCAAAATGTGAGCAGTCCTCTATTAAGTATTCATAACACATGGAATAAATTTTGTGTTCATCAGCAGGTCCCAGAAGTGGGTGATGCAAGTTGTGAAATCAATACTATGAACAGACTCTAATAATTGTTTGTAATGTGTACAACTAGAAATGTGCGAACCCGCAGATGTTTTGGTTTGGCGAATCTAGCCGTACCTTTTCTTAAGGTACAGGATTGGGACCGGACTTGACCTGCATTTGAGCCTGAACCCCTAACTTGGACGTTACAGTTAAAAAATAGTGGTTAGGGAACAATAGGAGTTACGTACAGACCCCAAACTTTACAGTACAGGTTTGCCCATCACTACTTGCAACAAACAGTAGCTTGACAAGTATGTTTCAGAAGTAATAGAAAATGTTGATTGCTCTCAGTGTGAGAAACAAGATAAAAATCTTGTGGTTGTGATACCTTTTAATGGCTAACAAAAATTAAATAAATGATGTTATAAGGCGAGCTTTTGAGACGACTCAGGTCTCTTCATCAGGCATGGTATGACAAGATATTGAATGAAACTCAAAATATATGCATGCACAACTAAAATGATTGGACATTTGACTAACTACACATTACAAGGACAGGACATTTGGCAAAATAAACAAAGCAGCCTTGGAAAGGATCTTCAATCAGGCAGGCCTAGTGGTCATAAAGTCTTTAAGACACCAATTTATAAGAAAACCTGGTGTCCAAGATTTCCATGTCTTTGAACAACATTGTTTAGACGTGGTAATGAGCCATAAAACATCAGCAATGTTCAGTCCGTTCTGTATACAATTGAAACTTCTAATCAGCTTGGATTCACAGACTCTTCAATGCTTTTGGGATTTGAAATTACCTCTCAAAATAAAAACCTTCATATTATCAATGTTATGTCCCTGGCCAGAAAAATGCTCCGCTACTGGAAAATGGATTTTTTTGTGTGTTATTGTGTGACGATGAGACCTCATCCTTGCTCTTAGACGTTGCCCAGTCTCCCCAACATAAAAAGACCCCACTGGGCAAATGGTGCACATAATTAAACACACCACATTGGAAGAGGAGCATGTGAAAGTCCAGGAATCTTATAATCCTGCTGTGTGTTGGGGATCTGTATCCTGTCTCTGGTCTCAATGTGAGCACAGGTTTTGCAGCTCTTCACATTGCATGGATAAGTTCCTTTTGGTGTATCCGAGGGAATCAAACTTCGGACCATGATGTTTCTTAAATTGGGAGGCTGCCTGTAGCACAGCAAGGGAGGGTCTTTGAATATTATTTTAAGTCGGTCATCCTTGTGTAGGATGTGATGAAGTTTCCTGGCAGTTTTCCTCAGTACCTCAAGTTGTGGGTTGTAGATCACCACCAGAGGAACACGATGGTTCTCTTCTTTTTCTCTGTATTGGAGCGCTTGACTTCTAGGGATCCTTGTGGCTTTAATGATCTGATCCTCAATGGAGGTGGGGTGGTGGCCCTGGTTTAAAATGTCTTTTTTAGCTGGTTTAAGTGTTCATCCCTTTCCATTGGGTTGGAGCAAATACGGTTATATCTGAGGGCCTGGCTGTAGACAATGGACTTTTTGATGTGTTTCGGGTGGAAACTGTCCCATCTGAGGTATGTGGGACGGTCAATCGGTTTCCAATATACCGATGTCTGGAATGAACCATTTTGAATTTTTAAGGTGGTATCCAGAAAGTTGATTTCTGTTTTTGAGTGGTCCAGTGTCAGGTTTATTCTGGGATGAAATTTGTTGAATTTGTCATGGAAATTTATAAGTTCATGTTCAGTCTCAGTCCAGATTATTAAGATGTCATCAATGAAACGTAAGTACCCCAAGGGTTTGATGGGGCAGGAGGCTAAAAAGTCATTTTCCAGTTTAGCCATGAAGAGATTGGCATACTGGGGGGCCATTTTGCTTCCCATGGCAGTTCCGGTGCATTGTAAATACAGTTCTTCACCAAAAGAGAAAATGTTGTGGGTGAGGATAAATCTGGTGAGCTTTAAAACTGATTCAGAAGGGATCCCATTGGCTTCAAGAAACAGTCGGCAGGCAGTAAGTCCATCTTCATGTGGGATGTTAGAATATAAGGACTCCACATCCATGGTGGCTAAGATGGTACTCTCGGGGAGGGGACCTATTGTAGAGAGCTTATTTAGAAGGTCCGTTGTGTCCTGTATAAAGCTGTCTGTCCTCCTTACCAGTGGTTTAAGGACATTTTCCGCCCACCCAGAGATTCTTTCTGTGAGTGTTCCCACCCCTGAGATGATCGGTCTCCCTGGGTTACCTGGTTTATGAATCTTGGGAAGCATATAGAAAGCTCCCATCCGTGGATCCTCAGGAATTAAGTCCAGAAGGTTTGTGGAATCCGTACCTAAACATTTGATGAGTCTTCTCAACTCCCTCATATATTTTGGAGTTGGGTCCTCGTCCAGTTTGGTGTAGTATTGTATATCCATCAGCTGTCTGTGTGCTTCTTTGACGTAGTCCTTTGTGTCCAGGAGAACAATAGCCCCACCTTTGTCTGCAGGCTTAATAGTGATCTCCCTGTTGTTCTTCAGGCTGTAAATTGCCCTTCTCTCTTGCACAGTAATATTAGATATTTCTGTTATTTTTTTTATCTAATATTGTGGATTGTACCAAATGTCTGAATGACTCAATATATTGGTCCAAACTGGTGTTGCGGCCAGGGTCAGGTGTCCAGTCAGAGGTTTTCTTTTTCCTTTGTTGCATTTGTGTTTGGCTGCTTTGAGGCCTCGAGTTCTCTTTATCATCAAAGAACTCCTTCAGTCTCAACCTCCTGAAATATTCTTCGATGTCACCACACAGTTCAGTTTTGTCTAGAGTGCAAGTTTTGTCTAGAGCCCGAGTTTAATACCCTGGCACTCGGGAACGTGTACATAGCGGTAATTGCGGAAAATATGGGACCCTGTAACCCGAATTTAGTTAATACACTCCTCAAGTATCTCCAGTGCACCCTGTCAAAAGCTTTTTCAGCATCAAGTGACTGGAATGCACTGGGAACCCTACTCAGCTCAGCCACCCTGATCAAATCCAGCATCCTATGAGTCCCATCTTTAGTCTCCCTACCAGCCACAAACCTTACCTGATCTGGAGATATTTAGAGTGGGGAGTATAGAATTCAGTCTGGACGCCAACAATTTGGTAAATATCTTTACGTCATTATTCAGTAATGCTATTGGTCTGAAGTTGGCAGGGCTCGTCTGCGGTTTACCAGGCTTCGGGAGAGTCGTGATTGTAGCTTCTAAATTTGAGTCTGCCACACACACACACCCTCCCGCCATTGGGTGAATAACAGGAGTAAATAAAGAGTTAATGTTTGTTGAAAGGTGCGGTAGTATTCTATGAGCAACCCGTCAGGGCCTGGAGCTTTACCCCCCGCAGTGTTGTTAATGGTCAGACGGATTTCCTCTATAGTAAAAGGGGCAATAAGGAAGGCCAATTGTTCCGCAGTAACCTTCGGCAGACTTACACCCTGCAGATAGCAGTCTATCACAGTTTGGTCCGGCTGGGGAGTAGAGGGGTCTTGCTGCAGATTATAGAGGTCTGCATAGTATTTTGCAAACATGTTCACAACGTCTAACGGATTTCTGACAGACTCACCCTTGGTGTCCACTAAGTGGTCAATTCTAGACTTCACCTCTCTCCGTTTAACTCTACGTGCCAAACGTGCTCTATCTCCTGTGGCATCAGGGCCGGACTGGGACCAAAAAGCAGCCCTGGAAAAAAGCCACACCAGCCCACACACTATATAACCCATCAGCCCCAATCCGTAAATGTTGCTTTTACGTTGTCATGGACCTTACCACTTTCTTAAAGGAGTTATTTGAAGAGCCACATGTGAATGGTGCAGCAAAAGGAATAATCAACCACAGCTCCATTTAGATGGTGCGCTTCAAAGCTCCATTTCTCAGGATTGTGGGGTTGCAGTGGTCAGCCACATACACACACAGCCAGCCACACACACAGCCTCAGACAGCCACACAGCCTCAGCCAGCCACACAAAGACATACAGCCAGCCACACAGACAGCCACACACAGCCAGTCACATGGACAGTGACACACACACAGCCACATACACACAGCCAGCCACCACAAACAGCCACACACATACAGCCACACAAATACAGCCAACCACATAGACAGCCACCAGCCACACAGCCAGCCAAATAGACAGCCACAGCCAGCCACACACAGATGTAGCCAGCCACACAACCAGCCACAGACGCAGCCAGCCACACAGCCACAGCCAGCCACATACAGACAGCCAAAGCCTGCCATACACAGACACACAGCCAACAACATAGACAGCCATAGCCAGCCACCCACAGCCAACACACAGCAGCCAGCCACACACAGAAAGCCAGCCACAAACACACAGCAAGCCACCACAAACACAGCCAGCCATCCACACACAGTCAAAGTCAGTCACACAAACAGCCACTATCCACACAGCCAGCCACACACAGCCACAGCCAGCCACACACACACAGCTGCAGCCAGCCACACACAGACACACAGCCAGCCACATAGAGAGCCACACACAGCCAGCCACACACCCATCCAGCCAGCCACACACATACAGCCACAAACAGCTAGCCATATAGACAGCCACCAGCCACATAGCCACAGCCATCCACACACACAGCCAGTCACACATACAGCCGCAGCCAGCCACAAACAGCCAGCCACATAGACAGCCACACACATACAGCCAGCCACATGCAGCCACAGCCAGCCACACACTGATACAGCCAGCCACAAACAGCTAGCCACATAGACAGCCACACAGCCACAGCCAGCTGCACAAACAGCCAGCCACATAGACAGCCACAGCCAGCACACACAAACAGCCAGCCACATAGCCACACAGCCACAGCCAGCCACACACAAACAGCCAGCCACACACAAACAGCCAGCCACACACACACAGCCAGTCACACACACACAGCCACAGCCAGCCACAAACAGCTAGCCACATAGACAGCCACCAGCCACAGCCAGCCACACACAGAGCAACAGCCAGCCACACACAAACAGCCAGCTACACAGACACACAGCCACACACACATACAGCCACAGCCAGCCACACACAGCCAGCCACAAAGCCACACACACAGCCAAAACCAGCCACACACACAGCCAAAGACAGCCACAGAGCCAGCAACATAGACAGCCATAGCCAGCCACACACAGCCAACCATACATCCAGCCAGCCACACACAGCCACAGCCAGCCACACAGACACACAGCCACACACAGTCAGCCACACACATACAGCCACAGCCATAAACAGCCACACACACAGCCAAAACCAGCCACAAACACAGACAGCCACACACAAACAGCCATCCACATAGACAGCCACACACAACCACAGAGAAAGCAACATAGACAGCCATAGCCAGCCACACACAGACACACAGCCAACCATACATCCAGCCAGCCTCACACAGCCACAGCCAGCCACACAGACACACAGCCACACACAGTCAGCCACACACATACAGCCACAGCCATAAACAGCCACACACACAGCCAAAACCAGCCACAGACACAGCCAGCCACACACAAACAGCCATCCACATAGACAGCCACACACAACCACAGAGAAAGCAACATAGACAGCCATAGCCAGCCACACACAAACACACTGCAAACCACACAGCCAGCCACACACATACAGCCACAGCCAGCCACACACAGCCAACCAGCCACACACACAGAGCCACAGCCAGCCACACAAACAGCAACAACCAGCCACATAAACAGCCACAAAGCCCCAGCCACGCAGCCTCAGCCACACACAGCCACGCAGCCCCAGCCACACACAGACATACAGTCAGCCAGCCACAGCCATGCAGCCCCAGCCACAGCCCCAGCCACACAATCAGCCACACACAGCCAGCCACGCAGCCCCAGCCACACAGCCCCAGTCACACACAGACAAGTGTCTCAGATGATAATGAAAGTGCCTTAGATGATAGAGAAAGCGACTCAGATGATAGTGAAAGTGCCTCATATGATAGTGAAGGTGCCTCAGAATCTGCGGCACTTTCACTAATATTATCTGAGGCTCAGATGACAGTGAAAGTGCCTCAGATGATAGAGAAAGTGCCTCAGATGATGGAGAAAGTGCCTCAGATGATAGTGAATGTGCCTCAGTTGATGGAGAAAGTGCCTCAGATTATAAAGTGCCTCAGATGATGGAGAACGTGCCTCAGATGATAGCGCATGTGCCTCAGAAGATGGAGTAAGTGCCTCAGATAATAGTGAATGTGCCTCAGATGATGGAGAAAGTGCCTCAGATAATAGTGAATGTGCCTCAGATGATGGAGAAAGTGCCTCAGATAATAGTGAATGTGCCTCAGATGATGGAGAAAGTGCCTCAGATAATGGTGAATGTGCCTGAGATGATGGAGAAAGTGCCTCAGATGATAGAAAAAGTGCCTCAGATGATGAAGAAAGTGCCTCAGATAATAGTGAATGTGCCTCAGATGATGGAGAAAGTGCCTCAGATGATAGTGCATGTGCCTCAGATGATGGAGAAAGTGCCTCATATAATAGTGAATGTGCCTCAGATGATGGAGAAAGTTCCTCAGATAATAGTGAATGTGCCTCAGATCATGGAGAAAGTGCCTCAGATAATAGTCAATGTGCCTCAGATGATGGAGAAAGTGCCTCAGATGATAAAGTGCCTCAGATGATGGAGAAAGTGCCTCAGATGATGGAGAAAGTGCCTCAGATAATAGTGAATGTGCCTCAGATGATGGAGAAAGTGCCTCAGATAATAGTGAATGTGCCTCAGATGATGGAGAAAGTGCCTCAGATAATAGTGAATGTGCCTCAGATAATGGAGAAAGTGCCTCAGATGATAGAGAAAGTGCCTCAGATGATGGAGAAAGTGCCTCAATTGATAGAGAAAGTGCCTCAGATGATGGAGAAAGTGCCTCAGATGATGGCGAAAGTGCCTCAGATAATAGTGAATGTGCCTCAGATGATGGAGAATGTGCCTCAGATAATAGTGAATGTGCCTCAGATGATGGAGAAAGTGCCTCAGATAATAGTGAATGTGCCTCAGATGATGGAGAAAGTGCCTCAGATGATAGAGAAAGTGCCTCAGATGATGGAGAAAGTGCCTCAGAATCTGAGGCACATTCACTATCACCGTCCTGAAGCATTTGCACTATCATTCTGAGGCTTAGATGACATTAGTGAAAGTGCCTCAGACAGTGAAATACCTTGCCTTGTGCCTCCCTCGGCTTGCTGTCCCGCACTGGCAGCTGACAGGTCACAGGAGCCTGGAGGAGCGAGGAGGAACCTAGGAGACTGTCTGCTGCCGGCCCGGCCGCCACTGCCTTGTTCAGGTCAGCTCCCACCACCTTGTAATGGCCAGCGTTGTTATGGCGTTTCTCCACCCACAAAGAACGTGCTGTCGCTGTGTGATTTCGTCACACAGCACATCACTGAAGGATATTGCGTGGTCCGCCCTCAGCCGCTGATTGGTGTGTGTCTGTGCGACTTCACTGTGCGACACTGCGACTGGCTCACTCTCATTATGAGGTATAATACCGGCGGGCGGCGCAGCGGCATTGCCAGCAACTTGGCGGTCGGCCCCGCTCCCCGTTATACCGGCAGGCGGCGCGGCGGCGTTGCCGGCAACTTGGTGGCCGGCCCCGCTCCCCACTATGCCAGCGGCCGACGCCAGCCGCAAGATCATTTAAGAACAGCCAGACCGACTGCGGCGGTAGGAGTGGGCGGCCCCCGCACCCCGCCACCGGCCGGCCCATAGGGAGAAGTCCCGGTCCTCCCGCCTGTCAGTCCGGGCCTGTGTGGCATAGAAGCGAGTCTTAAACTTGCGCAAATTCAACTCATACAAGGAGAGCAGCTGCTCTCGTAATTTAAATCTGACATTATAGATTTCATTTGACAAAGGGAGAGGGAGAGGCTTTATTGAGGGATTCCAGGTGTTGCAAGTGAGAGATCAGCAATTCTCTACGCTCTTCTCTTTTGTGCTTCAGAAGGGAAGCCTGTTGTAAAAATGTCCCTCTGATCACTGCTTTATGTGCAGACCAAATCACTTCATCTGAGACCTCTCCATTATCATTTAAGTGAAAGTAATTTGTCAGGTCTGACGTTGCCTTTGCAGTAACTGCTTCAGACAATAGTAAAGAAGTGTTAAGCCGCCAGCGAAATGCTGCGTTAGCTTGGTGTAATAGTGTTAAGGACAGGAAAATAGGTGCGTGGTCTGACCACGTGATGAGACCTATGTTGGCAGAGATACATTTACGCAGTGCTGTACCATTAACCAAAAACGTATCAATTCTACTATATGTTTTATGCCGTGAGGAATAAAAGGTGAAGTCTTTTTCAGAAGCATGGGAGTATCTCCAGAAATCGTGTAATGAAAACTCTTTAGTCAGGGGTTTCAGTTCCCTCCTGTGTCTGACCCTTCCTCCCGATCCGTCCAAATCCCTGGCCATTAACATATTAAAGTCCCCACAGAAAATAGTGTCGTCCACCCCTTCATCCGATGTTGTTTGAAATACTGCTCTCAGAAATGGCTGCTAAGCCTCATTCGGGGCATATACTACCACCAAAGTGTGTGACACATAATTTAGAGTACATACTACAATTAAAAATCGTCCCATGGGATCCGCAATTTCTTTTACCAAGTGGAAGGCTGTCGTATTTCTGACGAGGATACACCCCCCATTTTCTTGTGTAAGGGATTATTTGCAAAGAACATGTTTGGAAAACTAGAGTGATGCAACCTATAATTATCTTCTTTTTGCAAAGGAGTCTCCTGCAGACATATTATATCCGCACGGGATTTCCTTACCTCTCTCCATAACATTGATCGCTTTCCCGGCGAATTCAATCCATTGACATTTAACGACAGAATTTTTCTACTCATGAGCAATGTAAGACTATTCTATATACCCCAATTGTACTAGGAGAATAACGCCAAGTGCTAGGATATAGCGTATAATAAAGTACCCCGTGGAAAGAATGTGAGTGCCAGTAATGAAAACAAGAACAAAGGGAAAAACAAAAACAAAAATAGGTAAAGAGGGCCCAAAGACCCATAGTCCCAGTTACAGTCATATGTTTCAAGAAAAACAAAGCCAAAAAAGAAAAGAAAAGAAGAAAAAAACAAAAATAACTTCCAAAGGAAGAGTCAGTGTGCAGACCAATGTCTGCATGGGCACGTGAGGTTCCAGTTACAACCATCTCCAACAAGGTTCCTCACAGTCCAGACGCCCGCAAAGTAAAGCGATCCTGTGGACCTTCTCAATGTCCAGACCTCGTCGTCTCTCCCATTCAGGTCGTAAACCACTCTTGGTCTATTCTCTTTCTCCTCGGCTGGTGTCGTGGTTCATACGCAATTTTCCATTTGGTCAGTGTTTCCTCCGCTTGCGTGGGGGAGCGGCATATCACCACTCGTCCCTCATATGTTATCAGTAATTTCACC
The DNA here is from genome assembly GCA_033576535.1 of Allobates femoralis. Classification (NCBI taxonomy): domain Eukaryota; kingdom Metazoa; phylum Chordata; class Amphibia; order Anura; family Aromobatidae; genus Allobates; species Allobates femoralis. Next base: position 406,861,102 of record JARQOC010000004.1, on the reverse strand, counting down.
GGATTGAAGCCCCAGCAATATCGGACGTCCACATCTCTCAACGCCTTACAGATATGTGCATACTCCCTCCGCTGTGCTAGTGTTGCCACAGAAAGATCCGGGAAAATCTGTAGTCCCCTGATTTCCTCAGGTAGCATAGGTGACTTTCTGATTTGGCGCATGAATGCCTCTTTTGTAGTGAAGAAGTGTATACGGGCCAGTATGTCACGAGGAGAATCTGTATTCACATGTTTCGGTTTAGGGGTACTGTGGACTCTATCTACTAGCAACTCCCCAGTTGTCATTTCCGGGAGTACTGCTTGCATGTATTTTTGTAAAAAATCAGGCAGGTCTGCATCAGTCACCTCTTCAGGGATTCCCCTAATGCGGACATTATTTTTTCTGGATCTATCCTCTAGATCTATAATCTTAGTAGTGACACACACCAGCGTCTCCATCAATCCCTCATTTTCATCAACTAAGGCGTTAATAGTGCTAGGATAGTCCGCCATCTTGCTTTCCACATGAGTGGTGTGCTCCCCCAATGAGGAAATTTCTCCCTTCAGCTCCTTTAGCATAGCATTCATGTCCTCTCTCATGGAGGAGCGCATGGAGGTCAGAAAATCTTGCATATCTCTCCTTGTGAGCATCGAGGAGCTGCGGTGTGAGGAGCTGCAGTGTGAATCCCCGGCCGCTCCTGCCTCCCTCTCAGAACCAGGTGAGGAGCGCGAGGAGCCTGAAGGAGAAGCCGGCGCCATTTTGCCTGCGGCTCTCACTGTCTGTCCCCTAGAGAAAAAATCAGGGAGCCTCGGCGGGGAACACTTTTTTTGAGTGCGGCCGCGTGTCATCATGAGCATGGGACACTCAGGGAGGTACTCACACCCACGGGGGAGATCTACGACGGTTCTGTGTGCCGATATGTGCTGGTTTTGGTCTGGCTGCACCGGAGCGCAGTGCTTAGGCGTCCGTGTCTGTCTGTGCGCAGGCCACGCCGACTAAGACATTTTTAAGGATCCTTGTCCATTACTACTTTTTACTTGGACCAATTGCAATCTCTTATTTACCATATTGGCACGTAACCCAACAGTTCTTAAATGCTTAACATTTTCATATTTCACCATATTAAATGTAGCATTCTAATGATAGGACCTACAGTATATGACAGTGATTTAATTCCCAGTCTACTTGTGTCACACATTTGGAAAATATTACAGTTGCTAAATGGGACGCCCTATTTACCACACATTTTTTCGATATATTTTTCTTTTAATAATTTTAAGCGGAAAAGCCAAAAACTAATATGTATTCTCTGCAGATTTTAAGCAGTTTTATATTTGCAGCATGTCAATTTTTGCTACTTTTTTACCCATTCTAGTAGCTGAAAAAAACACATAAAAATGCATGTAAATGCATAGAAAGCAAGGCAAAAAATGTTTTTTTTTTGTTTTTTTTTATCTACAGTTTTTCATTTCAAAAGATACATTGAAACAAACATTTATGCACCAACTACTTAGAGGTTTTTCACTACTAATGGTGACCCACCCCAGGGCCTAAAGAGGATTGTTCGTGACGCCACCTACGGTTTCTGGTGAACACACCAGCTCTGTTCTCAGACCTCTGGAGATAATGTTGCTGCAGCCAGATGGTATTGCTCCCTGTAGGTAGAATAGATTCTTCAGGGCAGTAAAACACCTTGCTTCTCTGCAAGGATGTTTACTGGTGACTTTCAAAGTTGTTCACAAGGTAGTCACCAAAGGATGCAAAGTCTCTTTGAAGCCCTCAACGATGTTCCTTCTGGTACAATCTCTATCCTTTTCACTGCGCTCTCCTTACTATCCGTGCGCTGCCCTGCACGGAGCCCTCTTACTACCATGCCCGTTGGGTATATAGAGGTAACCCTTTTTCTCTCTAAGGCGCTCAACCCGGTTTAGAGCTCCTGGTCGGGACGTGCGTGTCAGACTAGGTTGGGGCTATATGGAAGGCCTTCGACCCACCGGATTTGGCGGCTCAGAGTTAAACTTTCCTGCACCGCACTCGGAGCCGGTATTCCGTCGTGGACTAGGTTCCCTCCCGGACTGGCTATCGGTACAGTCCGGCACGGGGCTTGCACAAGCCAGGGATCCCCCTTCTGTCTGGGTTGCCTCCCTTTTCTGGCACCCTCCACTGTGAGCTTCGCAGGGTCCTCTCTCGACTCCCCTCATGGTTCTTTACTTCACTCCTACTGACTGACTAACTGTCTGTCCTCTCCCCCTTTTTCTCTCCACTTACGCTCCTCCCATCGGGACCAGTTACCCTGGTAACAGGTTTAGCCAATTGGTCCCCTAGCTCTAAATGTATGGATGCAGGGATGAAGGCCTCAGGTTAAAATTCACATCATCGGGTGACCGGGATACCACATTCACTGTTCTGGGTGCAGTACCCCTATAGTGGTGCACTGACCAGTGGGGCGCCACAATGGGACCCCCATATATTTTGTGCTAACACATTCACAGTATACACTTCCTGTTTACTCTGCTCCTGTAAGCTTATCCTCATAAATACTTTTATTGTTATTGAAGCTTTCATCCTTTTGGACTGGAGACCGGAAGCTGACAAACTGAGCAGTGCACGTCACTGGAGTTAGCTGAGGGAGAGTACTCTTACCCTAAGTAGTTACAAACATCATATTAATGAGAAACACTTTCCTGATTGATCCTTCCTTACATTTTTTGTGGCTCTAGATCAGGAGACTCAAACAAACGGCCCGCGGGCCGCATGTGCCCCTGAAGCTTCATTGTGCAGCCCGCAAAACTGAGGACAACTTCAACATGCTGGCGGTACTGTGGAGCCAGCAGCTGCCGTCGGCGTATGACGCCACCTGCGGGACTCTCTTTCGCTGGCGGCTGGCATTGATCATAACACAGTGGAGACTGTGTTCCCCCTGCATTGTACCACCTGCATTTTGAAGGTTCAACAACTGTGTGTGTGTGAATGTGTGAGTGTGTGTGTGTAAGAGTGTGTGAGAGAGAGTGTGTGTGCGTGTTTGTGTGTGTGAGTGTAAAAAGAAGGTAGACCAGGTTGGGGACCAACATGGGGGACATTACTACACAATGGGGGCCAGGATGTGAACATTACTACAAAAGGGGACCAGTATGGGGATCATTACTAGAATATGAGGACCAGGATGGGGGAATTTGATTCACCCTGGGGTCTGTGAGAACTCGGAACCCGGGCGTGGAGTTGGAGGGATGTCAATGGTAGCCTGCCCGGACTCATAGCCCTGGTGGTCAGCTGAAAATTGGGGAAAAGTAAAAGGGAATAAAAGTCTTGTGACGCCAGCTGTGGTTTCTGGTGACTGCACTAGCGCTGCTGTGGGCCTCCGGGGATGATGGATGGGCAGCTGGGTGGTATAGCTCCCCACAGGTAAAGCAGAATCCCCGGGGCTGTAGTGAGGTGACAGGGATGGATGCAGGGAGTTGGCTATGCTGCCGAGCAGCTGTGGCAGTTTCTGTAGCGGAAAGGGTCAGGGACTGAGGAATCGACACACACCGTAAGTTGTTTCTCTACCTTTACTGGTGGAATTGCAGGTAATGTCCAGGGTACTCTCCGGTGGTCGGGAAACACTTCTGGATCTCTACAGTGAGTGAGAGATAAGGCCTCCTCTTCTCTTTTCCTTTTGTGAAGCTCATGACGCCCTTGACCTGTATGTAACTTGTCATGGCCTCCTCTGCTTTTCTGTCACCTGTGTGTTGTAGTGGGAAACCTTCATGTGGACTACCGCTATATCCTCTCCTGCGGTGCCTGGCTCCCTTCTTGGTTGCTGCACAGGTGTCCGGGAGACTGGAGTCTCCTCGGTGAACCGGTGTTTCTGCTGGGCTAACTGCTCTCCTGCAGACTCTGACTCCAGTGTCCGGGTGGCTTTCTGGGGTGAATGGTATGGCTCCTCCGCCCCCAGTCTGCTGTTTCTCTGTTACTTTACGCCTCGCCTTCGACCTCACTCTAAGGCCCCTGCACTGGCTAGGCTGGTAACTTCTCAGTTGTCAACTGGCTCAGCCTATCGCGGCTCAGACACACCAGAATGTCTTCAGAGTTCTCCTAGCTACTGAACACTCTGACTAACTTCGCCCCCAGTACTGGTATTTATAGGGGATCTTGCTTAAGGCAGCAAGTGGGGCTCCCCCTACAGGTCTGGGGTGGAAGATGTTGTATGTGTATGGGTTACCCACTGTGGAAATCCATCCATGTTTTAGGTGGTCCTGTGGCTTCCTGTACTGGCAGGGTGCCACGCATTACTGCTATATGACATTTCTACAAAAGGGGATTAGGATGGGGCATTACTACAATATGGGGACCAGAATGGGGACATTGCTACATGAGCTCCAGGATGGGGACATTACTACAAGATGAGATCAGGATGGGGACATTACTATATGATGAGGTCCAGGATGGTGTCATTACCACATGAGGTCCAGGATGGGGACATTACTAAAAGCTGGGGACATTACTACAAGATGGGAACCAGGATGGGGACATTACAAAATGATGAGGACCAGGACAGGAACATTACTACAAGATGGGGACATTACAACATTATGAGGATCAGGATGTAGACATTACTACATGATGAGGACTAGGATGGGGACATTACTACAAGATGAGGACATTACTACAAGATGGGGACCAGGATGGGAACATTACAATATGATGAGGACCAGGATGGGGACATTACTGTAAGATGGGGATCAGGATGGGGACATTACTACAATATCTGGACAAGGATGTGAGACATTACTATAGGATGGGGACTTGTATGGGGATATTTCTGCAAAAGGTGATTAGGATGGGGCATTACTAAAATATGGGGACCAGAATGGGGACATTGCTACATGAGGTCCAGGATGGGGACATTACTACAAGATTGGATCAGGATGGGGACATTACTATATGATGAGGTCCAGGATGGTGTCATTACCACATGATGAGGTCCAGGATGGGGACATTACTACAAGAAGGGGATCAGGATGGGGACATTACAACATGATGAGGACCAGGATGGGGACATAACTACAATATTGGGACAAGGATGTGAGACATTACTATAGGATGTGGGCCTGTATGGGGACATTACCACAAGAAAGGGACCAGGATGGGCACATTATTACAAGAAGGGAACCAGGGTGGGGACATTAATAAAAGAAGATCAGGGTTTGGACATTACTACATTGAGCAAAAAATTCTGGTATTGCTAAAAATGTCACTTACAAGCAATACGGCCCCCTGATATCAATTTTTTTCTATGTGCGGCCCACCAACGCAGCCGAGTTTGAAACCCCTGTTCTAGATATTCTGAAATTATTGAAAGGAAATGCTCTGCTTTGAAAATAATAATGTGTGTTATGTGTCTTTGTGAGAATATATTCAATTTATAAATTGTGATTATTTATAAAAAATAATATCTTGTTACAGCTGGTGGGATCACATGAATTGGAAAATTTGTGCACTAAGTACCTAATTTTCTAAGTATATTGTGTATAGCAGTAATGCAGTTTAAATGTCATATATTTAATGTTTGAACATATGTTGATGGACACTAAGTGCTCACTGCTACATTTTTTTAGTTTGTATTTTATACAAACTAAAATTCAAAGCAGTTTGCACCTTTTTACGTTTGCTTTTTTGTAGAGAGGTACTGGTAGTTTTCTTTTCTCTCTAATACTTTATCAGCCGTTAGATACATAGTTAAAGGGGACCAACCAGCAGAATTTAGGGCTATAAAGTGAAGTCAGTTCCTTACAGACTTTGGGATGCTGAGTGTAATCCTACCTTTACTTCAATTACATGTATCATTGGCTAGGGTCACACCACCGTTAATCTCCTCCTGCACTCAAATGTTCCTCAGTGCACGGGAAAATGCTGCATGCAGCGTTTCCTGTGCGCTCCTGAAAAGCAGCCGCCCAGCAGCTCTGTGTGCGGCTGCTGACAAGGTAAATAAAGGGTTGCTATAGGGCAGTGTTTTGCTGAAGTGCATAACGTTAATGCTATGCGCTTCAGCAGAAAATTTTCAAGTTTTCATTGCAAGGGGAGATTAACGGTGGTGTGACCCTAGCCATTGCAGAGAATGGTGTTATCAAACATAGGGAAATCTGTGCAGCACATTAGAATAAGAGGGACTGAGTTTCTTAGTATTACTCCCCTGTCTGCTCTAAGCCAAACCCTCTTCCCTCCCATCTCACCTCCCTCTCTCCCTTACCTCTCACTGCCTCCCTGTCACTATATAGCGTAGCAGGCACATTAGGTCTGACATTGTGCATGGAGATAGCACAGTGTCAGGCTCCTATGTACCCCAAATCATCCCTCCCTCACTCCCTCCTGTGTCTTTAGCTTCTAGTTCTCAGCTCTCTCTCACAGTCACATGTCTGTGAGAGCAGGGAGCTTGGGATGCTCAGAAACTGAAGGGGGTGGGTTCTTCTTTTGCACTGTGACTTGGGAGCGGCAGGGCCTCCTCCTGTACTGTGACACTGCGATCAGACAGCCAGAGAAGAAGCCTGAGAAACCGAAGACACAGGCAGGAGGGAGAGTGGGATGATCTGGGGAACATAAGAGCCTGGCACTGTGCTAACTATCTCCATGCACAATGTCAGACTTAATGTGCCTGCCATAAAGTGACAGGATAGAGAGAGGGGAAAGAGAGTGAGGGGGGTAGGGTTGGACTTAGAGCAGACAGGGGAGTAATAAAAATAAACTCAGCACCTCATAGTGATGTTCTGCTGCACACCCTAACCGTATGCTGCACAGATTTCCTGATGTTTGATAAGTTTTCTCTGCAATCACACATGTAATCATTGAAGTAAAGATATGATTGCACTCAGCATCCCAGAGCCAGTAAGGCACTGGCTTTACTTTATAGCCCTAAAACCTGCTGCTTGGTTCCCTTTAAAAAGTAAAACTACAGGGAGAATCAGTGAACAAGTAGAAATTCTGTTGGCAAAAACAGTTTTTTAGGCTCAATCAGTAACAATTGATCCCAGGGCAGTCACCCTGTCCTGTAAGTACTTGAACAATTCAATAGTTCTGATACAGCCATGACCAAAAGTGTTGCCGCCCTTGCAATTGTTTCAGAAAATGAAGTATTTCTCACAGAAAATAACTGCAATGACACATTGCTTTATACACGTTTATTTTCTCCAATCAATCCCTTCCTATAACCATCACCAAACTTCTTACACCACTCAACTGCAGTTTATGAACACTCTTCTTTTGCAATATGTTCCAAGTCTCTCATATTTAAAGGTTGCCTTTTTCCAACAGCAGATTTAAGATGTCTCCACAGGTGTTTAGATTCAGATGTATTGTTGGTCACTTCAGAACTCTCTAGTAGACTAGACTCTCTCTAGAAGAGAGAGTTTGCCGAACTTAAGAGCCCCATTCACATCAATGGGAAGCAAAATTAAGGGCCCAGAAAACTTTTAGCTTTTTTATGTCTTTGTCAGTAGTGGGGTCCTCATGGGTCTCCTGCCAAAGAGTTTTATGTCATTCAAATGTCAATGGTTAGATCAAGACAACTCTGATGGACCCTGAGCCTTAGGACAGCGTGAATTTGTTTGAAACTTAATTGTGGCATCTTATTTACCATATGGACTGACTGACCTACGTTGCAATGTTTTATCAATTTTTCTCTGCTGTCCATGTCCAGGGAGATTAGCTACAGTGCCGTGGGTTGTAAGGTTCCTCTTTAGTTTGCTCACCATGAAAAAAGGAGCATCAAAGTCTCTGAAGATTAACTTTTCATTTTGATATTGCTTATATTTTTCAACAATTTTAGTTCATAAGTTGTTAGATAGTTCTCTTTTTGTCTGTTGTCCATGTTTAGTGTGGCACACATAACCACACAATGCAAAGGTTGAGTCAACTTCTCCCCTATTTATCTTGTTTTTGGTGAGATTTTCATATTGCCCAAACTTGTTACTTGTCACAGGTGAATTTGAATGAACATCACATGCTAGAAACAAAGATGTTTAATTTTGGGAAGGTGCCAACAATTTTCTCTGGACCATTTTTAGAGTTTTCTGTGAAGCTAGCTAGCGCCTCTAGGCCAGAAGGGGGAGCTAAAGCTGCTATATTCTGGCGTGGAGAGGAAGTGGCAGTTAGTTCAGTGTGGGGCAGCACTGAGGAAGAAGGATATGGGTGTAAAAGATGAAAAAGGTGTTTAGTTTGCCTTTTGCTATAGTTTTATTGTGCTTTTCCTATACACAAGAAGGAAATAAACTATAACAAAATATGTGTAATTGAAGACATTTTCTGAGAAAGACCTTATTTTCTGGAACAATTTCAAGGGTGCCAACCCTTTGAAACATCCAGCCATGACTGTAACTGCTTGTTAACATTTTGCCTTTTGTGTTTTGAATCATAGAGAAATATTGATAATGACTTAAATAGAGCAAAAAAAAATAAAAAATATAAATCTTTAGTGTAGTAGAACCTGCTGTCCAGCCAGCACCAATACTGTGGAAGGTTTCAAGACTGCCATGGTTACCTAAACACATAGTTCATATAATTAGTTTAGATTTTAAGGTTATGCACACCTTTGCAGTGATTATCTTTATGGCTCATTTGTTTCCATAAATCTAAAGTATAACAACTTTTTACCAACATTCAGCTTTTTTTATGTTGTGGAGTGACTGTCAGTGCTTTTGATTAGTGATGAGCGAGCACTAAAATGCTCGGGTGCTCGGTGCTCTGGCCAAGCATCTCAAGATACTCTTGTACTCGGCCAGAGCACCGAGCCCAATGTAAGTCAATGAGTGACAGGCTCCGCCCACAGACTTCCGGTTATATAAACGAGTAATTCCGGAAAAGGGCGGGAGGGTGGGCTTTTTCAAATCGCCGCAGCATATAACACCTTGCTGTGGCCCCCAGAGGGATCCTATCAATTAATCTGCTCCCTGTATGGTGCCAGCTCACTGTGTGCACTGAAGGGAGCAGTGTATATGTCTCAGATCGCTATTTATTACCGAGCAGTCCGAGCATCTCGGCAGTACTCGGTGCTCGCCGAGCACCCCGAGTACCGAGATACTTGTGCGAGTACCGAGTCGCGCCGAGCATACTCGCTCAACACTACTTTTGATAACTGTCTGCTTTTACAAAACTGTTAAAAATCCAAAAAGATTTTTTGCTCGTGGTCCTAAAAATTCTTTGTTCTGCCCTGCACCTCCCTTCTCTTAGGCTAGGGCCACATTAGCGTTGTGGTCTCCGTCATGGCAGATCTGGCATAGATCAGCATTCCTGCAGATTTAGGACAGCGCTACCATAGAATAACGCTGCCTTATCGCTGCCATAGAGTAATGGTGACGTCACCTGAAGCGTATGCAAATGGCAGTATGAAAGTGCCAAAGTTTGAAATCTTGCACTATTTTGCTGTGGATAGCTTAACGCTGCAGGTGGAGATTTCAAACTCCGGCACTTTCATATCAGCATTTGCATGCGCTTCGGGTAACGTCACCAACATTACTTTATGGCAGCATTAAAAGAGTTAAGGCAGCAGTATGCTATGGTGATACTGCGCTATTACTGTTGGAATGCTGATCTATGCCGGATCCGCCATGGCGGAGGCCACAATGCTAATGTGGCCCTAGCCTTAGTGTAAAAAAAAAGAGCGAGGAAGGGTTATGCAGATGTGGCACCCCAGGGTTCATGTACTACAGTAACACAACAAAGGGTTAACTCCCCACACAACCCACAACATTACACTAGCGCCTCCATGCCAGAAGGGGGAGCTAAAGCTGCTATATTCTGGTGTGGAGAAGAAGTGGCAGTTAGTTCAGTGCTGAGCAGCACTGAGGAAGAAGGACCTGGGTGTAAAAGAGCTGTGTTAGGCTCACCCCACGGTCCACTGTCCAACTCCAGGCTGGCCAGGGTCTGAGGAACAGGAGAAGGAGCAGAGAGGAACACACCAGGGAGACTGAGTCCCGTGACACTCGCCCCAGAGAAGCGCATAGAACGCATACCGGATCCGATGCTGTGCCTGACACAAACAGCACTGTGAACACTGGATTAGTAAAGGTCCCACATCTTCACTGAACTACAGTGAAGCAACATGGTGGGGTCAGGAACAGGGAATAAAACTCAAGTTGCCTAGCAAGTTGGTACCCGTGAGGGGAGAAAGGTTCGGCAGTTTAGCTAAAGCGGCAGCAGGGCAACACACAGCACAGGAACAGGGAGCCAAAGGACCCGGCCAGGGTGGGAGCAACCCGGTCCCTGTACAGACTCCGAGGCAGTACCCGGTTGAATTACCATCTGCTTCAGTAAAGACTTGGAAAATTACAAAACAGTGAGTCTGTGTAATCCTTGCAAACCCTGTTCTCCCTCAGAAACTGTTTCACCACTACTGCCCCGGGGACCAGGCTCTGCCTGTGGAGAGCCGTCACATCACAGGTTGCTATCCATCATCCCCCGAGGTTCTCCAGCAACAGTGGTCACCCTGACTACATACCACAGGTGGCGTCATGACTTTATCCCCTGTAAATAACCCCCAACCTTTTCTTTTGGGTTCAGAACACGGTCCGCACCAAGACCGCTGTGATAACCCCCGTGATACCCCGGTCCGGTACCGAGTACCCCGTCCTAGTGGGCACCACAACTTGGCATCACGAACAGGATTTACCGTGCCCGGTAAACCGGGTATTGTGTGCTGTGATTTGTGAGAGAAACTGTTTTGAAACTGCTGCCATTACAGAGCGCGGCGGCTAACATAATTTAAACTACACCACAAAGACTGTATTTTTTGAACTGCCGCCATTACAAAGCGCACGATGCACGGGAAGAAAAGGGGGCATGTCATTGTGGCGCTCTGACATCATCCGGTGGGGAAGAGAATCTCTGTCCCACCGTGGAACCTTTAGTAGACATCCGGACAGAAGCGGAAGACGAGGAGGGTCGACATTAACTAAGGGGGTGCAAGATGTCGCAGCAAGGAGATGCTGTGGGACTGGACAACAGCAGAGCACCAGGCAGTGCTGCAGCACAAGGAGCAGCACCCATCATGCTGCTTTTGATGCTGTACACTCCGGGAGCAATGTGGCTACCACAAAACTGAGGTGAGCTCAATACCCTCAATGACTTTGTTACCAAAAGCAAAGCGTACTACGTTATGTACCCCCTAACAGAAGCCCAGCGTGATGGTATGATTATTGGGCAGTTAACCGGCAATGCACACCGGGAAGTTACATCCTTGCCGGACACAAAGACACTGTAGAGCATCTTGTGGCTGGACTGAAAGCAGCATTTAAGTTCAGTGCTGACACACGGGCTAAAATGAGGTTCTTTGGATGCCAACAAAAGCCTAAAGAGAGCGCAAGAGACTATGCCTTAAACTTGCAGGAAGCGCTCAAAGCACTTAAACTAGCAGAACCTGCCTTAGCCCCGGGAGCGGACAAAATGTTGATAGATCTGCTGAACACAGAGAGCCTATCTCTAATGAGGCCCTCAACCAAAAGCTAGATACCCTAATGGACACTGTTGTTTCCATGGCTAAAGTCATCAAGGAGCTGCGTGGATCCAAGCCTACACCCAAGATCGAGTTGGCGACCAGCAAGGAGGATTTCCCGTGGATTAGGCCCAGGAAGTACCAAGTGACGAGGAGAGAATCCAGCGACCGCTATCAGCCAGATGGACAGCCCATTTGCCGCCGTTGCAAGGAGCCAGGTCACTTTTCCCGGGAATGTGCTTTAAACGAGTATCCCCTGGGAAGGCGGGCTACTCCTCAGGTATGAACTCCCAAGGTTCTTCAGCCTGGTATGACAAGTTCGTGGGAGGACGTTCAGTCATCCCCATCATGTTGGATGGCATTCCCTTCAGCACCTTGTTGGACACCGGGTCCCAGATAACATCAATTCCACATGTTCTCTACAGAAGGTACTGGGCTGATTCAGACATTAGTAGTGGTCCATCTAACATTGCATTGAACTTATGGGCTAGCAATGGTGAAATAATACCGCAAGTTGGGTTCATAGAAATGACCATTCAGATTGGGAAGGCAGAATTGAAGAATCAGGGTATTATCATTGTAGATGTTGACCGGCAAGAACGTGAACCAGTAATGTTGCTAGGAATGAATGTAATTGAAAATTGTTTTTCCGAGTTAATTACTGTCTTACAGCAGATTGCCGAGACTGCCAGAGTTGGGCAAAAGAGACTCCTGCAAAAGGAAATAAAAGCCCTGATGCTGAAACAACAGGTAGAAATATCAGGAGGTGAAATTGGCAGTGTAAGGGTAAGTGACCCGATACCCATTGTAATACCTCCCAAAACTGAAATGTTGGTCTGGTGTAGAGCCGCAATAGCATTAAAGAGCGAGACTATCAAGCCCTGGTAGAACCCGTGTACTCAGACAGTAGGCCCACTATACTGATGGCCAGAGGAGTAGTTGAGGTACATTGGGGAAGAGTGCCATTACGCCTTCTAAATTGCGGGGAAGATGAGGTATGCTCCCATGGCTAAATTACTTATGGTTGATAACAATGCCATCACAGCCGTCGAGCCCTTAAACCCATCAAGTCAGGCGGATGACAATGGCTCAGGGGAAAAGCTGGAGGATTGGTGCCAAAAGCTACACGTGGGTACCAGTTCTACACCTTCCCATCAAAGCATGGAGTATACCGGGTAGTAAAAGAATATGAGCAGATATTCAGCAAACACCCGTTAGACTTTGGGCAAATTAAAAGGGTAGAGAACACTATACCCACAGGTAACTATCAAACCACGAAAGACATGCTCAAAGAGAAAAAATCTGCAGGTGAAATAAGACACAGTTGTAGCCCCTGGGCAGCGCCTTTTAGTGCTAGTTAAAAAGAAGGACGGGACTATGAGAATTTGTGTAGACTACCGGCAGATCAACCGCATTACACACAAGGATGCATACCCGTTACCTAGGATTAAGGAGTCATTAGCAGCATTAAAATCTGCTAACTACTTTTCCACCCTAGATCTGTCTAGTGGGTATTGGCTAGTTCCTGTGGCAGAGGCTGACAAGGAGAAGACAGCATTTACTATGCCGATGGGCCTCTGTGAGTTCAATTGTATGCCGTTTGGACTCTGCAATGCACTCGGTACCTTCCAAAGCCTGATGTAGAGCTGCCTAGGACATAAGAACTTTGAAACTGTCCTCCTGTACCTGGATGACGTCATAGTCTACTCTCGGACATATTAACAACATCTACAAGACCTGGCAGAAGTGTTTGAAGCCTTGTTCGGATACGGCATGAAGATCAAGTCATCCAAGTGCCACCTTCTCAAGCCAAAGGTGCAGTACCTAGGACATGTCGTGAGTTCACAGGGAGTAGCACTGGATCCTGATAAAGTCACAGTGATAAAGGATTGGCCAAGACCCACCAATGTGAAAGAGGTGAGGCAATTCCTGGGACTGGTGGGCTATTATAGAAGATTTATCAAAGGGTTCACAAAATTAGCAGCTCCCCTACAAGACATCCTGGTAGGACAGTCACAAAGGTCTTCAACCCATAACCCCTCTTTCCAGTGGAGTGACGAGAGGGAAGAGTCCTTCAAAAAGCTTAAGTGGGCGCAGACAGGAGAGGAGATTCTGGCGTATCCGGATTACCATCAACCCTTCATTCTGTACACGGATGCCAGCAACGTGGAACTGGCAGCGGTACTGTCACAGAAGCAAGGAGGCAAAGTGAGAGTTATTGCCTTTGCAAGCAGGAGTCTCCGGCCTACGGAAAGAATCCCTGAGAATTACAGTTCCTTCAAGTTAGAGCTACTGGAAGTAGTTTGGTCTGTAACCGAGCGTTTCAAACACTAGCTGGCAGCTGCAGGATTTACCATCTACACTGATAACAACCTGTTGATCACCTGGACTCAGCAAAATTAGGTTCATTGGAGCAGCGATGGATAGCCCGGCTGTCTAACTACAACTCTGTCATCAAATATAGGGAAGGCCGCAAGAACAAGAATGCAGATGCCTTATCCCGGATGCCACCCCTGAAAGACTTTGAAGAGGAACCGGAGGAGCTGGAAGAAATTGAACTATCGGCCTTTCACCATTTTATGGTAGAACGGTATCAACCCGGCATTTACCAAAAACAACAGCAGGCAAATTTCAACCCGTTAGCGCACCATGGATGGGCTGACACCCAGGATAGCGATCCAGCTGTGAAGCTAGTGAAAGAACTGTTTACACAACAAGTTGTGTACCCTAATCAGAATGCTGAGGCTGAGACGCAACAACTCTGGAAAGAAAGAAGCAAGTTGTTCCTATATCAAGGAAAGCTCTGCATAAGGTACACCAACCCTAAAACACATGAGTTAGTCTGGCAGATTATCGTACCCAAGAGAGACGTCAAAATGGTCTTAGAAGCCTACCACGATAGTGCAGGTCATTTTCAATGGAAGAAGTTGGAAGTGCTCTTGAGAGAGATTCTACTGGGTTGGCATGAGAAAATCAATTGAAGATTGGTGTAGAAAATGTGGCCCGTGCAACCTCAGAAGAAAGGATGAACAGAGTCAGAGAGCCACACTCCAGTCCATAGTAACCAAGCAAGCACTTGAGTTAGTTGCGTTAGACCACGTCAAGTTGTCACCAAGCCGGTCAAGCTATGTCTACACCTTAACCATCATGGACCATTACTCCTGCTTCTTAGTGGTGGTACCCGTCAAGGACCTGACAGCGAAGACAGCTGCAAAAGCATTTCAGACACATTTCTGTAGACCTCATGGCTACCCGGAACAAGTCCTTGCAGATCAAGGTCCAGCTTTGGAGTCAGAGATTTTCCATGAATTCTGCAACATTTACGACTGTAAGAAGAGCCGCACAACAGCCTATCATCCCTAAACCAATGTCTTATGGGAAAAGATGAACCATATTGTGATTGACCTGTTGAAAACCTTACCAGAGTCATAGAGAAATCAATGGCCAGTGAAATTTCCCGACTTGATAGACTTGTACAACCATGTCCCAGTGAGTTCAACACACTGCACCCCAGCTTACCTTATGCGAGCAAGGCCCGGTAAGCTGCCAATTGATTTAGATGTGGGAATTCTGAAGCCAGATGCAGAAGTTGAAGTATCCAATTGGGATACCCTACGTCAACGGCAGTATCGCCAAGTACAAGAGTGCGTAGAGAAAAGTCTCCCGCAAGCTAGAGAAAGACAAGAGAGAACCTTTAACCAACATGCTCTAGCAACCCCATTACAACCTGGTAAACAAGTTCTCAAGAAAAACAGATGCACCAACAAATTGGATAATCAGTGGGAAACCACCCCATATACAGTCTTACCATCAAATTTAGACAATGCCAAAGTGTGCCTAATCAGCAAAGACGAAGGAAGGACGTCAGCAGTTGTGTCAAGAGACCATCTTAAACCATGTCCTGAAACCCTGAATACACCAGAAGTAACCTTATCCAAACAGGTCCACCCTGTCAGGAAAGAAGAGGATGTGTTCCATACCGTCTTAGGAAATTTCCCCAAAACATGGCCAAATTACTACGGAGCAGTTGTAGTCCCCATGATTGCCTTCTCTCCAATGGTAGAACCAACACCAGAACCCGTACCACAAGAACTCCCAAGACATGAAGAACTGGAAGTTGAGCCTGAAGAGGAAGAACCAATTCCTCGTCCCAGTGAGCTTGCCAGTCCTACTGTCAGATCTCCATCCTCAATAGCAACAGATACTCTCAGTAAGTACACGTCCACCCACACCTTTAAGTTAAGTACACCCAGTACACCAGCATTGCGCAGATCACAGCGTAGTACCCAGGGTCAGATACTGGCTAGGTACAAGGAATAAATTATGGAATCAAATGTAAAATGTAAATGTTTGTTATAAAGTTAAATAGAACCCGGTAAAGTGTAAGTGTACAAAAAGGGTGAAAGTAGCCTGGTGTTAGGTGGTAGCCACGGAGAGTAAGAACTTGGCCTCTTATGCGGTGACCCGAGGGCTTAGGAGCCTCCTGCACTTAAACCAGAGACACCCATAGAGACTTGTTTATATTAGTTTGCAATGTTAAAAGCCTAGTACCTACAGAGACTATCCTGTATGAACTATTTACATATTCTTGAACTTTCCTTTTATTAACTATGGACCATACCTACCATGGTACTGGTTGTGGTAAAGACTAAATGTATATAGTTACCAGCCCCTGAGGCAATATACTAAACCCCCGGAAGGAATGATTTGTTTTGAACTTTTTGGACTCTTTTTGAGCGTCAGTGGTTTTTGTATTTTTTCTTTTGAGACTTTGTATATATTAATTGTTTGATATGTTGTTTGTTTGTTTGTTTGTTTGTTTTCTACAATCCCGGAGTACTGTTCTTTACTAAGGGGAATGTGGCACCCTAGGGTTCATGTGCCACAGTAACACCACAAAGGGTAAACTCCCCACACAACCCACAACATTACACTAGCGCCTCCAGGCCAGAAGGGGGAGCTAAAGCTGCTTCCCTATATATTCTGAGGTGGAGAGGAAATGGCAGTTAGTTCAGTGCTGAGCAGCACTGAGGAAGAAGGATCTGGGTGTAAAAGAGCTGCATTAGGCTCACCCCACGGTCCACTGTTCATCCAACTCCAGGCCGGCCAGGGTCTGAGGAACAGGAGAAGGAGCAGAGAGGAACACACCTGGGAGACTAAGTCCCGTGAGACTCGCCCCAGAGAAGTGCATAGAACGGATACCGGATCCGATGCTGTGCCTGACACAAACATCACGGTGAACACCGGATTAGTGAAGGTCCCACATCTTCACTGTACCACAGCAAAGCAACACGGCGGGGTCAGGAACACGGAATAAGACTCAAAGTTGCCTAGCAAGTTGGTACCCATGAGGGGAGAAAGGGCCGTCAGCTTAGCTAAAGCGGAAGTAGGGCAACACACACAGCGCAGGAACAGGGAGCCAAAGGACCCGGCCAGGGTGAAAGCAACCTCTTCCCTGTACAGACTCCGTGGACAGTACCCGGCTGAATTACCATCTGCTTCAGTAAAGACTTGGAAAACCACAAAACAGTGATCTGTGTAATCCTTGCAAACCCTGTTCTCCCTCACAAACTGTTTCACCACTACTGCCCCGGGGACCAGGCTCTGCCTGTGGAGAGCTGTCACATCACAGGCTGCTAACCATCATTCCCCGGAGGTTCTGCAGCAGCGGTGGTCACCCTGACCACAGGTGGCGTCACAACTATATCCCCTGTAAATGACCCCCAACCTTTACTTGTGGGCTCAGGACACGGTCCGCTGTGATAACCCCTGTGATACCCCGGTCCAGTACCAAGTACCCTGTCCTAGTGGGCACCACACAGAGATTTCTATAGCATGCAAAGGAGGTAAAGTATCTGAATTAAGACAGAGAATACAGGCTGTAAAAAAAAAAAAGAGAAATGTGTATGTAGAGGAAACAAGTTAAAAATATAAGCTATGCAGTTGCAGTATATAACAAAAGTGAATACACTCCTTACATTTTTGTAAATATTTTATTATGTTTTCATTATACAACACTGAAGATGACACTTTGATACAATGTACAGTAGGCAATGTTTAGATTGTATAACAGTGTAAATTTGGTGTGAACTCTACATACGTCACCACACATATATTAATGTTAAATCTGCTGGCTACAAAGGTGAGAAAACCCTAAGTGAAAATGGCCAAATTGTGCCCAAAGTGTCAATATTTTGTGTGGTAACTATTATTTTCAACAACTGCCTTAACTCTCTTGAGCATGGAGTTCACTAGAACTTAACAGGTCACCACTAGAATCCTCCACTCCTCCATGATGACATCCCAGGGCTCCTGAACCCTCCATTTGAGGACTGCCCCACAGTTACTCAATAGGTTTAGGTCTGGAGAAATGCTTGGATAGTTCCGTACCTTTTCCTTCATTTTATTTAGCAAAGCTGTTGTCATCTTGGAGGTGTGTTTGGGGGTAGTTATTGGAATACAGCCTTACAGTCCAATTTCCGAAAGGATGTGATCACACTACATGTTGGCATTTATGGTTTCCTCAATGAATTGTACCTCCCAACATTAATTCATGAAGCTTCAAAGCATGACACTCCCATTAGCAGGTTTGACCATAGGCAAAATACACTTGTCTTTGCAACCTGCTTTATGCCACACACACTTGACTCCATCTGAACCAAATAAGTTTTTTTTTTGTCCCATCAGACTACAGGACATGGATCCAATAATCCACGTCCTTACTATACTTGTTGTCACGAAACTATGTGCAGATTTTCTTGTGCATAATGTTTAGAAAAGGCTTCCCTTTGGGATGACAGACATGCATACCAATGCGATGCAGTGTGCAGCATATGGTCTAAGCACTGACAGGCTGATCCCACACAACTATAATCTCTGCAAAAATGCTGGTAGCACTTGTAGCTCCCCACTGGTCAGTGCGCCACAGTAGGGGTATTGCACCCACAAAAGAGAGTGCAGTTATTCCTGTCACAAGGAGGAGTAACGTTTGCAAGTGGATCCCACCACAGCACTCCCACACTCGAGCCTAGGCAAATGGTTGGAGCCCAGTCCCTAGGGGGAGAGTTAGGGGAGGAGGGATGACACACAGTGGAGTTCTAGTTTGCACTGAGGAGCGAAGGAGGGGGGAGCCTCCGAGAAGGAGACTCCCAGGAGGGCGCTTAGAGAAGAGGCAGCCCAGGAACAGAAAGAGGGGATCCCAGAGCGGAGCATCCATACTTCGGGGGGGGGGACTCTAGTCCATCTAACGGGGTACCTGCTCTGAGGATATGATGCAGGGTGTTCAGCCCCTGAGCCGTCTACACCGGTCATCACGGGTGAATTCATAAACCCTGACACCCTGTCTACAAAGTGCAACCTCGCCAGGATCGCCCACCAAAGGTTGAGCCCTTTCAGAGAGGGAGAAAGGAGGGAATCTCACAGCACCCCAATGGGTCTGGTATACAAGAGGGCTGCGCCGGGGCAGGTTTTAGCAGCAGGATACGGGATCGTCAAAATAGAGTATACTACGGGATCCACTGAATGACTTTGCAAACCTCTGTGACTATCTGACCAGTTACCTGATTGTTTGTGCTGTAACCTGAAGTGCCATCTGAACTGGTTTGCAGAGTAAAGTACCCGTGTAGAGAGACAAAGTCTCCGTTTGTTTGTTCATCTGCTGCACTGCTCCACAAATCATCTACACATCCAGCACCACCACTATCAGTGCTGGTCTTCCCTGGGGATTCGGCACCACCTGCAGGGAGCTGCTCCATCCAACCTGCAGTATCATCTCCCCTGGAGGTCTGAAGCGGCGCTAGTGCCAATCACCAGAATCTGCAGATGGCATCACAACAAACATTTATATTTTTCTCAATCACCATTCCCTAACCACCTTTTAAGTTAATCACCAGGGCCAAGGGTCTGGGCAGGCCACCAGTGACATCCTAACTACAGCAGGGCCCAGATACCCGAGTTCCCATACAACACTGGGTGATTCACGCTCATATATCTATTCTTGGGTTGACAATGACAAGGCCTGTTCTGAGTGGAACTGTCTGGTCTTTGCCAACTTACTGTAGCTCGGTTTTAGGGTGTTGGAAGTCTTCATATAGCCTAGGCAATCTTTATTTAGAGCAACAATTCTTTTTTTCAGATCATCAGAGAATTCTTTGCCATCAGAAGCCATGTTGAACTTCCAGTGACCAATATGAGTGATAACACCACATTTAAGGGCCTCTTTACACGCTAAGACTTTCCAGCGATCTCACCAGCGATCTGACCTGGCTGGGAACGCTGGAAAGTCTCTATGCAGTCGCTGGTGAGCTGTCAAACAGGCAGACTCACTAGCGACCAGTCAGCAGCGAGATCGCTGGTAACCAGGGTAAATATGGGGTTGCTAAGCAGTGTGCTCTGCCTAGTTACCCGTTGTTTACCCTGGTTACCAGCGTCCTCCCGCTTACAGGATGGGCTGAGTGGGAGGATTCTGGTAACCAGGGTAAACAGCAGGTAACTATGCAGAGCGCACTGCTTAACTACCCGATATTTACCCTAGTTACCAGTGCCCAGTATCCAATGTGCAGCACTGGGCATTGGCTGGGAGGTTGCTGATCGTTGGTCTCTCACTGTCACACACACAGATGCGTGCTGACCAGCGGGAGACCAAGGACCAAAAAATGGTCCTGAATGATTTGTAGCGATCAGCGACCTCACAGCAGGAGCAAGGTCGCTGGTGCATGTCACACATAGCGAAATCATTGGAAAGGTCGCTGTTACGTCACCAAACCTGTGACATTTCAGCGATATCGCTAGTGATGTTGCAATGTGTGAAGTACCCTTAACACACCTGCTTCTCATTCACACCTGAGACCTTTCAACACTAATGAGTCACATGACACCAGGGAAGGAAAATTGTTAATTAACCAAAATTTGTCTGTTGACACTTAGCGGTGTATTTGATTTTCTTGCCAGTACTAATAGCTGTGTGTTGATTTATTTAAAGGTCACACCAAATTTACACTGTTGGACAAGCTGTACACTGTCTACTTTACGTTGCATCAAAGTGTCATCTTTAGTTTTATTCCATGAAAATATATAATAAAAAAAATGTGAGGAGTATACATTTTTGTGATATCTACTATATAATTGCCGTAGGCATTTTTGTGTCGGACCCCGAAAACGCCGTGGCTATGTCACGCTGTGACGTCACCACGCGCGAGCAATGGCCGCGAAGCGGCCATTGCGAGTCGCTGTCCGAAAATAGAACCAGAGGCCCGGCTACAAAGTTAGCGATTTACCGCTGAGGTAGCGCGAGCAATGGCCGCAAGGCCATTGCGAGTCGCTACCTCAGCTGCCGCAACTCCCCCTATACTTTCAATGGGAATCTATTGCGAGTCGCTATCACAGATCATCATCATCATCATCAATCATCATCATCATCATCATCATCATCATCATCATCATCATCATCATCATCATCATCCTACTACTACTGCGCACAGACCCCCCCCTCAATGGCCGCACAGACCCCCCCCCCCCTCAATGGCCGCACAGACCCCCCCCCCTCAATGGCCGCACAGACCCCCCCCCTCAATGGCCGCACAGCCCCCCCCTCAATGGCCGCACAGACCCCCCCCTCAATGCGACCGCACAGACCCCCCCCCCTCCCCCCTCAATGGCCGCACAGCCCCCCCCCCTCAATGTCCCAAAGTCAGCTGTGACCGCCTGGCCCTTGGACACTGGCTGCCATGCACACATCAGCTGGTAGGCTCCCATCACTTACCCACTGAGGACGGATCACTTCCAGCACCTCTTCACATGGCAGTGCTCTGAACTTCTGAATCGTCCTCTCCTCACTCAGACACCTGGCAGGTTCCAGCCTACTCACTCCCAGCTGCAACCCAGTGAGTCAATCAGCACATCTTCACTCACACACAGACCTGACATGTGATTAACCCCCTGTGCACCATTCAGGTTTAGCCCAGCAAAGCACTCCAAAAAGTATTGAACACACCCCAATAAGTATTGAACGCGCCCCAAAAAGTATTGAACGCACCCCAATAAGTATTGAACGCGCCCCAAAAAGTATTGAACGCGCCCCAAAAAGTATTGAACACACCCCAATAAGTATTGAACGCGTCACAATAAGTATTGAACACGCCCCAAAAAGTATTGAACACACCCCAATAAGTATTGAACGCGCCCCAAAAAGTATTGAACGCACCCCAATAAGTATTGAACGCGCCCCAAAAAGTATTGAACGCGCCCCAAAAAGTATTGAACACACCCCAATAAGTATTGAACGCGTCACAATAAGTATTGAACGCGCCCCAAAAAGTATTGAACGCGTCCCAATAAGTATTGAACACACCCCAATAAGTATTGAACACACCCCAATAAGTATTGAACGCGCCCCAAAAAGTATTGAACGCACCCCAATAAGTATTGAACGCGCCCCAAAAAGTATTGAACGCGCCACAAAAAGTATTGAACGCGTCCCAATAAGTATTGAACACACCCCAATAAGTATTGAACACACCCCAATAAGTATTGAACGCGCCACAAAAAGTATTGAACGCACCCCAATAAGTATTGAACGCGCCCCAAAAAGTATTGAACGCGCCACAAAAAGTATTGAACGCGTCCCAATAAGTATTGAACACACCCCAATAAGTATTGAACGCGCCCAAAAAAGTATTGAACGCACCCCAATAAGTATTGAACGCGCCCCAAAAAGTATTGAACGCGCCCCAAAAAGTATTGAACACACCCCAATAAGTATTGAACGCCCCCCAAAAAGTATTGAACATGCCCCAAAAAGCATTGAACGCGCCCCAAAAAGCATTGAACGCGCCCCAATAAGTATTGAACGCACCCCAAAAAGCATTGAACGCGCCCCAATAAGTATTGGACCCCCCCAAAAAGTATTGGACCCCCCAAAAAAAGTATTGGACTCCCCAAAAAGTAGCTATCTACTATATAATTGCCGTAGGCATTTTTGTGTCGGACCCCGAAAACGCCGTGGCTATGTCACGCTGTGACGTCACCACGCGCGAGCAATGGCCGCGAAGCGGCCATTGCGAGTCGCTGGCCGAAAATAGAACCAGAGGCCCGGCTACAAAGTTAGCGATTTACCGCTGAGGTAGCGCGAGCAATGGCCGCGAGGCCATTGCGAGTCGCTACCTCAGCTGCCGCATCTGCCGCAACTCCCCCTATACTTTCAATGGGGATCTATTGCGAGTCGCTGTGTAGCGCGAGCAATGGCCGCGAGGCCATTGCGAGTCGCTACACTTGCGGCGCGGTTGCGGTAATCCCCATAGAAAGTATAGGGGGACTTGCGGCAGGTGCGGCAGCGAGTCACTGGCTGAGTGCGAGCACTTGCGGCGCGGTTGCGGTAATCCCCATAAGGATTACCGCAACCGCGCCGCATTGCGAGTCGCTGGCTGAGTGCGAGCACTTGCGGCGCGGTTGCGGTAATCCCCATAAGGATTACCGCAACCGCGCCGCATTGCGAGTCGCTGGCTGAGTGCGAGCACTTGCGGCGCGGTTGCGGTAATCCCCTTAGAAAGTATAGGGGGACTTGCGGCAGGTGCGGCAAGTGCGGTTTTGCCGCACCTGCCGCAAGTCCCCCTATACTTTCTATGGGGATTACCGCAACCGCGCCGCAGATGCGGTTTTTAAATAAAATAAAATAATTTTAATACAAATAAATTTTCATAAAATAACAAATAATAAATACATTTAATAATAATAAAAATAGTAAAAAAACAAAACAAAATAAATAATAAAATAAAAAATTCCTATCTACTATATTGGATTATTATTTGAAAATCTAAAAAAAAAAAAAAATATTCCAGACACCCGATGCATTTGCATCGGGCTCACAGCTAGTACTATATATGAGCAATGAATACAGTAGCACTTCAGATACAGACAGCTCCAACATTAAGCCAATATGAATGATATAACTACATCTGGAAGAAAAACTTTCGCAAAAGAAAAAAGAAAACTTTTGCTCCTGTTTTTATATAAAAAAAAGTTGTAATTTTACTTCTATAAGTGAATGTATAAATGTTTCAGTACTTTGATAAGGTAAAGAATTGTTATACCGTGTTAGCCAGTAGATTGAAAAATATATTGCAATCTGAGAGTCCTCAGTGGTTGATACCTTTTAATGGCTAACTGAAAAGATGGTAAACATAGCAAGCTTTCGAGACACTGAGGTCCCTTCGTCAGGCTGGTAATGACAAAAATTCTGAAGACACATACATATATACATAAGCAATAGAAAGAAATGGGTTAATAACCCATGTACAGTAAGCCGGCTATTGTCGGCTCTGTAGAATTTTCTCAATGAAGCCGCGACTCCTCTGTCAGCTCCGCACATACTATAAGTAATGTACGTATAGTATGTGCCGCTGTCCGAGGTCCTGTAGGCATTTACATTAGATCTATGGCGGTGCACTGCCTATAGATCTAATGTAAATGCCTACAGGACCCTGGACAGAGGCACATACTATACGTACATTACGTATAGTATGTGCTCAACTGTTAGGGGAGACGCGGCTTCATTGAGAAAATTCTACAGAGCAGACAATAGCCGGCTTACTGTAAATCAGTTATTAACCCATGACATGGCCACAGGAGTGAGCAGCATGTCTCTAGGGGGGGGTGGGCACCCCCTAGAGACATGTTGCCCACAACTATTGCTAATATTGCATCTTTTATTACACTATTAACGGCAGCAGGGATGAACAAACTATACGGTAACCGTATTGCTCAGGATTACACATCCTGAGCAATGCGGTTACCGCATTACGGGTCAAAGAACTGCTCCAAAAACTGCAGCCTGCATGATTTTTCATGCAGGCTGCAGATCCAGAGCCGGTAACCAGATTGCTTGTAATGGGCTCCTATGGGGAGTGGTTCCTGCTCCGGTTTTCAGCTTTTTGAAAGCTCAAAACCGGATCAGGTTTAAAAAGAAACAAAAAAAAAACCGCAGGTGTGACCCTAGCCTCAGTGGACATGTCACCAAAGGCACCCACAAAAAACATAAAGAGTCATTTTTTTCACCAGAACCCTTAAAGTACAATGAAAATTACCATTAAGCACATTTGTGTACATGCAGTTTCTGATTTTATGGAGATGTCAATACTTTTTAGACAACCTATCTAGGAGTAAATCTGATCTAATAAGTATTCA
The DNA here is from genome assembly GCA_033576535.1 of Allobates femoralis. Taxonomy (NCBI): domain Eukaryota; kingdom Metazoa; phylum Chordata; class Amphibia; order Anura; family Aromobatidae; genus Allobates; species Allobates femoralis. The sequence goes on along the minus strand of JARQOC010000004.1, from coordinate 406,836,483 downwards.
TCGTGTTCATATTTCATTTGTAATCTACTCAAAGCATACAAATTTATTTGTAACTATTTTTTTTTCATTACAGCTCGAGATGTTGTTTCCAGTTTAAACAAATGTGGAATTTCCAACATCTTGGATTTCAGTTGGATTGCACAAATGAGATATTACTGGGAAAAGGGCAATGTTGTGGTCAGAATGGTCACCACAAGTGTCCCATATGGATATGAATATTTGGGAAATTCCAGCAGGCTTGTTCTTACTCCACTCACTGATAGATGTTTCAGGTAAAATCTGTTTGCTTATAACCTGCTGTGAATATGTGCCCAGAAATTAGGATGTATATTCAAAATATTACAGCATTCGTGCACTATATTTTTCTTCGTTGTTTACTGACACAATGTTAAACATTCTTTGAGTAGGGATGAGTGAGTACTGAAATATTCGGACTCGCTATACTTGTAACAAGTAGGTCCCAATACTCGGGTACTCATTGAGAGTATAGCGAGTCCAATGTAATCAATGGGGAAAGCGAGTACTTTCGCAGTGTATCTATATATACACTGCAAAAGTGAAGTAAAACTTATTAAAAGTTGTTAAAAATAAAAACATAACATATTCACCCATCTGACGGCTGCATCGGGACACGAAAAGAACACATCCGTTGTAATTCTAGGACCTTGCAATCTGATGAGCAATCAGATGACCGGTAGCGATCAGGTGGTGTGTGACGTCACACACCACCTGACCGCTATTGGCCATCTGATTGGCCAGATTGCATGGTCCTGGAAGTACATCGATGTTCTAACAAATGGCCAATCAGGTGGCCAGTAGCGATCAGGTGGTGTGTGACGTGATACATCACCTTATCGCTACCGGCCATCTGATTGGTCAGATTGCAAGGTCCTGGTCGGGTCCCGGTGCAGCCATCGGATGGGTGAGAATGTTATCTTTTTATTTTTAACAACTTTTATTAACTTTTATTTCACCTTTGCAGGTTGTGAGGTAGCACCCGGGGAACCCGCTTGCATAACGACAACAACACGTGTTTATAAGTTAACCAATGTCTACCCGTTTATTTTCACCCAATAATAAAATAACCCGGGTAGCATGTTTGACACATTGCACATTGATTATAAACACTTTACATAAATACACCATACATTTACATATAACATCACATAACACTTATTGCACATAATGTCTTATTGTAACCCGGGACCTGTAACCATCTCTCTGTCCCCATTGGAGCTCTACTAACAGCTCCCGTGGTGGCTACGGCCTCTGGCCTATATACACTTTACACATACATTTATCAGTTCACCATATGTATATTTATCCACGATGATTCCTCTGGGTTCAGAACAGGGATTGAGCAACCTGAGTCACGGGTATACCATGCCTCGCCAAGGGGCTCCTTCCTGGATATGTTTCACCCCACGTCCAGGTCAGCGCCCACCTGGTTCAACCACAGTTTCCCCACTCTAGGAGCCCTTCTGACCCCTGCTTCTGACCTTCGCTATATAGCCTTCAACGGGCCCTGTGGGTCCCAATGGCGGTACCTGCCGCCTGGCTTTAGTCACCCAGCCTGATGACTCCATATATAGATATCCCGTAGTCAGGATTCCTGCCTGACCGGGACCTTACATATCACATGTGATCCATCATACAATATCCATGGATCCCATGCATCCACACATCCGCTCACAGCCCATCATTATACATCCATGGACTGTGGCTCCTCCATGACCATAACAGGGACCTGGTCAACCGTAGAATCCGGGCTAACCATGCGTCACCATGGCCTACTTCACCACGGTACGGGCCAACAGTCGCCACCAAACCTCCATCTCATCTCATGGCAGGTCTCCAGGTCAACGACTGTACCCTGCGTCTGAGTAGCACCCTATTGGATCAGCCATGGTTACCCTTCTAGGAGCCTTCGTGACCCCTGTCTCTGGCCACAGGCACACCCACACCATTAGAGGTCGTGGTTGAGGGTCAGGTACCCGCTGCAAGCAGCAGGGCAAGCCTCCCTTTCGTCCCATAGGGCCTCCAATATCATCCATACTAGCTGGGTCACTCTCTCTCCACATCATTATACATGGCTCTTACATATAGGCCATCGTTCTCTCATTCAGGGCAATTACCTAAGCCCTCATACACATATAGTTAAAACAGGTCCCTCACTGACTATCTAGTCAGACCTCGGGCGACTATGCCCGCTTGGCACATTTCACACACCATGGTGCACAGTTCACACAAGCATTTGAGAACTGCTTTCTTACCGGGCACGGATCCGGGTCTCGCTACCTGTGTCACAGGTTCCACCAGGCTCCCCACAGGCTCCTTTTCCCAGGCGTGTTTCACCCCACACCCGACCAGTATCCACCAGGTTCAGCCATGGCTTCCCCATCCAGGTGCTGCCACGACCCCGGACCTAGGCACCGGCATGGAGCTAGCATGCTCCCATTATTCCATGCACACAGAGCCTAGTACTGCTCTGCACTCAGGCTGGTCTCAGCATGATCTCCAGTCTCTGAATGATCTCTCAGCATGATCTCTGGTCTCAGAATGAATGTCTCAGCATGAGTCCTCAGACACTCAACTGGCAGGCTCTTATCGTGCCTGCCACTCCCACTCTGACTCATCCAGCTGGGCTGCTATTACTCCGGACACACCCACCTGACACACCCACCTGGGCTGTCAGCAATCACTCATTACATTTCTTTCCTCAGGGCTTCCTCGATCTCATGAGCCACTCACTAGTCACATTAAACCTTGTGTTCCAAGTTGGTTCACACAGCATCATCCAGTAAAACCGGCCAGTGTGCACAGGATCATTCTGATCCTGCATGTGATACGCCCCGGCCATGGGGACCATGCCGGCGGTGCCTCACAAGGTATATAGATACACTACGAAAGTGAATGGACTACTCTGCAACTCCTAAGGCTGGTTTCACACTGCAGTTTTTTCCCTGATCAGGTTCATCAGGTTTGTGTGCCAAAACCAGGAGAGGAGCCAGGAGAGGAACTATCAGAGAAAAACTATAATTGAAAGATTGACACCTGTTCTGAGTTTTGGAGACACTCCTGGTTTTGGCACACAAACCTGATGAACCTGATCAGGCAAAAAACTGCAGTGTGAAACCAGCCTAATGAGTAATAACAAGAAACTCGCGGAGTAGCAAGTAGCCCGAATACGACGAGTACCGAATAGTAATGAGTATACTCACTCATCCCTATCTTTGAGTAAAAATTTACAATCCTATTTGAGGTGTAAAAAAGTAAAACATTAAGTTTCTTAAAATTGAAAAATAATTTTGCACATTCAACTGTTAAGTAAATTAGCTATGAGGGTACCTTTACACGTCGCAACATTGCATGCAATTTTACTTGCAACTTACTGGTTGCAGTGAAATTCATGGACACATTGTTCCATTTTGTTGCTGTGTACAAATGTAACAATGTGTCCATGATTTCACTGCAACCAGTAAGTTGCAAGTGAAATTGCATGCAATGTTGTGACGTGTAAAGGCGGCGTCACACGCATCAATATTGTGAGCGACATTGCCGAAAAGTGACGCATCAGCGATGTTGGTCACGATACCGCTAGTGCGTCGTGCTGTGTAACAGCGCGGTGCAACTGCGATCTATCGCTGGTCGCAGGTTGACAGGTTTACCAGCATGAAGGTAAACCTGTCAATCTGCAACCAGCGATTAGGCTGAATCTCCCCGTCAGACACTGCAATAGCGATGTTGGCGGATATCCAGCCTATACCGCAGTATTGCTGCTGATTGCTCGCTGGGTTGATCCCAGCCCAGCGAGCGATGGCTCCGCCCGCATCGCTACGGCGTCACCGGCAACATGTTGCCGTGTGACACCAAGGCTGAGATGTCGGAAGCGAGCGCGCACCCGCGCATCGCTTCCGACATCGCAGCTTTGGTTGCTGCATGTGACGGGGGCTTAAAGGTACCCTGAATCTGTGGAACATAAATTCTGGTAGTATGCATTTTTGTTTTCCCTTAATGTTAAATGAAAAGATAAGTGGTGTCATTTTAAACCTCTAAGGCCGGTTTCACACTTGCATTCGGTACGCAGCGTATGCGAAGGCAGTCAAAAGCATATGTACTACGTCCATGGTATCTGCATTTGGCTGCATTCTTATGCGTTGCGTTCGGATGCACATATTCTCGGCGCCCTTCAAATACAACATGTTGCATTTTTCCTGCGTCTCAGGAGGCTTGGTTTCTACGCAAGCGTCCTGAAACGCAGAAACTATGCATGACAGTGAATGGAGACGCACTGCCATCTACAGACAAATACAGTGTTTGTTAATTTTTTTTTTTTACTATTGACTAAATCCAGCTCCTCCCAGGCCAGTTTCTCTCTCTTTCACTCTCTCTCTCTCTCTTTCCCCCTTCCTCCCCTGCCTCTTTATACAAGTTTTAATGGCCAGCAATACATTCGTATGGGCAATAATTCTGTCAACGCATGCAGACAATTCATGCTGCGTTCACATCTGTGCGGTTTACCATGCGTTTCCGCATACGGATGATATGCTGCATTCCCGAATGCAGATGTGAAAGTAGCCTAATACAATGTCATGTAAAAGTTTGGGCACCCCAGGACAAAATTACTGTTATTATGAACAAGTCAAAGAGGAAATTATCTCTTAGTTTACCGTCACACGAGGCCATATCGGCGGCGATTTTATAGGCGATGGAGGGGCGTGGCCTATCACCGCCGACATGGCCTGTGCGTCGCCTAATGTAAATAGGCGTTGGCGACGTCTTTGAGTGGTCGCCTGGTTTTTCAGCAGTGCTCTGAAACCAGGCGAGTACTCAGGGGCGATGTGCATACATCGCCCCATGTAACAGGGGGATGGCAATCTTACAGGTGACGGGAGCCTTAGGCTCCGATGTTACAGAATCGCCACTGGGACTTTTGGACACCCCAGCTGCGATGGCGCCTGTAAGATCGCCGATGCGTCGCCGGAGGTATCGCCGCATGTAAACATGCGACGGTGAAGGTGACGCTGGCGGGGCGCCAAAAATGTGCGCCCTCCCGCCCGACACCTCGTGTGACGGTACCTTTAAAGGCATAAAGTTAAAGATGATACATTTCTTTTGTATTTTAGGCCCCAAAAATGATTTTTATCTTCTACATTTAAAAAAATTGCAAAACGTAAAATGGACTGATTCAAAAATTTGGGCAATCTGCTTGGTTACTATTTAGTATCACGCCTTTTTGCAAGTATCATACCTTATACAAGCTTTTTGGAGCTATTCAATTCCTGCTTGAGAGATTTTTATCCAATCTTGTTTGGAAAAGTATTCAGGTTCTGTGAGATTCCTGCATGTACTGCTTTTTTGAGATCTAACCACAGATTTTCAATGATGTTCAGATCAATAGATTGGGAGGTCTATTATAAAACCTTCAGTTTGTGCCTTTTGAGGTAGTATTTTGTGGATTTTGATGTGTTTAGGATCATAATCCATTTGTAGAAGCCAACTTTGGCTTTTTTGCAAATCTATTCTAATAAAACCCTAAGCCAGCTTCCGTCAGTATGTCATCGAAATTACGTCACATCCTGACGGAAGCCGGCTGTCTACCTAAGCAAGATGGCCGATAGTTACAGAGCGGGGCTAATACTGCCCCACTCTCGCCATCGGCGGCCTCTCCTGCGACCCACCCCTCCCGTCTCCCACCCCTGCCCGCCACACACCCACTCATAAAATAACAAATCATTATGCTCACCTATCCTCTCTCTATTCAGCGCTGCCTCCAACAGCAAGCTTCGTCTGCTTACAGGACCTGTGATGATGTCACAGAGCATCTTTGGGTCACATAACCGCAGTTATTAGTCATGTGACCGATGATGCTCTGTGACATCATCACAGGTCCTGTAAGCACAAGGACCTTGCTGTGGCAGGTAGCGCTGGATAGAAAGAGGATAGGTGAGCATAATGATTTGTTATTTTATGAGTGGGTGTGTGAGTGTGTGCGAGCCCGCCGCCGCAGCCGCCATCCATCCTGCCCCGCACGCTCCATCCTGCCCTGCATGCTCCATCCTGCCCCCCGCCACTTGCCCACTGCGCTAACCACCCTGCCCACCGCGCTGCTGCGCTGACCACTCTGCCCACCGCGCTGCTGCGCTGACCACTCTGCCCACCCGCTGCTGCGCTGACTACTCTGCCCACCGCGCTGCTGCGCTGACCACTCTGCCACCGCACTGCTGCGCTGACTACTCTGCCCACCGCGCTGCTGCGCTGACCACTGAGCCACCGTACAGTGCTAAACACTGAGCCACCGTACAGTGCTAAACACTGAGCACTGTGACCATACTTTGCTAACCACTGAGCCACCGCGCTAGTGCACTAACCACTGAGCTACCGCGCAGTGCTAACCACTGAGCCACCGCGCAGTGCTAACCACTGAGCCACCGCGCAGTGCTAACCACTGAGCCACCGCGCAGTGCTAACCACTGAGCCACCGACTCTGCTAACTACTGAGCCCCTGTAACTCTGCCGACAGTGCTACCATCCTCCCCTCCCAACCGCTCATGTGCTAACCATACCACCCCCGTGCCTGTGCCATTCCCAGTCTCCATCCACCTCTCTCACTCCTCCCTTCCTTGCTCACACTAGCCTCCGCCACTCCATCCTCCCCTGTCTGTGTGCTCCGTCCTCCCCCCCACCACTTTGTCCTCCATCCTCCTCTCCCCTGCCGCTTTGTGCTCCATCCTCCCCTGCCTGTGCGCTAAGTGCTGCTCCATCCTCCTCCACCGCTTCCTCCTCCTTCCTTTGTCCTCCTCTCCTCTCACCACTCCGCCTCCCCTGCGCTCCATCCTCCCCTGCCTGTGCTGCTCCAGGCTTCCCCACCTCCTCCACTTCGTTCTTCACTCTCCTCCTCTCCTCCTCCTCTTCGTAACTCCGTCCTCCCCCTGCCGATCCATCCTCCCCCTGCCTGTGCTGCTCCGGCTTCCCCCACCCCCACCACTTCGTCCTTCATCCTCCTCTCCCCCATGGCTCTGTGCTCCGGCCTCCCCCTGCCGCTTCATCCTCCCCTGCCTGTGCCGCTGCATCCTCCCCCACCCCACCACTTCCTCCTTTCTTTGTCCTCCTCCCCATCTGCCATACCATACTCCATTCTCCCCCTGTGTGCTGCTCCATCCTCCCCCACCCCGCCGCTTTGTTCTCCGTCCTCCTCCTCCCAACGCTCTGTGCTACCATCCTCCCCCTGCCTGTGCTGCTCCATGCTTCTCCACCCTTCCTCCTCCTTCCTTTGTCCTCCTCCTCTCCGCCACTCCATCCTCCCTGTGCCTGTGCTGCTCCATCCTCCCCCACCCCACCGCTTCGTCCTCTGTCCTCCTCCCCCCGCCGCTCTGTGCCCCGTCCTCCCCCTGCTGCTCTGTCCTCCCCCTTCCTGTGCCGCTCCATCCTCCACCACCCCACCGCTTCCTCCTCCTTCCTTTATCCTCCTCCCCCCGCCACTCCATTCTCCTCCTCCCCCTGCCAGTGCTGCTCTGGCCTCCCCCACCCTGCCGCTTTGTCCTCCGTCCTCCTCCCCCCGCCGCTCTGTGCTCCATCCTCCCCCTGTCTGTGCCACTCCATCCTCCCCCACCCCACCGCTTCCTCCTCCTTCCTTTGTCCTCCTCCCCTTGCCACTCCATCCTCCGTCCTCCCCTGCCTGTGCTGCTCCATTCTACCCCACCCGCCGCTTTGTCCTCTGTCCTCCTCCCCCCACCCTCTGTGCTTCATCCTTTCCCTGCCGCTCTGTCCTCCCCCTGCCTGTGCGCTCCATCCTCCCCCACCCCACCGCTTCCCCCTCCTTCCTTTGTCCTCTCCCCTCTGCCACTCCATCCTCCATCCTCCCCCTGCCTGTGCTGGTCCGTCCTCCCCCACCCCGCCGCTTCATCCTCCGTCCTCTTCCCCCTGCTGCTCTGTGCTCCATCCTCCCCCTGCCGCTCCTTCCTCTCCCTGCCTGTGCTGCTACATCCTCCCACACCTCGCCCCTACCTCCTCTGTCCTCCATTCTCCTCCCCCCTGCTGCTCTGTCCTCCCTCCTCCCCTCTGCCACGCCGTCCTTTCCCCGCCGCGCCTTCTTTAAAGTTCCTCCCAATTCAACCGTCACTGCCTTCCCCATGCAATCTCTATTTCTATATTCTAGAATACCCGATGCGTTAGAATCGGGCTACCATCTAGTGGTGTTATATTTGCCTCAAGAATTTGCTGAAACTTCATTGAATCCATTATTCACTTTACCCGTGAAATGTTCCCCGTGCCATTGGCTACAACACAACCCCAAAGCATGATTGATCCACCCTAAATGTTTATTGTTTGGCGAGATGTACCTTTCCTGAAATTATGTGCATGCTGCACTGGTCTCCCGGGAGCTTGGCCACAAGCTTGTGCACTTAAATCTCTAAATGGGCAGTACGTGCATTCTGCATGTGTCCACAGCTAATGGCTGTAAGAAACTAGGTGCTCTAGGCACCCTCCTCCTCTGGAAGGTGTCTGAGCAATGTGTTAGGCTGCCTTCACACTTGCAGATGGATCTGCAGCGTTTTGCAGATGCATCTGCAAGTGTGAGCATGCTGACCGCGGTGCCTATGTTTATAATAGGGCGCACCGCGGTCTGAAAGCTCTCATTCACTCCTATATGTGTACTGTCAGCAGGCGTATGCCTGCTGACAGATCACACACTCCCGTCCGCACTGTGGACGCGAGATGTAGCGTCCATGCTGCGGGCGGGAGTGTGTGATCTGTCAGCAGGCATACGCCTGCTGACAGTACACATATAGGAGTGAATGAGAGCTTTCAGACCGCGGTGCGCCCTATTATAAACATAGGCACCGCGGTCAGCATGCTCACACTTGCAGATGCATCTGCAAAACGCTGCAGATCCATCTGCAAGTGTGAAGCCAGCCTTAACTAGCAAGCACTTCAAGCAGTATTATCAGGTTCCATTTCCCCTGTATCCTGTGTCAGTTATCTGTGCCAGCTAACCTGTGCCTGTGTTACAGAACCTTCTGCACCTGCCAGTATCTGCTATACCTTCAAGTATCTGCTGTACTTTACAGTATCTTCCATACCCACCAGTACTTGCTGCACCTGCCAGTACATACCAGTACCTGCTAGTACCTGCCATATCCACCAATACCTTGCATATCTACCTGCACCTGCTGAATCTGCAATATCAGCAAATACCAGCCTGCTATAATCTGCCAACCTGTGGCAGTCATCTGCCTGCTGTCTGCCTCAGTGGTCCTGCCCTCCTTAGAGCCCTTTCACATCAGCGGTAATTTGAAATTGCGGCAGATGCGGTGAAAAAAACGCATCTGCCGCGATTGCTGCATAGCCGCCGCATAACCGCTGCACTTGCGGCGCGGTTGCGGTAATCACCATAGTAAGTATAGGGGGACTTGCGGCAGGTGCGGCAAGTGCGGTTTTGCACTTGCGGCAGGTGCGGCCGAGAAAAAAAATCGCGGCCGCACCTGCCGCAAGTGCAAAACCGCACTTGCCGCACCTGCCGCAAGTCCCCCTATACTTACTATGGTGATTACCGCAACCGCGCCGCAAGTGCAGCGGTTATGCGGCGGCTATGCGGCAATCGCGGCAGATGCGTTTTTTTCACCGCATCTGCCGCGATTTCAAATTACCGCTGATGTGAAAGGGCCCTTACAGTCAGTGGACACCAGTCTACATGCTCTTACACTAAAGACTTCACCTTAATCTGTTCAGGCTTTAATGTCCACCTCACCAGTAAATCCAGCTCCTAGTTCCTGTTCCCGCTTGTCTGCTCCTCCATGGTTTGATAGAAACCCAAGCATTGCTAAGAGTTTATAACCAGTGCCAGCTACTCTTTCAATTACTGTCTCACCAGTATGCCTTAGATCAAGTCAAAATGCCCTTTCTGACCTCCCATCTGGCTGGTGAGGCACTTGCTTGGATTAACAAACCTTTTTAGATGCAATCCACAAGGTATTCGATGAGCCAGATAATGTTACCTCAGCAGCATTTTCACACCTCAGACTTCATCAGGGAAGTCTCACCGTATGCCGTCTCTTTCCGCAACCTGTCCTCTGAAATAAAGTGGAATAATTAGCCACTGGTAGCTGCATTTTGGAAGGGTATGCCTGGGAGAATCAAGAACAAACTAGCAGGTTGAGATGTTCTTGGTATGGCTGGCTGTCCAGATTGACCTCTGGTTCCAAGAACACTCTACAGAGGTGCACCTACAGAGGAGTTCATTGTGTCTGGCTCTGTCCTTCCAGATGTCATGAGGTAGTATAACGGTTAAGGAATCAGGAAGCAGTATGGTAAGAAGGACAAAGGCATTGGAGCTACACTGACCCTTAGACTGGGAGTTCCTAGGTCACCCTGGTCCCAGAGGTACCCCTGATGATGACGAGGCCTGGGTTGTCACTCTTGCCCTATGCTTCTGAAAAACCCTAGGCTAAGAGCCCCTACCTCCACCCACAGACTGGGAAAAACACACCAACTCCTAAAGAAGGGAACAGCAGCACCAGCATGCAAGTTTTCACTGCATGTGGTCCTAGTAGATTCTAAACTCTATCTGCGACACCCGATAGAAGGAAGAGGAACTACTTAAAGGCTGAGGGAGCGGAGATCTGAATACTCTGACACACACCCCGCCTCCATCTGCAAAGCCATGCACATAACATAAACTACAGCAGCTTTCTGGCATTAACTCAAAATGTGCCAATGGAAATTAACTCTGATTAAACTACAGCATCATAACACATGGACTGAAAGCAATGAACACGTGACAGTACTTCCCCCTTTATAAGAGGCCTCTGGACTCTAATGATAAAGAAAGAATGGGAAGGGAAGGAAGCAGCTCCACCGCAAATCACTCAGACTCCTCCACCGGAGTGATGGTTTGGCATCCATCCAAGACAATGAAATTAGTGAAGGAAACTGGTGCTTTTTCTTCTTTTTAATGGTCGTTTATTAATCTTTAATAATTAAAAGCATCATGTAGTCCACATGGGAGACAGCTAGATGCGTTTCTATGAAACCATCTTAATCATTAGTAAATTACAAATAGAAACCACAAAATTTATACATACAAACCACCCCCTTTTTTTGATCACCTGGAGAAATCTATCAACAATTAAAAACAGACTAGGGGTTAAATCCTGGTCTATTTTTAATTGTTGATAAATTTTTCCAGGTGATTGAAAAAAGGGGGTGGTTTGTATGTATAAATTTTGTGGTTTTTATTTGTAATTTGCTAATGATCAAGATGGTTTCATCAAAATGCATCTAGTGGTCCACCATGCAGACCATACAGTCATATGGAAAAGTTTGGGCACCCCTCTTAATCTTACTCTTTTTTTTTGTTTGTTTAAAATTGTTTTTTTGCAACAGCTATTTCAGTGTGATATATGTAATAACTGATGGACACAGTAATATTTCAGGTAAATGAGGTTTATTGTGCTAACCAAAAATGTGAAATATGCATTATTTCAAAATTTGACAGGTGCCAAAGTATGGGCGCCCTTCTGATTTTCATGATTTGAATACTCCTAACTACTTTTTACTGACTTACTGAAGCACTAAATTGGTTTGGTAACCTCATTGAGCGCTGTACTTCATAGCCCCTGTATCCAATCATGAGAAAAGCTATTTCAGGTGTCCACTTGCAAGTTGTTCTCCTAGTTGCATCTTCTCTGAGGAGTGGCATCATGGGCTCCTCAAAACACCTCTCAAATGATCTGAAAAAAAATATTGTTCAACATAGTTGTTCAGGGGAAGGATACAAAAAGTTGTCTCAGAGATTTAACCTGTCAGTTTCCACTGTGAGGAACATAATAAGGAAATGGAAGACCACAGGGACAGTTCTTGTAAAGGCCAGAAGTGGCAGGCCAACAAAAATATCAGAAAGGCAGAGAAGAATAAGGGTGAGAACAGTCAAGAACAATCCACAGACCACCTCCAAAGACCTGCAACATCATCTTGCTGCAGATGGTGTCACTGTGCATCGGTCAACAATACAGCGCACACTGCACAAGTAGAAGCTGTATGGAAGAGTAATGCGAAAGAAGCAGTTTCTGCATGCACACCACAAACAGAGTCGCCTGAGGTATGCAAAAGCACATTTGGACAAGTCAGTTTCATTTTGGAAGAAGGTCCTGTGGACTGATGAAACAAAGATTGAGGAGTTTGGTCATACAACAAGGCGTTATGCATGGCGCCACAAAAACACAGCATTCCAAGAAAGACACTTGCTACCCAGTGTCAAATTTGGGGGAGGGTCCATCATGCTTTGGGGCTGTGTGGCCAATGACGGCATCGGGAATCTTGTTACAGTTGAGGGTCGCATGGATTCCACTCAGTATCAGCAGATTCTTGAGAATAATGTTCAAGAATCAGTGTCAAAGTTGAAGTTACGCCGGGGATGGATCTTTCAGCAAGACAATGATCCAAAACACCGCTCCAAATCTACTCAGGCATTCATGCAAAGGAACAATTACAATGTTCTGGAATGGCCATCCCAGTCCCCAGACCTGAATATCATTGAACATCTGTGGGATGTTTTGAAGCGGGCTGTCCATGCTCGGCGACCATCAAACTTAACTGAACTGGAATTGTTTTGTAAAGAGGAATGGTCAAAAATACCTTCATCCAGGATCCAGGAACTCATTAACAGCTACAGGAAGGGACTAGAGGCTGTTATTTTTGCAAAAGGTGGATCTACTAAATGCTAATGTCACTTTTCTGTTGAGATGCCCATACCTGTCAATTTTTGAAATTAATGCATATTTCCCATTTTCGGTTAGTACAATAAACCTCATTTCAAACCTGTAATATTACTGTGTCCATCAGTTATTACATGTATCACACTGAAATAGCTGAAACACCCACAAAAAATTATCCACACTCATGTCTGGACCTGAATGTTTACCATTCAAGAGGTTACAGACAGAGGATACTTTCTCAAGGAGGCAAACAGTGGAGACGTTTCCCTGTCTCTTTTCAGGAAACTTTCCCACAAAAGACTTAGGAGGAGGGTAGTGACTTCCACTATCACTTTTCTCACGATAGTACCCGGGTCCAGCCTCATTCTGAGGTATAGGCTGGGTTTTACCCCTTTTCTCCGGTAGCTGCTTAACAACCTCCGCTGGAGTCATAGATGAGGGTTTGACCAACACGGCAGAGGCAGTAGTACTCAAGCGCTTATCCACAAAGGACTTCAGCAGCTGAGAAGCGGGTTTAGAGCGGTGTGGACAGACCGTAATAAATTAATCAGCTTGGCCACAAAAGAAACAAGACCTCCCAACCTGATGAACTGCTGATTCGCTAGTACGAGAAGTTTCATTCCCCAACTGCTTAGGAATATCTGGACCCACAAGTGGAACCTCCCCAGCAGGGATGGCCACCAGGGGCAGGGTTGGTTCAGGTCCTTCATGTGTCTGTCCAACCTGAAAGCAAGAGCCATAGCAGCCTCCAGTGTGCTGAGTCATTGAGTCTTGTAGTCAATCTGACAAACCCAGACAGAACTGACTCCTGAGAGCAGGGTCATTCCACTGAGAATAAGTTGCCCACCTCTTGAACTCAGAGCAATATCCCTTTGCTGCCCATGCTCCCTGCCTGAGCTTTCACAGTTTTGACTCAGCCAAGGACACGCCATCAGGGTCCCCATACACTAGGGCCAGAGCTGCAAAAAACTCGTTCACTGACTGCATACATGGAGAATTTGTCGGCAGAGAGAAGAACTAGGCCTCAGGATCCCCCTAAGAAGGGAGAGTAAAATCCTACACACTGTTCCTCACTCCCTGAAGAACAAGGGTAGAGCCTCTCTGAAAACAATAAACTTATCTCTCCTCCCGAGAATAGGTTAGGGAGGGATATATTGGGTTCTGGTATGACCAAGTCTTGAGCCGCAGCCAAATACCTGACAACTTCTTGAAGCTGATGCACCACCTGGTTGCACAAGGTAGAAACCTCCTCAGAGAATTCCTGCAACAGGCATACAAAAGCTCGTGTTGAAGACTTAGGGGCTTCAGGAAAAATGATAGGTCGCAGATAATGTCAGGGGTGGTATAGTGGATAGGGGATTAGGAAGCAGGATAGTAAGATGGGCAAAGATGTTCAGGGGAGCTAGTCTGACCCTTAGACTGGGAGTCCCTGGATCACCCTGCTCCCAGAGGTACTCCTAATAGTGAGGAGGTCTGCATCACCACTAGGGATGAGCGAGTACCGCAGTATTCGGGCTCGCTGTACTCGCACGAGTAGGTCCCGGTACTTGGTACTCATTGCGAGTATAGCGAGTCCGATTACTTTCACAGTGTATCTATAGATACACTGCGAAAGTACCCTAAAAGTGAAAAAAAAATTGTTATAAATAATAAAATTACATACTCACCTTTCCGACACCTGCACCGGGACCGTCCCAGAAGACCTGCGATTGTTAAGTAATAGTGTAAAAAAAATTATTTCTGTGCCAGAACAGTAGTTGTTTCACTGTAAAATGGCTTGAGCTGTTCTTGACAGCATTTGGGCCCCTTTTAAGGGTTTTTCTAGGCCTTTTATTTTGCCTCTCATTGATTTGAATGGGGTATGGTAGTTCGGCAAACTGTTCACAGATCTATTCAGCGAACATATGCCCATTCATTGAACTGAACCAAATCCAAACTTAAAAAGGCTTGCTCATCTCTAGCCACAAGCACTTGTTGACACCCTTGAGTGTTAAGTGGACCTTCCCAGTAACTGCATTGGGCAGGGCATGAGTAATGTTATGGGATATGTGCTTTTGTAAGGCAGGGACGGCACACCAGGAGAAATAGTGGAAGCTGGGGACCGAATACCAAAGCACAGCTCCCTTCATGAGGTTGTGGAAAACCTCAATTTCCACAAACCTAAACAACACCATTTTCTAGGACAAGTATTTTGGAAACGTGCCTATTTATTGTTTGGTCCTATGGTGCGTGGATGAGTATTTCCTTTTGCAATCCAAGACCTGGGTAGAGACAACTGAATTCTGTGCTGGGAAAAGAAGGGACATGGTTGTTATTTGTGGTTGTGAATGTGAAAACACAGGTGTAGGGCAAGAGGCATCTGTGCCTGCATCCGGGACAGGGGATTGGCTAGCACAGACCACAGGAGAAGCGGAAGTGGTGTCACCCACAGAAACTGAGTGTGTACCCAAGTGTTCAAACAACCTAGTCAGGTGTTTTGATGACATGTTCCTGAGCATGCTGGTAGTAGTGAAGCTGGTAGTCATCAGGCCCCTGCTGATCTTGATATGGCACAGTTTGCTAATGACTTTTTTGTTTTATCTGCACTTTCTTGAAAAATTCGCCAGACTGGAAAACACCAAACCCTTGGCCTGGGACCTTTGGCATGTGTGGGTGCTCAGGGAACAGTTGCCCAGTTTTTCACTTGAGCCAACCCCCTGCCTCTTCTTGCCTTTTGTGGTGCTGCGGATTCCTCCCCCTCTGCGCTGCTGTCATCACTCTTCATGTTACCTTCCCAAGCTGGGTCAGTGACTTCATTGTAAAAATGTCCTCTTCTACTTCTGCACTCTGGTCCTCTTACAGACTTATTCACTTATCACCACTTATTGGCAACTTTGTCTCATCATTATCTATCACTGGAGGCTTATATTGCCATTACTCACCAGTGTTTTCTTCTGACCGATGCTGATCAAATATTTGTGCATCACTACATACAGTCTCCTCATGTCCCTCTTGAAATGTGCAGATCAAGAAGTTAATATCAATAAATGGAAAAATAAAGAGCTCCTCAATGTGTATTAGTGTGGGAACACTTGTATTCTGCAACTCAACATGGTGGGAGAAAGGAGTATTAGGGTGAGAATTAAGTAATCCAGAACCTTGGTTAATGAGACTAGACTGTGTTGAAGACAGCCTGATGCAGGAAAGCATACTGGAAGCATTATCTGCCATCCAATCAAACACCTGTTTGCAATGATTAAATGTTGATTTGCCTTTTTATAATCAATTTTTGCTTTTGAAATCTACAAAATACAAAATTGTTGCTTCTTAGAATTATTGCATAGACGAAATAGATAAATTGCTTAATAATATCATTTACAGGCTGTTATCGCTTGTTTTAATATGGATTACTAACACCATTGGGAGTTGAATTGCATTCACCAATCTACAATATTAATGCAAAATGCCTTTTTTCCCGCATGCATATAACATTGTCATATGAAGATGCATAATGATTATCATTTTTTGCAGCTGTCTGCCTTACTATAAGCTAGCAGAATGTAACCTAAACTTTGTGCTGTCTTTTTTATATGATGTTTATCACTAATTTAACTTTGTATTCTAACAAAGTTATTTTTTTACTTTTGATTATCAAGTTTAGTAGTCCTTTTATATGACGCATTTACAATGCACAGGTTATTCTGTTGCAAGATTTTGAGTGCGGCCTAAGATAATGTTTAATGCCTTTGTATCATGGCAACCTCAATAGGAACGTTGTTTAATATAAATACCTTCCAACTTAGGGCCCTTTCACATCAGCGTTTTTTTAAATTTGCGGCAGATGCGGTGAAAAAACCGCATCTGCCGCAACTGCCGCATAACGGTTCCACTTGCGGCACGGTTGCGGTTTTTTCCATAGGAAGTATAGGGGGACTTGCGGCAGATGCGGCAAGTGCGGTATTGCACTTGCGGCAGGTGCGGCAGAGAAAAAAACCGCGGCTTACTGCGGTTTTTTTCTCTGCCGCACCTGCCGCAAGTGCAATACCGCACTTGCCGCATCTGCCGCAAGTCCCCCTATACTTCCTATGGAAAAAACCGCAACCGTGCCGCAAGTGGAACCGTTATGCGGCAGTTGCGGCAGATGCGGTTTTTTCACCGCATCTGCCGCAAATTTAAAAAAACGCTGATGTGAAAGGGCCCTAACACATTTAGTTTGTACAAAGTGAGCATAATGATTCACCATAGGAACTTTAGAAAAATGCCCTCCTGCCAGATAACATTTCTTTTAATGTCTTTCGATGCCTTACTGGTGTCTTACTGAAATAATGTCATGCTGCCATTTCTAGACAACAATTAATGTAGCTATGTTCATGCAGACAGCAAGTTTGCTTGTGATTTGTTTGTTTCTGGCAGAGCTAATACATTTAAAGTAGCTTCAAAATTACAAAACAAGAGTGATTCAAATACCACCTGTCGTTTATGGTCGAACAGCCATTTATTTACCACATTTTTCTTTAACGCAGCACATGCTGACCTTTGCGTAAACACGAATAAAAATGTTTTCATGTTCTCGCAGTATAAACTACAATCCAAATGTGAAAAGAATAAAGGATATAAAACTCAAATGTTCCCTTAAAATGCAAATAGGAATTTATACAACATTTGTTTCTTATAATTTAGAAAGAAGTATAAAAAAAACCTTGTAGCATACCTTGCTGTCATAGTAAAATTGTCCAACAACGATAAAAGTCACGTGGGTTCGTGTGTTGGCGCCGATATCGTTCGTGCGTTGTGTGGTGTAAATGACCAATTTGATGCAAGAACGATGCCAAAACGATATCGGAGGGAATTGAGCAGGCTCTCCAAGTGCTCGATATCGGATGGACGATCTGGCAGGATCGTGCTGTGTGACAGCCCAACAACGATTTGGAGTACAACTTCCCCTATTCTCTCCCATATTAAATGGTCGTTCCCTGGTTCGCGTGTACGAGGGGGCGTATACATCGCAGGGGCATTGCCTGCCGATATCTCCGTGTGTGACAGCTCCTAAGCGATCTTGGATTACTGCCAAAAATGTGCACGCTCCCGTGCCGTTGTATCCAATATCGGGACGATATCGAGACGTGTAAAGCGGCCATCACAGTTCAGCCATGTGTAATTTTTTTGTAAAGAGTAACCTCTTAGGAGTTGACTAAGGCCAAGGCCACACTTGCGTCATGCATCCGCTAACTGGATCAGTTTTTGACATGTGGAAATGTGTAAAAGCGCATCCATTAACACACCCATAAACTCCAATGCAAAAAAAAGCATTGCAAAAGTGTGCTAAAGTGCAATCCGTTTAACGCATTGCGTTTTTGAGAAATACATTTTTAATAGGGTCTGCAACGTTTTTTGGGGCATTTTCAAAAATGCATGCACTTTTCTAACATTGGGGTCTATGGGAAACGCATATAGGTACATATAGGTACCATGCGTTAACGCATGCATTATTGCAAGGGCTAAAAATGCCTCCAAATTGACAAGGAACACAACTGGATCTATTAACGGATGCATTTAGAGGATGCAGGCTCCCAAGTGTGGCCCTAGCCTTAGGCTGCGTTTTTGGCATGTGCTTTTCATGCATTCTGTGGTGGAATTCCGTGCAAAATCCTGACAAGAATTGACATGCTGCAGATTTCTTGTACCCGCAGAAGTGCCAGCTGAGCATGAAATGTTCGTTGTACCATCGGGGCTACTCGGTCCTCCTTCCTTTGCACCCACACCTGTAACACCCCTGTGATGCATTAAATGGAATGAGCAATTTTATCCTGTGTGCAGCCCTGCTCTTTTTCTAAACTGCTTTTCATGCATTCTGTGGTGGAATTCCATGCAAAATCCTGACAAGAATTGACATGCTGCAGATTTCTTTCTGCACCAAATCTGCAAGTGAAAAATAAGCAATGTGTAAAAAACTTCAGGATTCTCATCGACTTTGCTGGCATAAGGATTGCCACGCTGTTTAGAGACAAAACTGCACCAAAAATGATTTAAAAGGGCATAAAAAATTTACTATGTGCAGCCTACAGGTGAACACATTCAAGTTAATGCTTAACCCCTTCACGACATCTGCAGTACATGTAAGGCGCTGCAGCAAGTATGTTCCTTAACCTCTTTACGACCAATGACGAGTATACTCGTCATGAAAAGCTGTCAGTTCCCGCATCATGACGAGTATACTCGTCATGGCTTTGAACTGTCACTGCTCCTAAACGAACAGTGACAGCTCAAATCTAAAAGCTGTCAGTGACAGCCAAGGGTTAGGGGCAGAGGTGTGGGCACCCCTGTTAACCCCTTCACCCCCCTCCCCCACCGCAATCACTCTTATCTGCGGGCGGGTTGCACCGCAGCCGCCGGCCATGAGCTGATGCTCCAGCTCACACTGTGTCCTGTCCCAGCCCCCTGTGTCCAGCTCCCCCTGTGTCCTGTAGCCCCCCCCCTGTGTCCTGAGCCCCCTGTGTCCTGTCCCCGTCCCCTGTGCAGCCCCTCCTGTGTCCTGTCCCCGTCCCCTGTGCAGCCCCTCCTGTGTGCGGTCCCCGTCCCCTGTGCAGCCCCTCCTGTGTGCGGTCCCCGCCCCCTGTGTCCAGCTCCCCGTGTCCTGTAACCCCCCCTCGTGCCCTGAGCCCCCTGTGTCCTGTCCCCGTCCCCTGTGCAGCCCCTCCTGTGTGCGGTCCCCGTCCCCTGTGCAGCCCCTCCTGTGTGCGGTCCCCGCCCCCTGTGTCCAGCTCCCCGTGTCCTGTAACCCCCCCTCGTGCCCTGAGCCCCCTGTGTCCTGTCCCCGTCCCTGTGCAGCCCCCCTGTCTCCCGTCCATCCCCGCCCTCCACCCTGCATTGTTTTGCTGCCGGCGGGCTTGTGCGCCCGCCGACGAAGCTGCAGGGCCCCCTCCTCCTCCTCCTCCTCCCTGCTGGTCCCGGTCCCGGTCCCCAGCCCCCGGTCCCCGGTCCCCAGCCCCACTCACCTATCCCAGCGGGCTGCACGCTCGGTGCACCCGCCCGCACCGTCGGGCCTCCTCTGCAGTGTGGCTCCTCCTCTTCTCAGGGGCTCCTCCTCCTCATCGCTGGGTAAGTATGAATGAATGAAAGAATGAATGAAAGAATGAATGAATGGATGGATGGATGGATGGATGGATGGATGGATGGGTGGATGGATGTGTGGATGGATGGATGGATGGATGGGTGGATGGATGGATGGTGGATGGATGGATGGATGTGTGCGTGCGTGGATGTGCTTGTGTGGATGTGTGTGCGTGTTTGTGTGCATGCGTGGATGTCAGCACGTGGATGTGCGTACGTGGATGTGCGTACATGGATGTGCGTACGTGGATATGCATGTGTGGATGTGTGTGCGTGGTTGTGTGCATGCGTGGATGTGCGTACGTGGATGTGCGTACGTGGATGTGCGTACGTGGATGTGCGTGCGTGGATGTGCGTGCGTGGATGTGCGTACGTGGATGTGCGTACGTGGATGTGCGTGCGTGGATGTGCGTACGTGGATATGCATGTGTGGATGTGTGTGCGTGGTTGTGTGCATGCGTGGATGTGCGTACGTGGATGTGCGTACGTGGATGTGCGTACGTGGATGTGCGTACGTGGATGTGCGTACGTGGATGTGCGTACGTGGATATGCATGTGTGGATGTGTGTGCGTGGTTGTGTGCATGCGTGGATGTGCGTACGTGGATGTGCGTACGTGGATGTGCGTACGTGGATGTGCGTGCGTGGATGTGCGTACGTGGATGTGCGTGTGTGAATGTGCGTGCGTGGAAGTGTGCGTACGTGGATGTGGATGTACGTGGATGTGTGTGTGGATATACGTGGATGTCAGCATGCGTGCGTGGATGTGTGCATGCGTGGATGTGCGTGCGTGGTTGTGTGCATGCGTGGATGTGCATACGTGGATGTGCGTGCGTGGATGATGGGTGCATAGGTGGATGGATGGGTGCAACAAGGGATCAAGTGTCCTCTTGTTATAGTCTCTGGGATCATAGTCATGGTGCACTGTATAACTGATCATTGTCATACAGTGCACCATAACTCTGACCCCTGAGACTGTAGGAAGAGGACACTTGATCCCTTGCTGCAGTCTCTGGATTGAGCAGAGGCGATCGAGCGTCGTGGGACCTTCGTTGTGGACTACGTCGGAGGCAATCGAGCGTCGTGGGACCTTCGTTGTGGACTACGTCGGATCTTCATAATAAAGATGGAGTCCGAATTTTGTTTGTGTTTTTTTTTCAAATAAAAAGATTTTTCTATGTGTGTATTTTCTGACTATTTACCAGAGATTCCTAATGGCGGGTCTAACATTGGCCCTATATTATGAATCTCGGGCTTAGTGCCAGCTGCCAATAAAAAGCTGGCATTAACCCCTTTATTACCCAGTTCGCCACCGGCACCAGGGCAACTGGAAGAGCATGGGTACAGCGCCAGAAAATGGCGCTTCAATGAATGCGCCATTTTCTGGAGCGGCTGCGGGCTGCAATTCGCAGCATGGGGGGCCCAGAACGCTTGGGCCTTTCCATGCTGAGGATTCCAGCCCCCAGCTGCCTAGTTGTACCTGGCTGGGCCAAAAATATGGCGGAGCCCTACGTCATTTTTTTTTCTAGAATTAGTTCTAGAAATAAAAAAAAATGGGCTTTGCTGTATTTTTGGTTGCAGCCAGGTACAACGAGGCAGCTGGGGGTTGCTGGCAGTCTGTAGCTGCCAAGTTGTACCTGGCTGGACCAAAAATATGGCGGAGCCCTATGTCATTTTTTTTTCTAGAATTAGTTCTAGAAATAAAAAAAAATGGGCTTCGCTGTATTTTTGGTTGCAGCCAGGTACAGCGAGGCAGCTGGGGGTTGCTGGCAGTCTGTAGCTGCCAAGTTGTACCTGGCTGGACCAAAAATATGGCGGAGCCCTACGTCATTTTTTTTTCTAGAATTAGTTCTAGAAATAAAATAAAGCCTTCGCTGTATTTGTAGCCAGCCATGTACAACTTGGTAGCTGGCTGACTGGAATCCTCAGCGTGGAGAGACTCAAATGTTGTGGGTCCCCCACGCTGCAAATTTCAACCCACAGCCACCCAAGAAAATAGCGCATTCATTAGAGGCGGCATTTTCTGGTGCTGTACCCCAACTCTACCAGTTGCCCTTGTGCTGGTGGCACACGGGTTCTCCATATGCGACATAGTGTCCGCTAACAATTTCAATAGAAAATTAGCTCCAATTGTTAGCGGAAACCATGTCGGGTATGGAGAGCCCCTCCCTGTGTGCCTGAACATTGGAGCTCCCCCACAAGTGACCCCATTTTGGAAACTAGACCCCCGAAGGAACGTATCTAGATGCATAGTGAGTACTTTGAACTCCCAGATGCTTCACAAATTCATCCATAAAAATGAAAAAGCACGTTTTTTTCCACAAAAAGTTTTTTTTTCATTTTTACGGATCAATTTGTGAAGCACCTGGGGGTTTAAAGTGCTCACTATGCATCTAGATACGTTCCTTGGGTGGTCTAGTTTCCAAAATGGGGTCACTTGTGGGGGAGCTCCAATGTTTAGGCACATAGGGGCTCTTCATATCCTACAAGGTGTCCGCTAACAATTCCAATTGTTAGCGGACACCATGTCGCGTATGGAGAGCCCCTGTGTGTCTCCACATTGGAGCTCCCCACAAGTGACCCCATTTTGGAAACTAGACCCCCAAAGGATTATATCTAGATGCATAGTGAGCACTTTGAACCCCAGGTGCATCACAAATTGATCCGTAAAAATGAAAAAAGAAACTTTTTGTGGAAAAAAACGTGCTTTTTCATTTTTACGGATGAATTTCTGAAGCACCTGGGGGTTCAAAGTACTCACTATGCATCTAGATACGTTCCTTTGGGGGTCTAGTTTCCAAAATGGGGTCACTTGTGGGAGAGCTCCAATGTGGAGACACATGGGGACCCTCCAAACGCGACATGGTGTCCGCTAACAAATTGAGCTCATTTTCCATTCAAATTGTTAGCGGACACCATGTCGCGTTTGGAGGGTCCCCGTGTGTCTCCACATTGGAGCTCCCCACAAGTGACCCCATTTTGGAAACTAGACCCCCTAAGGAACGTATCTAGATGCATAGTGAGCACTTTGAACCCCCATATGCTTCAGAAATTCATCCGTAAAAATGAAAAAGCACTTTTTTTTCCCACAAAAAATTTATTTTTTCATTATTATGGATCAATTTGTGAAGCATCTGGGGGTTCAAAGTACTCACTATGCATCTAGATATGTTCCTTTGGGGGTCTAGTTTCCAAAATGGGGTCACTTGTGGGAGAGCTCCAATGTGGAGACACATGGGGACCCTCCAAACGCGACATGGTGTCCGCTAACAAATTGAGCTCATTTTCCATTCAAATTGTTAGCGGACACCATGTCGCGTTTGGAGGGTCCCCGTGTGTCTCCACATTGGAGCTCCCCCACAAGTGACCCCATTTTGGAAACTAGACCCCTAAGGAACGTATCTAGATGCATAGTGAGCACTTTGAACCCCCATATGCTTCAGAAATTCATCCGTAAAAATGAAAAAGCACTTTTTTTTCCCACAAAAAATTTATTTTTTCATTATTATGGATCAATTTGTGAAGCATCTGGGGGTTCAAAGTACTCACTATGCATCTAGATATGTTCCTTTGGGGGTCTAGTTTCCAAAATGGGGTCACTTGTGGGGAGCTCCAATGCGGAGACACACAGGGGCTCTCCATACGCGACATGGTGTCAGCTAACAATTTGAGCTCATTTTCCATTCAAATTGTTAGCGGACACCATGTCGCGTTTGGAGGGCCCCGGTGTGTCTCCACATTGGAGCTCCCCCACAGGTGACCCCATTTCGGAAACTAGACCCCCTAAGGAACATATCTAGATGCATAGTGAGCACTTTGAACCCCCAGATGCTTCACAAATTCATCAATAAAAATGAAAAAGCACTTTTTTTTTCCACACAAATTTTCTTTTTTCATTTTTACAGATCAATTTGTGAAGCACCTGGGGGTAGAAAGTGCTCACTATGCATCTAGATATGTTCCTTTGGGGGTGTAGTTTCCAAAATGGGGTCACTGGTGGGGGAGCTCCAATGTGGAGACACACGGGGACCCTCCAAACGCGACATGGTGTCCGCTAACAATTTGAATGGAAAATTAGCTCAAATTGTTAGCGGACACCATGTCGCGTTTGGAGGGTCCCTGTGTGTCTCCACATTGGAGCTCCCCCACAAGTGACCCTATTTTGGAAACTAGACCCCCAAAGGAACATATCTAGGTACATAGTGAGCACTTTGAACCCCCAGATGCTTCACAAATTGATCCGTAATAATGAAAAAATAATTTTTTTGTGGAAAAAAAAGTGCTTTTTCATTTTTACGGATGAATTTCTGAAGCATCTGGGGGTTCAAAGTGCTCACTATGCATCTAGATACGTTCCTTCGGGGGTCTAGT
The DNA here is from genome assembly GCA_033576535.1 of Allobates femoralis. Taxonomy (NCBI): domain Eukaryota; kingdom Metazoa; phylum Chordata; class Amphibia; order Anura; family Aromobatidae; genus Allobates; species Allobates femoralis. The sequence continues at coordinate 406,812,308 of JARQOC010000004.1, read as the reverse complement.
TTCCAAAATGGGGTCACTTGTGGGGGAGCTCCAATGTGGAGATACACAGGGACCCTCCAAACGCGACATGGTGTCCGCTAACAATTTGAGCTCATTTTCCATTCAAATTGTTAGCGGACACCATGTCGCGTATGGAGGGTCCCTGTGTGTCTCCACATTGGAGCTCCCCACAAATGACCCCATTTTGGAAACTAGACCCCCTAAGGAAGGTATCTAGATGCATAGTGAGCACTTTGAACCCCAGATGCTTCACAAATTCATTCATAAAAATTAAAAAAACACTTTTTTTTCACAAAAAAATTCTTTTTGCCTACATTTTTTCAGTTTCACATGGGCAAAGGGATAAAATACATCCCAAAATTTGTTGGGCAATTTCTCCTGAGTACACCGATACCTTATATGTGGTCATAAACCACTGTTTGGGCGCACGGCAGGGCTCAGAAGTGAAGGAGCGCCATTTCACTTTTTGAACGGAAAATTGGCTCTAAAATTCAAATTGCGCTCCTTCCCTTCTGAGCCCTGCCGTGCGCCCAAACAGTGGTTTATGACCACATATGAGGCATCGGTGTACTCAGGAGAAATTGCCCAACAAATTTTAGGATGCATTTTATCCTGTTGCCCATGTGAAAATGAAAAAATTGAGGCTAAAAGAACATTTTTGTTACAAAAATTAAAATGTCCATTTTTTCCTTCAACATTATTTTAGTTCCTGTGAAGCACCTGAAGGGTTAATAATCTTCTTCAATATAGTTTTGAGTAGCTTGAGGGGTGCAGTTTTTGGAATGGTGTCACTTTTGGGTGTTTTCTGTCATGTACACCCCTCAAAGGGACTTCAAATGTGATGTGGTCACTAAAAAATTGGTTTTGTAAATTTTGCTGGAAAAATGAATAATTGCTGATGAACTTTGAACCCTTATAACGTCCTAACAAATTTTTTTTTTTCTTCCAAAATTGTGCTGATGTGAAGTAGACATGTGGGACATGTTATTTATTAACTATTTTGTGGCACATAACTCTCTGGTTTAGCAGAATAAAAATTAAAAATTTGAAAATTGCTAAATTTTCAAAATTTTTGCCAAATTTTTATTTTTTCACAAATAAACGCAAAAATTATCAACCTAAATTTAATACTAACATGAAGCCCAATATGTCACGAAAAAACAATCTCAGAATCGCTAGGATCCGTTGAAGCGTTCCAGAGATATTACCTCATAAAGGGAGAGTGGTCAGAATTACAAAAAATGGTCTGGTCATTAAGCTGCAAAGTGACTCGGTCCTTAAGGGGTTAAACTGCAACACATGTAAGTTACCGCAAATTCTGGTAACCATGCTACATTACACTGTTAGCAAGTTAAGATGACCCCATATTAGTGATCAAGGTGATTGGGTCGTCAATTTTGACCAGCCCAGCAAAACAAATTAATAGATAAAGTCCAGCTCACTGTTATGCCAGTCTTATTGTTAAGACCATCTGGAGCATGGTTGCAGGCACTGCTCTGGCCAGGAATTAATAAACAAAAATGAGAAGATTGTCCAGCTTAATCATCACAGTATTACCAGCTGCAAATAAAACACCATGCTGGTAAAGCTGGATAATCTTCCTTTTTTAGCTAGTCAAAACATTTTACAATAAGTTGTTAAACAAATTCACCAATCACAGCAATGAAAATGGATGGTAAGATTGAGATGTCACCACTGTTGGCTAAGCCTGTTGGTGCTGATTTGTTGATCAATGGTTACTGACCAACAGGCGTCAAAAAGGTTGATTTAAAATAGTCACTGCTCTGCACACCATCTTTATTCTCAGTTCTGGCGAGCAGAGTGGTTGTATAGCGTGTGTGCTGCTTAAGAGTTTACATCAGCAGCAGTTCTCAAATCACTGTGCTAGATGCCCTTCACCTCCAATTCCCCCATCCACACCCTCAAATCTGCCATGCCCCAATTGCATTTTTGTCTGGATCCAGGGATGGTGTATCACAGTCCTCGCTGCTTGAAATTAACACTCAAAGAGTTCAGGATAAAAGACCCCCCTTCTTACTTTATTTGCCTACGCGTTTCAATGCTATTCCCAGCATCGTCATCAGGGAATAGCATTGAAACTCGTAGGCAAATAAAGTAAGAAGGGGGGTCTTTTATCCTGGACTCTTTGAGTGTTCATTTCAAGCAGCGAGGACTGTGATACATCATCCCTGGATCCAGATATTTCTACACGTGTTACGTGGAGGTGGAAGTCCTGCAGCAGCTTTTTGTACTACATGCGATTTAAACTAGTTGTGGGTGCACACAACTAGAAAAGGTGAGTGCACCATCATTGTGACCTGTGTGAAAACTTTTGCCATATTGATAGGGCACTATTGCGCCTCGTGTTTGTCTCCTTTATCTTTATTACCAATTGCATTTTTGGCACACTTTGTTTGGCACCTGCTATGTGTGAGCCTCTTGTGTACATACCCCCAACTCATCTTGAGCTGATCATTTGTAATCAATTTTAATGCACTTCTTTGGCGGGACGAACATATGCGCTAACTGTGGCTGCAATGCTATGTTCAGTATTACTACTGATCAGAGTCTGTGCCAGGGCTTTTTCTTCTTTTTTTTTTACTATAAGTAGAGTAGTGTACATCATACTGTATGCAAGTTGTAATGTCTGATTTTTTTGTAGAAAAAAAAAATAATAGTAGTTAGTAGTGAGTAGCTTTATAGGTAAGGAGGTAGCAAATAAAAGGAGCAGAACACCCATTTTTCTATTGCAGAAAAATAACCATTAATGCCAAGTAGATTCATAGCACATTAGAGTAGTGAACGTCACAGTAATTTTCACTATAAAGTCTTTTTTACTTGTACTGATTTTTCTTTTTTTCTTTCTCTTTTAAGCGGTTATTCTAAATTTTTCATTTTTACTTTATTTCCTCTACTTTATTCTTTACTTTTTTCACTACTTTTTTCTCTACTTTTTATAATAAATGTAATAATAAATATACTCTTTACATGCACGCCACACAATAAACTCGTAAGTGCACCACTTGCCCATACATCCCACTTGTTCGAACAATAAATTAAAAATGGCCCAGTCATCAAGAAGACATGATACATACAGTATGTTTCCTTACCTCCAACAAAAATTCAAGAGGTGAGGATGATCCCATATTCCTCTATTTTTCTTCTCCCTCTTCCTCGTCCTCTAGTGTGGAGGGACCGCCAGCAAGGTGCCCTAGGGACAAAACAACCTCTTAAGCAATTGATTCTATATGGACTTCACCCCCAGATTTCTTGGGTACCTCAAGTTGATGCTACAGACCACACTGACATTAAGTTTTTCAAATACTTTTTCAGTGAGGATATAATAAATCTTAGGGAGATATTAAGTATGATGGATAAAGACTGAAAAAAAGGGGTAAAATGTATACCATGAGGACTACTGATGAATTGGCTGATTAATGATATATTGTGAGGTTTTACCTAGTTAAAACTACACATCCCTTAGGGTGCCTTCACACTGCCGTCAGGTCCGGTCCGGGGTTGTGAGGGGTGAACCTGACAGCCCCGGACCAGATCAGCACACAGAACCAGAGGGTCCGGTGTGCATCCTGCCACTGCTGATTCTTCAGGACCGCGGCTCACAGGGAGCTAGCCGCAGTCCTGAATTATAACAGCGGCATGCAGCCACGGGTATCCGGTTCCAGGATCCTCCCTGATCCTCCCGGAGCAGGGCAATCCGGCCCCAGAGGCTCCCATGTTAAGTGAGCGCCGGATTGCCTGGGAGGACCCGGGGGAATCCAGTGGAATCCGGGAGACACCAATTAGGTGCAGATTGGTCTCCCCAGACACAAAAATGTTGCAAGCAACGTTTTTGCATCCGGGAGAAAAATCCCACTTCTCTCGGATTCTTCCGGCGAGATGGCAACCGGATGGCAGATAGCTGCCATCCAGCTCCATCCGGCCCCATAGGAAACTACGGGGCCAAAATCCGGTCTGGGCTGTCACCCATGACAGCCCCGGACTGGACCTTACCGCAGTGTGAAGGCACCCTTACTTTACTGACACCCACCTAACCACAGGTGCTAACAGCCAAATAACCAATGCAGGAGGCCACAACCACTCCTTAATTGGCACTTTACTATTTCACCTAAATTGCCCCTATTCATAAAAAACAGTTATATGTGAGCTGATCTATGTGGAGACACATGCCTACCTCAAAATCAGGAATTATTAATGAATTTTCCTAAAAAGCAAAACAAAAACCCTATTTACTCTGCTCTTTCAAATTAAGAGGGTGGATTTTTCCTGTCAAGAGCAGTACCTGTGCCGCTGGGCAGTTAAAACTAGGGATGGGCGAATCTACTCGCTAGGACTCGTTACTCGGCGAGTAGTGAGGGACTCGCAGGACTCGGTACTCTGCGAGTTTCCCAGTGATTACTCGCACGAGTCCAATGCAAATCAATATCAATCCTAGTTTTGTCAGAAACGCTGACAAAACTAGGATTTCCATTGTTTGCATTAGACTCGTGCGAGTAATCACTGGCTACTGTGCCAGTGATAGCAGGGAAACTCGCAAAGTAACTGCTGTTTCTTTGCGAGCCGAGTCCAGCTGTCTTCTCTGTGCGGCTCCAGGGTCCTAGAGCCCGCCTGCTGCCTGATGTAGCAGTGCTGAGATTGTTCTCAGTCTGCTCATTCCCTGTGCATAGACATCTATATTTATGCACAGGGGATGTAGCAGAGAGGACATCGCGTTTTGGACTGCGTCGGACGGAAGAGGATTTTTTTAATTAAAGATGGAGTCCCTAATGGCTTTTTTTTTTATTTCAAATAAAAAATTTTCTCTGTGTTGTGTTTTTTTAACCCTTTATTGGAGATTCTTAGTGGCTGGGTCAAACGTGGCCTGACATTAAGAATCTCGGGCTTAATACCAGCTTGTATAACAAAGCTGGTATTAACCCCTTTATTACCCAGCGTGCTACCGCCACCAGGGCCGCTGGAAGAGCGGGGTTCAGCGCCAGAGGATGGCGCTTCAATGAACGCGCCATCTTCTGGGGCGGCTGCGGGCTGCAATTTGCAGCGTGGGGTGCCCAGAAAGCTTGGGCATCCCTGCGCTGCGGATTCCAGCCCCCAGCTGCTTAGCTGTACCTGGCTAGACATAGAAATTGCGCGGAGCCCCACGCATTTTTTTTTTTATTATTTAATGAATTTCAGAGTCAGAGGCTCAGAGTCAGAGTCTCGGAGTCAGAGTCTCCTCAGAGTCGGAGTCTCAGAGTCGGAGTCGCCTCAGAGTCGGAGTCGCCTCAGAGTCGGAGTCGCCTCGGAGTCGGAGTCGTCTCGGATTCGTTCAGTTTCGGAGTCGGATTGTACTTTCTAGGTAGTCGTCGAGTCGGAATCGTCTCGGAGTCGGCAAGTCCCAGTTCGGAAGTCGGAGTCGAAATGCCCGTCATGGAGTTATGGTCAGATACTGTCTGAGTCGGTTTCGTCTACAAAGTAGTCGGAGTGTCTCCGATCATGTCATTCTCGAGTCGGAGGTGGAGGTCTCGGAGTCGGGTCGTTCGGAAATCGGTAGCATGAGTCTCTGGATCGGAGTCGCACGTCTCGGAGTCGAGTCGGAAGTCGGAAGTCGTTCGGAAGTCTGGAGTCGTCTCGGAGTCGGAGTCAAAAAAATGCAGTAGGTTTCGCGCAATTTCTTTTCTAGCCAGTTACAGCTAAGCAGCTGGGGACTGGATCCGCAAGCCAGGATTGCCAAGCTTTCTGGGCACCCACTCCGCAAATTGCAGCACCCGGGCCGCCCAAATGAGCAGTTCTTTGGGAGTGCCTCCTTGGCGCTGAACCCCGCTCTTCCAGCGGCCCTGGTGGGAGTGGCACTGGGTAAAAAAGGGGTTAATACCGCTTTGTATTATAATGTGCCTGAAGCCCGAATTTATGGCGGCCAATATTGACATGACCGCCATGAATTCTGTATTAGGTTTTAAAAAAACACAACCAGAGACATTTTTTTATAGAAATAAAAAAAAAGCCATTGGAACTCCATCTTAATTAAAAAAATCCTCTTCCGTCCGACGCAGTCCAAACGCATGTCCCTCTGCTACATCCCCGGTATCAGATCAATATGTCCTATGCACGGAAATGAGCAGACTGGAAAAATTTACTCAGCTCTGCCTAATCATCTCTGTGCACAGACATTCATGTCTGTACACGGGAATGAGCAGATTGAGAACAATCTCAGCACTGCAAATCAGCATCAGGCGGCTCTAGACCCGGAGCTGCACAGAGCAACCGGCCCTCTTCTCTTATCTGACGGCGAGTTTCCGCAGCGATTACTTACAAAGTAAACGAGTCCAATGCAATAAATGACAAAACTAAGATGACTTCAGGCTGAAGCTTCCGAGACACATCTGCATTTTTAAACTCACTACTATCTCGCTATACTCGCTTCCCCATTCATTAACATTGATGGCTGCTAGACTCGCAAACGATAGCGAGTCCTGGGCTCGACTCGCTAGAGTCAAGCGATCGAGTAATTTAGGATTCGCCCATCACTATTAAAACCCCTAAAGTGTTCTGCACAGATCAATATGCCAGCTGAGTTAGCTTGCTGGGAGAGTGCACTGATCCTTTTCCAAGCAATTGGGACTAGGGATGTGATCATGGGCAACCCGAAGAGCATTAATGTTCACATTTTTTTTCGCATGATAAGAGGTTTTTTATGTTAAGGTGTTTATTATTAAAGTACAATTTCAAATTAAATATTTCTGAACAATGAATAAAATGAAGAATTTAAAATCATATTTACAAACATAATAGTCAAATTGACTCAATGTTTAAAAAATATTTATCATTGCCTCCCCAAATTTGACCAAACAAATTAGCAATAGAAAGACATTTTCTTTAATAGCACCTTAACATTTAAGATAATTCAGTGTTCATTGGTCTCACGGGTAATGACCTCCATATTCCAGCCAAAAACCCTTTATTCTCCGTACATTACATTCCAACCTTAATGTTGTGCGAAAAAAAGCTCATTGGGGAATAGAACTTATTAAATTCTTCTACGTACAGATATTAAACTCTAAAGTTTATTTATTTATATTTTCTTTATGGCTTTAAAGTTTTACTTATCCTGCTGCTTCAGTTAAATAAGATTTTAATCTGGGCTATTAAAAAATCAATTAAATCTTATTCTTCTGTCCTCAGGACATTAATGGGAGCTCTTGAGCTGAATCTTGGAGGAGCCCCAGAAGGACCTGCTGGAACTGGAAAAACTGAGACCTGTAAGGACTTGGCTAGAGCTGTGGCAAAACAAGTAAGACATTAACTTTGCCAAACAACCTACAGTAGACTTCCATGGCTATATTATACCTTTGCATCTGGCATACCCAAGAGTGGTCTCAATGTAATATATTTTGTTCCCTATAGGATCCTTATTCCTTTTTTGTCCATTCCTTCACTTTTCTCCCTGTCCTTCTTTCCTATTTTTTTTATTCCTTATTTATTCATGTTAGACAATTTTTTGTATGTTAAAAACAGAAAATTGAAAATGTCGTTTTTATCATTTTTGCTTTACTAAGCTTTCCAATCTTATTGCAAAATTTGTATTCTTTCTTTCCTCCAAATGGAAATAATCATAGGTTTTAATTTGTTATTTTCCAACAATAGCCCCTTCATGACCCATGACGTTATACAACGTCATGGCCGTGTAATGGTCTGTGATGTGAGCTCCGATGCCGAACTCGCATCAAACACCCGACATCTCAGCTGATCTCATCAGCTGAGATGTCGGGGTAACACATCGATCGGATCCGGGATCTGATCGGTGCTGCTAACCCTTTGGATTCCGCTGTCAATTACTGCTAGCAGGATCCAATGGCGCCGCGGCGGGGAACGCTCTGCTC